>JAKTQU010000015.1:0-329434 GCA_030579395.1 Aciculoconidium aculeatum
GAACTGTGAGACAGCCTCCCCGGTTTGACCTACGCGGTAGCGTAAGTCGGGTACGACCTCCATGTTAGGCTACTCATGTAGAAGATATGGGTATAGATTACTAGTGTATATTAGACTGGGGAAGTAAGCTATAGAAGGATAACATGGGGACTATATATAGTACCCAGACGAGGCTTAGCAGGAACGTAGAGACGAGCTCTAGCAGTTGACAATGTAACTAAGGATAATACTATGCAGTATAGGCATAGATCCCTAACAACTTAGGCCTGTCCAAAATATCTCTCCGTTATTTTGAAGCGTATTATATGTACCGAGTACACTAGAGAAATTGAAGAATGAAGTAGAATGCATACAGAGGAAAATAATCAAGTCAATTAGCAAGCACGGAAATTCAGAAGAGATGAATATTAAGGTATCAAGAGGCTTTTTGCCAATATCTCATAATCAAATGTATTTTGCAATCATTCAGGAACCTATCTATAGGATTTCAAAAGAAACGAATCCGTTTATAAATACTAGAATCCGTTTATAGGTACTGAATTGTCTGTGGCTTTTTATTTATAACATACTATTTGCAAAAGAGGAAACAACTAATTTCACCAGATATTTATCTCTACTATTCTTTAATATAAAATTATTAGAATCTAAATAATGATACACCACTCCTCTATGGGAACGAAACAAACTTTGCATTGTTTAAAAGAGGAAGATATCCTGCAAGCTTGGTGTCTGAAGCACAGGTCATCCGACTCTCATCATCCACACAGTAGTAGTTAGGAAAGTTAGACTCTTTGAACAAGACAAAGCCAAACACGCTGAACTGAGGCAGGTCGTCACTACGGAGTGGTAACCATTTGGACTCTTCAATCAACTCTGTTCTTCTCATCTGCGAGCGTCTGTACTTGGCCTTGCGGAACACGTAAAAGCTCGACGAACCAAACACCTGTGCCTTCTTCCCTGGCTGGATATCACACGAGATTTTGCCCGATTGTGAACTGGAAATGGTGGGAAGGGAAACGGTCACTCCGGGCTGGAGCCCCGCGACAAAAAGCACTGCGGTAAAGGTAAAGGACCCGGACACTTCAATCAGTTTCAGAAACTGCTCAGACATGCTGAATGAGGCAGCGGACAGCGACAACTTGTTGGAAACACACTGGCTAACATGAGCGTCTTCAACTTCGGCAATTTCGTGGCGGCCCATAAACGCCTCAATCAACGAAATCTTGCGGTGCGCACTTCTCCAGGGAATCCCACGGAGTCCGCTGTGTTCACGTTCTGGCTCAATGGCCTCGACAGATTCAATGAAAAAGGAGGTTTGCGTTTCATTGACAAACATGGCGGTGTTCTTGGCGGCTTCAACGTTCTTCCCCGCGCTAAGATCCTTCCAAAAGGTCGACTCGAACATCTCCTTCTTGGTGTTAAACTTGAGAACAGTGGCCTCTTGGTTGACCACCGGAGGCTCAGGGCCACCTAAGGCAGAAACGTCCACGTCGTATGATCCATTGGTGCTCCCAAATGCAGAGATAAGGGGCTCCAAAGCGGCTGCGAAAGGAATCAAAACTAGGAATATCTTTGTAAGTTGCATGTTTGCTTTTATCAAGATATCTTGGGCACAGGACGGGGTGAATTTATACAATATAGAGCATACACTTTCATATCTTTTACTCCTTTCTTCGGGCTTCAACTTTTACCTTTGGCATTCTAAAATCACTGCAGCATACCAATCTTAAAAACTGGCAAGAAAACGCGGCTGCAAATATGAAAAATGGCTGCAAAAAGGAAACAAAATGAAATAATTTGAAGGAGGATCACTGTTTCTTGGATATTAAAGAACCATTTAAAGGTGGTTTACTTGGACTTCCTTAAATGAGTCATTCTTTAAATAAGTATATTCCTTAAATAAGTACATTCTTTAAAAACATACATTCCTTAAATAGTACATTCCCTAATTACCTTTCTTAATTACACTGTTATGTCACTAGCATAGCTTTGTGGTTACTAACTTAGCTCACGATTCGTCTATGTTTTCTTAAGACTCATCATCAATGAAAATTCCCATAGTAAGACTCATCCTCTTAGCATAATATACAAACCTTTCACCGTCTCCAAGAACGAAGCGGAAGAAGGTACTAGAAGATAAGCATGCATACTTGATTGCATCATTTCTTGAGTAGACGAGTCTTCAACGTACCCGTTTCAACTAACATATCTCATTTTTAACCAGCGTAAGCATACGGAATGTTCATATTCATGTAACACACCATATTCTTTCCATATACAACACACCTACTTTTACAATATACCCTTATCTACTTAGAATGTTTCCTGGAGCATAGACCTTTCAATGTGGTTCCAAAGATCTGGAGCATTTTGATGTAGATGCCCAGCTGATTTAGATGCCCAGCTGATTTTAGAATTAAGCCTTGTACGCTTTATTGTAATTTGGAATGCCAGCATATTCTAGACGAGTTACAGCGAAAGTTCTATGTAGTTCGGCATATTTTCTCTTTGTTTGATAAACGTCTATACTGATACTCATTATGTTCTACACAGTAAATCTACAGAACTTTTTTATCACTAATCATGTAGCTCATCAGTACTGCCACTTCTCTCCTGTGGAATATTATCTTGTCTATACACAAATACAACACACCAGTGCCTATAACGGAACCACATGTACTCTGAAACTCTAAGTATCCATTAAACACACACCCAAAAAAATTTTTCATCACTGTTCATGCAGCCATCATACGTTGCACCTTTACTCAGGTTTATTCACTGACACATTTACACGGCTCGGCATATTCTCATAGTCAGCTCGGCAGATGCCCTTTTACTGAGCTCGGCACATCTGAAACTTGTGTGCCACAAAGCACATTTATCAACCCATCTTACCCGAACCAACGTCTTAAAGGATACCCTTCTCATCACTAAACCGGGACAGTGGATTTAACAACCGCCTGTTAGTGCCGACTACACATGTTGCCAAGCTGAGGCATTTTAAACCTTTGTAAAAAGTCATGTTATATTTCAAATATTAAAACCTTAGTCTACCCCAACAACCTCGGCAGTAAATAATACATAATGAGACATACATACAAAACAAACAAAAAAAAAAAAATATTAAAAATATCAAGTCTTCTATTTTCGTTTATGCTCTCCTAGTTTTTGTATCTAGCTACAAACTCCTTGTGGAACTTGGCCCATCTTTCGATCCATTCCATCCCAGGTGGCAAAAAGGTGGTTCTCAAGTGCCATGTATCCTTAACCTGACCAAACCCGTTACCAGGTACACAGCAGATCCCGGTGTTTTCTAACAACTCCAAACAGTAAACATCGTCAACTTGTAACTCGTCCGCTTCCGCCTTGGAAAACAACTTGGTGTAGGTCTCTGGAGTGAAGTTCAATGTGGGGAACAAGTACATAGCACCCTGTGGTTTATTACTGATGATATCTTCCATGTCCTTGAATGCATTGTACAATACTGTAGATCTCTCCTTAAGGTCCGCGTGGATCTGGCTCGTTTCCTTCTGGTAGAGTTCGTAAGAAGGCTCGCCTTCCTTGGGAGGATTCACCATCAACTCAACCAACGCCTGACCTGAAACAACAGAACACAAATTGATGCTTGCAAGTTTGAACAAAATAGCCTTCACTTCAGGCGTGAAGCCAACCAATTCCATGTAACCGCCTCTCTGGCCACATTCTCCAGACACACCCTTGGAGGTGGAGTGCAAAGAGGCAAGCTGCACGGTCTCATACTTCTTATCCTGGGCAATTTTGTCACTCAAGACATGTTTGAAAGATAAAAACTTTTCTTCAAAAATGTTATTTTGGTAAACTTCGTCTGCAATAATGGCAATTCCTTCCTCTTGAGCGATATCAATCAATGCAGAAATGTCTTTGTACGATAAAATCGATCCAGTTGGGTTCCCCGGGTTGATAACTACAATCGCCTTGATTTTCTTATCTGTGGAGGCGATTTTTTCCCTGATTTCCTGGTGGTTGGTGGACCAGTTATCCTTCTCGTTTAAAAAGTACCCGATTGGGGTGGACCCGTTCAAGGCGATGGATGCGGTGTAAAGAGGGTACTGTGGAATAGGAATCAAAAATGCACTGTCTGGAGTGGACAACAACTGTATCAAATACGACACGGCAGAAGAGGCACCAGTTGTCAAGAAAATATTGGCAGGGTCTGCCTCAAAGCCATCTCTTTGCTTGATGAAGTTGGCAATGGATTTTCTAACATAAAGAGAGCCCTGGGAGTTGGAATAAGCACCCAACGAGCTCACGTCAGCAAGAATATCTTGGGCACGCTTGACCACATCGGAAGGAGTGTGCACTGGGTGGTGGTTAGGGTACTGCAACAAGGACAAGACCTGTCTATACCAAGTCAAAGGTTTTTGGTCCAATTGGTGCGGATTACCTATATTAGCATGCACGATTTTGTCAAACGGTAAGCCGTGATTCTTAGGGTTGTTGATGATTTTGCTCTGCAATTCATCTGCTCTAATTGGAATGGTACCTCTGACAGCGTACTTAGCGTTGAGTGTGGATTGGTTCAAGTCCTTCAATAGCAATTGCTTTGAATAGGATCTGATGAACACTTTAGACATGGTATATGTTATATGTTAATGAATAGATTATATGAGTAGAATAGCTATTAATGTTAAGTTAATGACATAAATGAATGCTTATCTTATTTCTTTTGTTTATCTGACCGATTTTGCTTTACTATCAGATAACTTGGGATGAGTTTGAAAAATTATTTAAAACCCTTGAATACTCTTTTAAATGCAATTCAATCGATTAAATGTAATTGTTCTGATGCAATTCGTTTTTAAATAAGTCTAGTTGTTCAACACTGCTAAGTAATGTTATCTATTAAGAATAATGGCCCTACTTATTTAACCCCTTATGACTCACTGGGGAAAAAAACACTCTTGAAAAAAAGCGATCCAATTGGCTTAAATAGTGTAAGGCAATCCATTCGATAAAACTTGCTTTGGCAAGTTATCTGAGTACCAGGATGCCTATGGATCTTCTTCCTTATCTCCTTAAGGCTTTTCTGTGGAGTAGAAGATAAAGAACGGGAATTTACTTCCATGGCCACAAAAGTTTGCGGGGTTTAAAGTGCGACGCATGTTAATGTCCGCAAGGTTGCAAATATTGATAAGCTTTCAATCCATGCTTGTCAAAGAGATGGAAGAAGAAATCAAGACACATGCTTAAGGAGTTTCTGGGATTTGATTTGATTTTTTTTTTCTTGAAATTTGGAATTATATTGCAGTTTCTTTTGATCCTGATAGCTAAATATTAATGCTATTGTATCCTGATACATTCCGTTCCATTATAATGCCTTCTGGTTCTTCTCTTAGCTCCGAGACCGAATGGTACGGCTAAAAACAGTGCTAATAATGTGGCTTTTATGACTACATCTCATCACACGCCAACATGGCACTGTAGACATACGGCACCTAAATGACGAATTTTCCAACATTTTTAACACTTGCTATTTTTGCAGCAAGACACATCTGTTGGTTCTGAAAAATAAAATGAGGGGATACTTAAGAATGTAGATTGCGATACCTCAGAAGAATTTGGATTGCCCTATATAAGCCAAACCTCGTTCTTGAAAATTATTGCAACTTTTAATCAATGAGCTCCTTCTTAGAAATGAATATCGAAACAACTACATAACCTCTAAAGCTATTGATCTGACATGGTCCTTTCTTGATCAATGCAAAGAATTGTTCCATTATCATTGTTCATCATCATATCACGTGACTAATGTAGCAACCAACATGAGCATACAGAACAATCAATGATAATAGAGTAGGCGAAATAGCCGTTCCTGAAATGGAATATTTCTTAATTCTAGGTCTTTTGATCAACGTTTTCCATGTCTTCTATATGGTTATGAACGTTTTACTTCAGTCATACACAAATTATCCACATATATACAGAAAACTCAAAAACAGGTGAAAGACATAAATGCCGTCGTCATTTTGCTGTAAATGTTTAGTCTAATCAGTCTATCTGTGTTTATTTAATGTTTAGGATAATTGAAATATACTTTTTGCAGCCGTTTGATGAGATTCGCAATTATTGCTATTTGAGAAAATATACAAGATAAGCAAACAAACATGAAATGGTTTTATTTTATTATATATCTTCATATCATTCCATATCCCCCCCTGTTATTTACCGTATCTCATTTTAAGATTTTTCATAGCATATCATAGTATCAGAGGTATCGTACGATTTTCATACCCCATATTTATACCCCATATTTATAACAATATTTTCTTACCTATCATATCAAACTTCTTGTTAGCAGTTCCAATTTCAAATATATGTGAAAAATTGACAAAGCTATATTTATGATCAGAATGTACCAAATAGTTACCGTGCCTAACAACACTCCCAACAAACCTATCAATGCCTACCTTCTTCCTACCCAGAATATAAAGAAATCCATGGAAATACTTGATATCACCCGGCCCAAAAACCACAGAAGAAGAAAATGCATAGCCATGAAGTTCCATAAAGCTGAGATGTTTCCTGAAAAAGAAGAAGAAAAGACGGAGGATCGGTGATTTAACTTGTGTTTCTGTTTCGTTTTCCTTGCATATTCTTAAACCTATTTAATTCAACATACATTGTTACTTATTCACGTTTGTACTTCTTAGTTCATCTTATTTACCAACTTTTTTAATCAACTTAATTCTTCATGTCTAATGTAGATGATCCAACTGTCAACTAATGAATATATACCACTGAAGAAGTTGAAATGTGTACTAGATTAGAAATTATTTCTTGTACTGTATATTTTATTTATATATTAAATGCATCATCAACTTTTGAATGAACAATCGTTTCGTAGCCTAAATTGGTGCTTTTATCAAACACACCTACTCTGTTCCAAAGTACAAGTCATCAATAAACCTGTTTCTAAAACACCAATCGTTGTCTCTGAAGTTCTCCTCATTGAAAGTAGCACCCATTTCCATGGAAGACAATTTTCCTATAACGACACGAACTTGAGGGAACACATGCTTAACACGCCCGAGCCCAATTTCTGTACACAAATACGTGCACAAGACGATATCTTCAGGCTTCACGTGATGATCTATAAGCACACGGATGGCCATAATGGCAGCAGCACCACTGATGATCTGAGAGTCGAAAAGGAAGATCTTGTTGTGTTCTTGGTGGATGTTTGGTGGGAAAGATTGATAATGTAACTGAGGTTCTCCAGTTTTGGAGTCGCTCTGGATGAGAAGCTTCCCGATGGAAATGTCTGGGATGGTTCTCTTGATGGAGTTCAGGAAACAGTCACCTGATCTGATGATGTTTACTGCTATTATGTTATCTGAAAACTTGAAGCCCAGGTAGGTGTAAGGATGTGTAGCGCTGGTGGCCACGGTCTTTTTCTCGTAGCTAGAGGCAGTCAAAAACTCCAAGGCTTCCTCTATGATGAGCACCGCCATTCTGTCAAAGTAGAAAATAAAGTCAGACCTCTCTGTTTCCTTGTTGAAGAGAATAGAGTTGATGCTTCTAGACTGGTTGGTTGGGCGCAAAACACGCAAGGTTTCAGCCGAGAACAGGTCCATTTTGAATCTGCCGAGCTCCTTAAGGGTTTTCAAATGCTGGAGCGACTTGAGTGAGAGCTGTTTCTCGATGTGCTTGATCATCATGTTAATGGCGATGTCGTTTTCCAAGCCCCTAGGCAACACCACGTCGGCGTTATTCATCTGTGGGTTGACATAACGGACCGCATTTGGCTTGACAAATCTTTCCCATTGCTGCATAGCACCAGACAAGTCTCTTCCTCTCATCAAAATGTCTCTGGTGAGTCTTCTGGCCAAGCACACGTCGAGATCAGTGTCCACGTACACCTTAAGGTCCATCAAGTCGAGCAATCTCTTGTCGTGCAAGGCGTAAATTCCCTCGATGATGATCACGTTTGCTCCGTAGATTGTGGTACACTTGTTTGTTCTGTTGTGGATAGTAAACGAGTACAATGGAATGGTTGTCTTCTCTCCCTTCTTGATTTTCTTGATGGTTTCATACATCAAGTCCATGTCGAACGAGTTTGGCATGTCAAAGTCGAAATTACACTCGAAAGCCTGTTGACGTTCTTCCTCAGAGAGCGGGTTGTAAAAGTTGTCGAAGGAGAGCAACACAGTCCAAGGTTGGTTCAACTCCTGGATGATCTTCTGGGAGACCGAAGTCTTTCCTGATCCGGAGTTCCCAGCAACCCCGATGATGTATGGTTCCGTCCAAGGAGGCACATATGAGATTGTGTGGGATTCCAGGGGTGGTGTTTGTTTAGATGGTGTGTCCATTGCAGGTGTATGGGTGCTTAGGAGGTTGTGTTGTCACTTAATGGTGGGATGGTTGATGCGATGAGATGATAAATGGCAATGATGAAAATAGCGAGAAATGGGTGCGGAAATGATGAGAATAGCGAGAAATGGGTGCGAAAATGATGAAAATAGCGTGAAATGAGTGAAAATAGCGAGATATGAGTGAGAATAGCGAGAAAACAAAAGAACTACTATTGAAAAATAGCGAGAAAAACAGAAACGGAACAATACCATGAATAGTAGAAATTAATGAGAAATTGTATGGGCAAAGAACCAGAAATGACGAAGTCATACTAATGAGATAAAACCTACTTGATTTCAGACCTTTCTCGTTCATCTTATCCAACTTCTCTGCATCTACACTTCAATCTTAAGTTCCTATTTTCTTATCATTTACCGCGACTTACCGCTAAATCTTCGATGAGCATGATGATACAGACTTCTCGAGGTAAAAGAAGGGTTCGAGATGAGAGTCAATGGGAGACGGAAGAGGTGAGGGAAGATAATAGGAAAGATGATTCTAAGAAGAGTGATAAGGAGGTGAATCAGAGTGAAAATGAAAAGGCGCTAGATGAAAAGAAGCTAGATGAAAACGTGAATCAGGAGAATACAAACAACATTCCCAAACCCACCAAGAGCTCAAACAACTACTCCAATTCCAATTCCAATTCCAGGCACTACTCCTTTGATATCCAGGACAAGAAAAGAAAACTCGAGCTTCTCGAGAAACCAAAATACTCCTCCGAAGAGACGGTTTCATGGGAAAAGGAACAGCTCCGAAAGGTACAGCTCACTGCTAATCCCGATAAAATCGATCTTCCTGGTCAGAAAGAATACGACTACGTATTTGACGAGAGCCAGTTTGTAGATTGGGATGAAGGTGAAGTCATTGAGGAAAAGGAGAGTAGCCGGAACAACTCAGAGAATACCTCACAGGTCAACCAAACACATATTTCCCAAGTGAAACAGTCCCTCCCGGTGTTCCACTATCGAGAAACATTTCTAGACGCTCTCAAAGCCTCACAAGTTCTCATTGTGGTTGGAGAAACCGGGTCTGGGAAAACTACCCAGCTCCCCCAGTACCTCTACGAAGCAGGTTACTGTGACGGCGGGATGATGGTGGCATGTACGCAACCCCGTCGAGTTGCCGCTACTTCTGTTGCAGCCCGAGTCGCCGGCGAAATGGACTCCAAGGTGGGCTCCAAGGTGGGCTATTCCGTCCGTTTCGACGACAACACGTCTACTTCCACCAGCATCAAGTACATGACTGATGGGATGCTCTTGCGCGAGTTCCTCAACGACCCCGTGCTCTCCAGATACAGCTGCCTTATGATCGACGAGGCCCACGAAAGAACACTCTCTACAGAAATCCTTCTCTCGTTGCTCAAAGGCGTGCGAGCCACTCGTCCGCTGCTCAAGCTCATTGTAGCATCTGCCACCATCAACGCAGCCAAGTTCTCTGACTTCTTTGACGGCGCACCGATCCTCAACATCCCAGGCAGAAGGTTCCCCGTAGAGGTGCACTACACACGGGCACCTGAGGCCAACTACATGCAAGCAGCCATCACCACGATTTTCCAGATCCACATCACCAGCGAGGCGGCAGGTGACATCCTCGTCTTCCTCACAGGTCAGGAGGAAATCGAGCAGTTGGAAGAGTCGCTCAACGAGAGCATCGCTAGCTTGGGCTCCGAGATCTCGCCGCTCTTGATCTGTCCCATCTACGCCAACTTGCCCACAGAAATGCAGAGTCGAATTTTTGAGCCTACGCCGCCGGGTTCCAGGAAGGTTGTGCTAGCCACCAACATTGCCGAGACGTCCATCACCATCCCGGGGGTCTCCTACGTTATCGATCCAGGCTACGTCAAACAGAACTCGTTCAACGCAGCGACCGGGATGGACAGCTTGGTTGTGGTACCATGCTCGCGTGCTTCGGCAGACCAGAGGGCAGGGAGAGCGGGCAGAGTCGGGCCGGGTAAGTGCTTCCGGCTCTACACCAAATGGTCCTTCTACAACGAATTGGAGGCAAACCCAGTGCCGGAAATCCTCAGGACCAACTTGATATCGGTGCTTCTCTTGCTCCTTTCACTCGGCATCAATGACTTGGTCGGCTTCGACTTTATGGACAAACCTGCGCCAGAGGCTATCATTCGGGGCTTGGAGTTGTTATATGCCCTCGGTGCGTTGAGCTCGCAAGGAGGCTTGACGGGGTTGGGCAAGAAAATGGCCCAGTTCCCCATCGACCCAATGTTCACCAAGGCCTTAGTAACTAGTGGTACATTAGGTGTATTCCTGCAAGTCCTAAGCATAGTCTCGATACTAGGCGAATCCAGCTCGCTCTTCTACAGACCAAAGGACAAGAAAGAGGCTGCTGACAAGGCCAGGGAGAAGTTTCACCACGAGCGAGGCGACCATCTCATGTTGTTGAACATCTGGAACGAGTGGGTCAACCTGGGCCACTCAAACCAGTGGTGTGAAGACAATTTTATCCAGTATAAGGTGATGAAGCGAATCCGCAACGTTAGAGATCAGCTAGAGGTGGTTTGCAAGAGAGTGGGTATTAGTCAAGGAGAAGCGGACAGTAACGACGCGCTCACCATCCAAAGGGCGCTAACCTCTGGGTTTTTCCCTAATATAGTCAAGCTTTCGCTTTTAGGCGATTCCTATAAACGTTTAAAAAAGAACCAGCCCACTAGCATACACCCTTCGTCAAGTCTTTTTGCAGTGAAACCGCCACCAAAGTTGATACTATACCACGAACTCGTGCTCACTTCGAAGGAGTATATGCGGAACTGCATGATAGTGGAAGAGTCTTGGATTACTGAGTATGCTAAACATTATTACAATACACAGGAATTGAAATTCATGGAGAAATCAGCAAAGAGATTTAAGTGATGGAATAAGGGCTTGGATCACCTCAATAGGATTAATAATTGGTGAGTTACACGAAATACAATAAAAGACGCGAAATCCAATAGTAGGACAAGAATAATTGAGTTGATAAGGAATGTCAGTGTAATAGTAACAAATGTATCAATATGACTCTTTTTGTAAACATTTAACGCTCTTTGTAACCCATTAGTCACATTGTGGATTGCAACTTATTGAACGAAATACCTCTTTCTAATGAAGACTGTATGTATCTACTAACAATAAATTCTCATCAGAGTTGTGCTAAATTTAAAGTTGTTATAGTTTGTTTATTTTTTTGTTCATATCTCGAACCGGAAATATTCCATATTAGCGGAAATAAACTAAACTTTATGCTTTAATATATAGTTTAGTATAGGTATACTATATTACTTGGGTTAAAAGTTGAACTTGAAACCCCCAATTTCATCTTCATAAAAGAATGTGAAGATTCCGTACTCGGTTTAAAATATTAACTACAGTGAAATATTTCTGATCAAATGTGTGAAATACTTAAATAAACCCTGAATAATATCTTGCGAATTTTTTGCAATTTTAAATTAATTTTTGCAATTATTTATAAAATTTCTTTCTATTGATTCACTACGAATATGGAATTCTCTTCGATTTAGTTTCTTGAATTGAGTCTCTTGAATTGAGTCTCTTGAATTGAGTTTCTTGAATTGAGTCTTGATGTACTATTATTTATAAAAATACCAACTATTCTCTCAATCTCAATTTCCACGGTATCAACATAAAACATAATCATGATCTGTGGTAAACTCGTAAGAAATTCCTCAACAGTAGATAGCCTTTATTTTACTTCTTCATTTTTGATATCTTTTGATATTTTTTAAGAATCTATCTTCACGCTTCTGTTCTACTGGATCTTCTTGATGTTTGTACTCTTCCTTTACACATAATAATGCCATATCTCTTTCCTCATAGTCTTCAGAATACTTGATGATTCTTTCGTTCTCTTTATCATTCTTTTTACGCTTCTACACTTTCAATACCCTTACACTTCTACACCCTCATCTAAGCACTTGATTTCTCTAATTTCTCAACCATATTTCCCACAAAAGTCAGCAATGCTCAGACGAATAAGTACACCAAGATGCTCCAGACGAAGTATCTACATATTTCGGAAACCCAAGGACCCCATTATCCAGCTAGGGGATCCCACCACTTACACAGATTTCTCCGGAAATGGGAGAGATAGAATAGCCAAGAACGTGATGAGCATCTTGGATGAAGCTGAGTCGCCCAACGACACCAAAGGACGCTCTTCTCCCATTTTAGCAGCACTTCGTAGGGACGATAAGCTGGCAATACTGCTGTATAAGCTGAACTGGGGCCAACAGATCTACCTTTATCTGTCGATTCGTCACTTTAATTCCAGGCCGTTTCTAGAGAGCAATGACTGGTTTGTCAAGGACTTTGACAAGCAGTGGGACTTGCTACTCCACCGGTTCCGTGTGAACGCTTTTTCCAATCCGGTCAACTCCTACTTCTCCCGTCACCCAGAACTCAACTTAGAGGGGACACTAGACTATGCTCTGACTATTTCACGTTACTACTTGATGAATAGCGAACACTGCTTGGTCAGACTACGGATAGACGTGCAACACGCTGCCAAGTCCATCATGCACTACGACAAATACGCTGCCTTTTCAGAAGATGTGCAGAGGCTCAAGAGAAGAGCTGAACCGTTGCTTACATCGGACGATCCATTGGTGATCAATACCCCCTTGATAGGTGGACTGTTCCGCAACAGCTTGGCGTTTGTGGCCATGGACAAGGCTGTAATAAATTTCTTTGTCCGAGACAGTCTGCAGAGTGATCTTGTTTTGGCTGCCATGAAGGCAGATGTTGTCGAAGGCCAGCTTGCCTTTGAGATCTTGTGCAAAATGATTTTGTTCAAGGCAGAAGATGCAGCCTTGAAGGAGAAAAGAAGGGCTGAGGAAGCCCTATTAGCTGAAAAGGAAGAGCTAAAGAATATTGTTCGTGAACTGAGACCGGTTTCCAAGGTGAATGACGATTCCTTGGTGTTTATGCCCAACTATTTTGATCTTTCAAAAATGAATGGCTCCTCAAACGCAAAATACTCCTGGTTGTCTTCATTTAACGGTGCTAATACTACAAACGCAGAAGTAGAGAAATCTCTAGAGGAGTTATTTGAGGACCCAGAAGAGGAAAACAATGAGGTTGTTCTCAATTATAGGAAAAGTGGTGAGTTCAAGTACTCATCAGTGAGAATACTCAGAGATAAGGAAAGCAAGGAAAAGTTTATCAAGACTCCAGAAAAGGAAATTACGGTGGATTACAGGGAGATTAACCCAGATACGGTTGCAAGGATTCTCGAGGACCCGGTAATCATGAGGGATCTCAAAGTGGTGGTTGCAATGAAGACAATGATTCCTTTCAAGAATTCGAGAGGAAAAATTGACCCTGTAGCATATGAATTAGCGATTTCCAAGAGCAAGAGACTAACGCATATTGTATCCAATAATGATGATGAAGCAATTAAGATAACATTGGAGAAGGACTTTGATCGTTTCTTTGCACGGTTTTATGGACGCTTTCCACATAATGCCTTGAGATGGTTCACAGATATGTTGAGGGCACTTTCTATGAACCCGCAATTATTAAATGAGGAGGTTGTTCTGACTGCAGTGTCAGATTTCAAAAATAAGTTTGCAGAGTGTCAGTTGCAAAGAGACCAGATACGGTTTGATTATCCTATGGAGCCTAACCACCAAAAGGAGAGGTTTACAGATTTGGCGAGAGAAGTGGCGATGCTACAGAGATGGTAGAAAAGGTTACGAGAAACGAAGCAGCGGATAATAGATCCTGTAAATAGAAAAATACATTGTAAAAAGGACTGGGGAAAACATTTTGTAAAGTAAGTTTTAGAAAATCAACCTGTTTGGGAATCGAGGAGGTTTAAAGTTTCTTCAAACAAAATAGCATTGACCAAGTTTCAGGTTTGTAAGGATAGTGAGTGCGTTGCTTGCAGATTTTCCTATTATGGAGATAGGTGTGGTGGCATTTTCGCATTCCGTTATGTATGAACTAAACCAACAGACGGAGCAACATAGTTGGGGTGTGAGCAAACGTTAAAGAATGTATGTATTTGAATGAGCGCAGATAAGACACTTTTTTTTTTTGAAATTGGAGGAATACATAAAATATACGAAGAGATTATGAATATTGAAAGCTCAATGTAGTGAGAGATACGTGCACAACCTGTGTTTTTGTACTGTGGAAACAGTCATGCTGAAAAACCCTCGCCGTCTCGTTTCCCTCCCGCAACGGTGAATCCAAAACACAGTCGCAGAAACAGAGGGATCATCTTGAAGATCTTGAAAAAGTGGGTCCTCGAGGCATGGACTCTTTTTTTGCGGGTCTAGACCAACGTTCCCCCTTCAGAACTCGCGTTATCTCAAATCATAATACGCGCGCCTCTGAGGGCAAAGGAGAAGAAAAGAAACACACACAAAGGTTATATATAGCTCGATTTACAATTAGCAAGTAAGGAGGGTCAAATGAGGATGGTACCTTAAGCCATAAAGGATAAGTGCGTACCCTAAACGGAATTTAAACTTCCGGCGTGCCATGACAAAATATATGTGGAACCATTTAGTTCATTGTTTTTTGGCATTCGTTCTTTCGCTGTGCACTTTGAGTCACATCGTTCTTCCTCTGGCACCTCCCACGCTTCGATTGCCCACATTAAGGACATGTTGTTGTAGAGTACTACTCGTTTGTGTTCTCTTCTCGTTACTTGGCTTGTTTATTGATTTTCCTCTCTTCCCACCAGCGTACAAAAATATTTTTGAGTTTTACTATAATATGCGTTCGAGCGTTTGTGTAACTTAGTTTTAGTCGTGTATCATAAAAATTCTCTCCTTAGGCTGAGTGTTCTTCACAGGGAAAGAATATTACCAGAAACCACTCAAAACACCTCAAGTACTATATTCACCTTTTTTTTTTTTTTTTCTTAGGCCCTTCTTTCTTCAAACAGCCAGTTGATCAATACACAGTTTATTATTTGAAAAGGAGTGATTTTGTCTTTCAAAGTCCTCGAATTATTCAAGTCTCCATTTGATTCATCTTACCCCTGGCGAGATTTTTGTTGTGTACTTTTTCAAACACGAATACTGAATTCCAGATTACACACCTGAATACACACCTGAATACACACCCCATATAATACCTTCGATAATCACTTTAACCACACAAGCTGTGCTCGTACACGATGCTCCACTTAATACTCGTACTTGCGTTCCTCCAAACCGCGCTTGGTGATGACATACAAGTTGGATGCTACAATTCGATATCGGGTGGTGTTTCCCAAGGCAGATACCAGTACCAGACTCCTTCCTACTGTGCTAAACAGTGTCCAAACTCGCCGTATGTGGCCGTCAAGAACGGTGTCGAGTGCTACTGTTTGTCATCGGCTCCTTCGGGCTCCGGTGATGGCAACTGTAACGTCAAATGTGCTGGTTTCGGGACAGAAATGTGTGGTGGTCAGAACTCGTACGGTGTTTTCTTAGGACCAGCACCAGATTCAGGAAGCAACTCGTCCAACCAGGCTTCTAGCACTCCAAATCAGAGTACTGCAAATGCGTCGTCCACGTCTACTCCATCAACAACAACTTCATCTTCATCATCACAAGGAAACTCCGCTTCTTCTACCACCCAAACGTCTTCCAGCTCATCCTCGAGCGCTTCAAACGACCCCGGCACTACATCAAATGCCTCACCCACAACCGATGCCTCGTCTGCAACCGTGATAACCATCATCCACACCCAGGGCAACCTGGTTATCTACCTGACCATCACAAGCAGTTCTACTCCAACCGACGGTGCCAGCTCCAGTTCCTCAACTGCAAAGCCAACAACTAAGAAATCCTCTAATGTTGGTGCTATTGTGGGTGGTGTTGTTGGTGGCTTATGCGGGTTGGCTCTTCTTGGGGCTGCCTTCTTTTTCTTCATGAAAAAGAGAAACTCGGACGACTACGACGATGAAGAAGAATTTTACGATAAACCTTCCTCTGGAGGACTAACCGGAGGTTCCGCATTGGGCCGTGGCTCGTCCTCTAAGGGTTCCCGTAGAGCCAAGTCCCCACTAGACATGCCAATGTCCAACCCCTTCGTACACCCATCCGACGCTACAGCAACACAGGGACCAAGTATACTACATGGCTCCGGTCTTGGCCAACCTGGTCCCGGTCCAGACGGACTCGTGGATCCTAGATTGAACCCGATTATGATGGGACGCCGGAGATTGTCCGAAGGTTCATTAGCTGACGAGGCAGACTATTCGAGGAAGATCCTTTCAGTAGCCAATCCATAAGCAATTCCATGAGAGAATAAATAATATGTGATTGCGATTCGAGTTAGTTTTTAATTTTATGTTTATGTCCACGTTTATAGCATTTTTATACCGGTTCCTTGAGGTTTCAAGGTTTTTTTCAAATTGAGGATTATGATTTAAGTTTTGTAGAGATGAGGTTGCAGAGATAAAAGATGGACATCTAGAGGGATAAAAGTGGATATCTAGAGCGTGATAGAACTGGTTAACTAAGAGGGGATAAAAGGGACTCATGATAGGCGTAGAATAGTAATTTACAGAGGCAAATTTTTACAAATCGACTTGATAATTAAGGTTAATTTGCAGTCCAAATTTTTATTAGATTGTGCTCTAGAGAAAGTTTATCTTAAAAACACACTAACTATTAGTAGTTATCTAACGCCCTGCACACAAAAATGGAACCCAAACATGTGGTAGCTTGTGCTTCTGGTGTGCAGAGTGGCGCACACACTTGTTCTTCAATTCTGCGGGATTTATCCTCTAATCTAGCCATCCAAATCCCACACGGGTTGGTCCGAGAATCTAGCACGAGGATCCGATCACTCGGTAAATACAAACCATTGAGAGAAAAAAATTTATAGAAAGCAATTACTCTATATAGGATGGCAAACAGTACTTTACACACACCAAGCCAGAGCCCGCGTCCAGGAACTCCGGTAAGTGGAGTACGCAGTAATATCCCTAACTATGAACGAATATTCCATGATAAATTGGAAGGTATATACTCCACACTTCTCCACATGAAAAACAATAGGAAGAACTACATTAATCTGAAGGAGGTGCACGAAATATATGACACATTTCTCAACTTGTTGCATGATTTGAAGGTTAGCCGCAAGGACGAGGAATTGAAGGGAATGACCCTCAAACCCAATTCAAATGATACTAAGATTGATGACATATGGCAATTGATATCTTTATGCTTTGTCACATGTGGGCTCTTGAAGTTTGCACCAGCCACCTACTCATCTTTACTGACGGTTTCTAAACTATTGGGCCATTTGAAGGAATGTCAGGTTTACACCTTGAATGACTTGGAACCCATCAAGTCTCGGTTGACCGAGATCAAGGGAATTGTAATGACAACTAGCCAGGAAGACGAAGAAGATGGTGACCAATCTGGCTCAATTGATTCCAAGTCTGTTCGCATGACTGAAAAGCTTCTCTTGAAGAATAAACTATCCAAATGTGAAACCTTGTATAACGAATTGGAAGACAACTTTAAGAATATCCCTTCAGATCTAGAGGACCTCTACAACGGACTAGTCCATATCAGAAAGGATATAATGAATGAGATGGTTTATGAAAACGACTTGTACGGCAAGACCTGTGCAAGTGATATATCCACTAAAATCACTTCAATTAAATTGAAATTGAAAGAAATAGAGTTAAAGAGAGATGAAAATGATGGAAAGTTTCATAGTGCCATAGCCAATCCCCAACAGTTGGAATCAGTACAAGCTGTATTGAATGGTCTAATTGATGATTGTAATAACTTGTTGAACGATTTAGTCATTCAAAATGATGTCGTCCCGGGAATAGGGGGATTGGATATCAATAAAGATAAGGAAAAATCCCCTTCTCCATTACTTGCAACCACAGAGAAGCAATTCGAATCAATCTACACTCGTCTCATTGAACTCAAATCAACTCTTGAGAATTTACTCATAACACGCAGATGGACTCTTAGAGAGACTGATTTATACACCTATCAGAAATCACTCAAGAGCATAGATGACGAACGTGTTCAAATAAACATACAGTTTAAAGATCAGAAAGAACAACCTTCTAGCAAAATCCGCAAGGTTCATATTCTTATCTTGTACTTACTAAGAAGATGCTATTCTCTCATTTACAAGTTATTGGAGAGTTCTGAAAGTGTCAGTGAATCCTTGCAACCAATCCACAACCAATTATCCACCGTACGTCGTTGTTTACTCGAAATCAAAAGAATTGATGGATTGGATAGTTTACGCGACTTGTATCCATTTCAAATGAAATTAGCACTGTTGGATAATTTGAGAGAAGATGGGAAATTCCTTATAAATAATCAAATACCTGAAGGGCAAGGCACCTTAAACGCATTATTGGCTGAATGTTTTGATATAATGCATGAACTCCAAGTCGAACTAGAAGATAAAGATGACGTGAAAGGAGTCACCGGAGGCGGGTTTACAAATTCCAGGATAAGCGTAGAAGACAGTCCTATCAAATATGATATGGACGAAGTCGAAATAAAGAGAAAGAGATATGGAGGGTTTAACGAAGCTGATTATGACAAAGAACTGGAGTCTGCGTTAGATGATGACGAGTACGATTTTAGTGACTCGGAGTACGAAGGAAACGATTATTATTAGTTTACTTTGAGTTAAAATGCTATTCTTATACATAGAACAATATTCAATCCACATGAATTGTTTTTGTATTATGAAATTAAGAGTATTAAACAAGACAATGTAGAACAATATCAATTGACTGTAGGCTTGGTGTGGGCTGATATTGAAGTGTTTGGAACATCATGCAATTTGTGCACGGTGCGTATGTATTGCTGTACTGGATTACAGCTGTACAATATATTCCCATACACGATTGCCGTACCATTTTGCTCCTCCGTTTAGGTTAAATTGAACATGTAAGAGATTGTTACGGTTCTTAGTAATGTATTACGAAAGAAACTAATAATAAAGAACTACGTTAGACTGACCTTATAAAGAGAGACTATGAAACCACTCGAAAATAGTGAAGCGATGACGTGTCTTATCGCGTCAAGACGATAGTTTGGTAGGTGAGCCGACTTAGCGAGAACTTACACAAGCATAAAGACTGGATATAGTTGTAGGGTAAAGTGGTCTTAACTCCAAAGTAAGTTGCACCTAACAGAGATTATAGTACATCCACTATTGATATTCAAGGGTTTACATTTGTGAAGTAATCAGGAAAATATCATTGCATTACAGACCATTAGAAATTTAACGGTTAAGCCACATGCCGTCCCCCATACAACAGTATTGTTCAATCTACGATTGCGTATTGTGTGATAGAGAATGATATGAGTTATATTTTGATCACAGGCAACCATATCATATCTCATATGAGCGATGATTTCAAGGTTAGTAGCACCGTAGAGTACATCAGTACTTTTTCTATTTACTTTATGTTGCAGCTTGCTCCTCTACTCTTAGGCTCTATCCCCACCGGTTCAACATTTTGTGTAGCGTGTATTTGTGTTTGTACTTTTTGCAGCCATATAAAAGAAAACTTATGGGCAAGTAGAAATAAGATTTGATATCACTTTTTAAGAATACAGAAAGTTGAGTATGTTGTTTCAATCCAAAGTCTTATTTGTTGTCGCTCTCCAAATGATCAATGTTATGGGGGCTGCGATTCCAAACATTGATTCACCAGAAGGGTTAGCCTTATTGTCTGAATCGTCTATTGGCGTTCCAGTGATTGTTGAAGACCTACACAGTGAAGTTGGTGAAGCCTATGTTAATGAGGTGCCACCAGATGATCAACCAGCTCTAGATGAGGAGATCGCCTTTCCAGCAGAGATCAAGCTTGAAGCTCCAGATGGAGAACTTGATGGGGAAGTTGTTGAGCAAGGTAAGAGAAAGAAGCCCAAGCTCAGAGTTGCAACAGGGTTATTTTGGGACGGTGCTTTGAAGAAACACCTGAAGTCTAGACTTCAAGAATGTACAGACGACTACTGTAAGCCTCCAAGCAAGGTTGGGGGTTTAGTTTCCAAAAAGATGATGATTAAGGACAAGATCGCTGGGTTATTAGGTAAAGGAGGCGATGATGATGATGAAGAGGATTAATATAGAACTTTTTTAAGTATGGGTTTAAAAAAATAATTATTCAAATACAACTATAGACCACTGCAGCTGCTAATAACAGGAGTTGCATACTCACAATATTTATAATTCATTCATTGCTTAGTGACAGGTTCGCTGGCGGCACTTTTTGTGCTCACAGTTTCGAACACCCTTTTGAAAATAGTGCTGGTGCATTACGTAGTGCCTTGTGAGTCTCTCTCCCCTTGACCATTCATATCCCTTTATACTATTCTCTCCCAACCCCTTCTGCCCAACTGAAATGCTCATCTGAAACTGTCCCAACAATAAGGACAAATGAAGGTGACTCTTTGCTCGTGATTAAGCACATTTCTTTGTTGGTCCGGGTAACACGCACGAAAAAGAAATTGGACTAGTCTTTTATTTCACAGAGGCAAAGAAGCTAAACATAACTTGTTCAACTTAGACACCAGTCATCGCTTCGGCTGATATTTCAAAAAAAAGTTAAACACATAGCTGTTCAATATCGAAGGGTCACATTAGAAATAATATTTACTAGAGCAACTTTAATTTTCGTTTGATTCATTTTTGTTATACATCGCAAAGGCAAAAGCAGATTTTATCAAACTAGTACAAGGCAACGGGGTATAGAGAGAGACTAATAAATCGATAAATCAATAGACTTAACTAAACTTACAAATTTAGATACAACAGAAATCTATCAATTCTAATAGCACTATAATGATGTCTACTGGATTTACATGGGGGTTGAAGTCAACACTTCCAACTGAGAAAACCACAAATTCGATAGATGTACCAAGATACACATCATTCATAACTTCATCAAAGAGAAAGCTCGAAGAAGAGCCTGTACAACACACACAGTCACCATTAATCAGGAAGAAGGCCTTCCCAATGAAGAAGCAAAAGACTCCAAAAATCATTGGACAAACATTACCAGTACCTAGACTTGTTGAGGTTTTGGACCATAAATCATTGCAGAACTTGTTGTCCACATTAATGAACTATCATCCTGAAATTGCATCTACTATTAATAACTTAGCACCAAGGCCCACAATGAACAATTCATTGGCTCTACTTAAGGAAAAGTTTGATGAAATATTCGCCCATTTCCCTTACAAGTGTGATACTGAGAGTGATTACTCCTACTTGCGAGTGAAGCCATATTTCATGGAATTCTTAAACTGTTTGTCCGATTTTATTCTTAACTACTTGCCTCCAATAGAGTTGAATACTTTGAACACCTTAAAGTTCTTAGATACTGTGACAAACATGATGCACGGGTTGCCAAACTTCACCAATAGCGAGTTCCAATACACTAGGAATATGGCTTATGAACAGCTCGCCAACACATGGTTTATAGCTCTCAATGGAAAGATTTATTTAGATGACCAGACAGAATCCTCTCCCACAGAGCCTGCCGATGAATCGATGGTTAATGGAATCAAACTCTTGAAAATTTCGAACATGTTAGACTTAAAAGATAGTTTACAAAGACATAATGAAGTTACACAGGGTAAGTTTGTCGGTGCCATTGAATTCATGAAATCTTTGGAACAATTTCAAATCATTAACCAGCCTAGCAATGTCTTGGGAGAAATGATTAGCGTTGACTATTCGAATTTCTCCATCTCGCATTGAGTTCCCTTTTTCACGTCATGAGGGCTAGTCCCTTTTTTTCTGCAATCCAACAGGTATAGATAGCATTGAACTCCATGGTATGGATTTGCTAGTCTCACAATGAGTATTGGGCAAGGTTTTATTATATAGGAATATTATATCAAAAGTTATACTGGCAGGTTATAGTAGTTAGTAGTGGCATATTTATTATGTTGTTAGAATCTCATCTCAAAACTATCAAAAGGTCGATCCAAGGTTTTGAGGCTTCTATATATGGCCCTTGATTACAATTAAGGTGAAGATCCTTGGTATTTTTGAAAGCTTTGGTTTCAAAGTCATGGAAATGGACACAAAATAGCATTTGTGGTGGGTGCAAAAACTGCAAAAACGCAGTAAAAATCAAAATCCAGCTTTACCAAGCAGACAAGAAACACAATGGATACTCCAATCATGTATGTTGAATCAGTCATCAAGTGGCTCGGCTCTCTTCCAGAATCACCTATATCTGCAACCACCCAAATATCTGAATTTATAAACCCCTGTACTCTTCTTAAGATTTTCACTTGGCTCCTTAGTGAAGAAGACTTCAAGTTTCCAAACGACCATGAGGTTGAAGTTGGGGAAACGAACGTGGATCGGTTGTTTAAGAACAATTACTCGATAGACTGTTCTTTCGAAGATGAAGGTTCTTTGATAATTCCTTTCAAGTTGATGGATCAAATTCATTACATTGAGCGGATTTTCAACAAACACTTCAGCGTCAATTCCATATTTCACCATTCCGAGATTATGAGAACAAATTTGAATTGGTACAAGATTGTTTTAGTATCAGACATATCAGAAATATCAAAACTATGCAGAATTCTAGTCAAAGTTTGTTCCCTTACATCGAAATTAACAGAAGAGGACAAGGAGTTTGCTTATAACAAGAAAGATGAAACCTCTAGTGAATTAACATCAGAGCAGATCAAGGAAAACTTAGAAAGGTTTAATGGAAGCCCATTGGGGAAAGACGGTCCCCAATACAATGATACACAGCCTGTTTCTGAGTCCCCTCGTAATCGAGGAAGCCCTGTTCTTGCCAACCACGCCGTCCCACAAGAATCAATTTACTTTCCAGATCCTTCTGACACTCTGAAATCCTTCCTCTTCCCAGAGACTCCCAAATCCTCTGGAGACAAGAGTCTTGGTGACATCTTTTTCTTGAAGAAGTTCAAGTTGAAGCCTACATACCCAGTTGAGTGTATCGATGAGGACCAATTAACATCGTTGAGATGGGAAAACGCATTATACGAGAGGGTAATCTATAATTATATCTCTAAAAAAAATTAATATACATAGGTTTACTCACTTTAGTTAAATCTTCCTAAAGCAATATCAACGGCTTCCTTTTCTTCCTCGGCTTCTCCACCTTCAGCAATTCTCTTTCTTGCTTCCTGTTCTAATTGAAAGTTCTTTTCAACTCTCATTCTTCTTTCATCTATAACATTCTGTGACTTCTTACGCATGAGACCTCTCAAACCAGAGTTCTTAGCCTTGATGTCGGGCCTTACTGCTGTACTGTCTTTAACTTCTTGTGGGTCTCTAATTTCGGTTCCTCCAGTACCGTTAGATTTCAATCTGATGTTTGATGATCTTCTATCAACCATACCCAATTGAGTAGGATCCAATGCAATAGTGTCGGGAGAGATTTTGTTAAGCAACAGGTGAACTTCGTGTTGTTGTCTTTGTTTAGCAGATTCGTAAGGGTTCAATTCCAAAGCATCGTAGTTAGCTTCACCAGCACCTGGAATAATAAGGGAGGAAAAACCTTTCTGGTGCCCCACACCTAAGATATCTTCAAATGGTGCAAACTTGATCTTTTCAGTACGCGAGCCTGGTATTAAATGACTCATATATGGCTTTTCTTGCTTTGAGGTTTTAAAAACATCCTTCCAAACAGTCACATGCGGACCCCATCCTACACTTAATAATCCAGAATCAGAGATATCTATGGATGATGCAGGGGTTGGTGTGAAGTATGTTTCCATTTCTTCGAATTTACGAATATCCCAGATTTTCAAGGTCTTGTCAGAGGATGATACAGCCATGTATCTTCCCTCTCTGTCAATCGCGATATCTCTGATCGGACCTCTTGACACTTGCACTTTAACTAATGGAGTGTTCATACTAGGAGTCCACATAGAAACCACACCGTTCCCGTGACCCAAATGCATAACTGCATTGTATGGATTCTGCTTCATTGCTTGTGTTGGTCCCATTTTAGTTTTGATTTCACTGACCAAGTCACCGGTACTGACATCTTGATATCTTAACATAGGAGTGTTACCAGCAGTGGTCAACAAAAAATGGTAAGGTAAGAAATCCAAAAGGGTTGTATCAATGTGCTGCTTCAATTTATGTAATTCGACACCATCTTTATCGTAAACAAATGTGTATTTCTTCTGGGCAACTGCAAAGTATTGGTCGTTGTGGAAATATTTCACGGCGTGGACGGTTTCTCCGAAATGCAATTCACAATCTATGGCACCTTTCTTCCAGTCTATAGAGGCAACGTGACCTTTCTTTCCACCAATAAGTAATTTTCTACCATTTCTAGAGTAATCCATTGTGTAAGGTCCAAACTCGGTCAACTTAAGATCAAACTTCTTGTTTCCGGTACCGACATCAACGGCATCCGCAATTTCCTTTTGCTTGAATTTGAAGGTTTTCTCCATAGGGCCATCTGCTTCCAAGAAACCCTGTTCTTCTTGTAACAACATGTCCGTACGGGCAGCAGAGTTCACTGCATCCTTATATTGTCTATCTATCTTTTTAAGCTTGGAGTTGAGGACCCTGTCCTTAGCAAAGGGCCCTCTCTTTTTCTCTTGAAAAGATCCTCTCTCAAACTTGGCTCTGGATGAACTGCTCATGCTGGCTGAATCTGTCTCTTCAAAGATGTATAAAACAGGCTATCTTCAAGAACTCTTTTCATCTCATCGCACCACTCAAAAAAGCCATTCTAAAAGCACATCACATGTCGCACTTTAAAAAATATAAGAAGAGACAGATTTAGCGACATTGTAATCACAGGCGATAATAGCATGTTTCGTTTATTCAGCAGAGCTAAACCTCTTAGATCCAGCATTCTCCCAGCACCAATTCTGTTTGCTGCTGGATTAGTGGGATTGACCGTTGGTGGCTACTACCTCTTGGACGCTAGATCGGCAATTCATGAATATGTGTTCTGTCCATTAATTAGAAATTTGACGGACGCTGAACAAGGTCACAAGTTGGGTATAACTTTGATGAAATATGGATTGATTCCAAGACTTTTGGATGAAGACTTTGTGGATACTTCTCTGTTGAATGTTAATGTTTTCGGAACTACTTTGAGCACCCCTATTGGATTGGCTGCTGGTTTGGATAAGGACGCTGAGGCAATTGATTCATTGTTCAATGTTGGATTCTCTTATGTGGAAGTTGGTTCCATTACCCCGGAACCACAACCAGGTAACCCATTACCTAGATTTTTCAGATTATCAAAGGATGAAGCTGTTATTAACAGATATGGTTTCAACTCTACTGGCCATTTCAATGTTTTGAGCACTTTGAAGTGTAGATTTTCCAAGTTGTTGACTTCTTTCGAGGAAGCTAGCGAAATTCCACCAGCTAACTCTTTCAGACAGAACAAACTTTTAGGTGTCAATTTGGGTAAGAATAAATTTGGGGACGAGGTTGAGGATTACGTGAAGGGTGTTGAAAGAATGGGACCTTATGCCGACGTTCTTGTTATCAATGTTTCCTCTCCAAACACTCCAGGTTTGAGAGACTTACAAAACGAACTGAAATTGACGAATTTATTGACCACTGTTGTTGCTAAGAGAAATGCTGTTGGTGCTAACCTTCTTGGTAAGTTACCTCCTGTGCTCGTGAAGGTAGCTCCAGATTTGTCTGAACCGGAAATTGAATCTATCGCTAACTCTGCCATTCAGTCAAAGGTTGACGGTATTATTATTTCCAACACTACTATCTCAAGACCAACCGACAGATTGATTACCGACGACTCGGAATTGATCGGCCAAACTGGAGGTTTGTCCGGTAAGCCTTTGAAGCCTTTATCTTTACAGGCCTTACGTACTTTGAGAAAGTATACCAAGAACTCTAACCTTGTTCTTGTTGGCTGTGGTGGTATTTCTTCTGGTAAAGACGCTTTGGAATTTGGTAAAGCTGGTGCTTCGTTCATTCAATTGTACACTTCATTTGCTTACAAGGGCCCTGGTTTGCCTGCTAAAATTAGAGACGAATTACTTGCTGAATTAAAAGCAGAGGGAAAGACTTGGTCTGAAATTGTTGGCCTGGACGACAAGTAAAGTTTTGAAAGATTTAATAAAAGATTGATTTTTGCAAGGGAATTTTGTATCGGATAAATTACTAAACTACAGTTGAAGGAAATCTATGTATAAACTCTCACACTTAATCCTCTCTTCCACAATATTCGAGTTGATGAACTTAAATATTGGTCAATTTTTTTTGCTGGGGTACTGATGGATGCAAATTCGACAAAATAGATTTGGTTGGAAAGATTCCTACTGCAACTACGGGACTTTAAAACTTCGGTTACACATATTCTCTTTTCAACTAAAGCTCGATATTGTTAGGTTCATGAAATGAAGTATTGAATTTGGTGAACAAACTCTCTGATAGTCAATTAGATGAATTTTTTTATTTCTACGTATTGGTTTACCAGAGAAACACACGTTCACTACTTAAGAGGAAAACAAAATTACTTTGTAATTGGTGTATTTCACCTTGGAAATTCTATAATATATAACTATGATTATCCACAAATAATAGCTCATTTAAGTTATTTACATCTTAGATTTTCAGTATTTTATCATTCTTTGTTAGTTTTTCATTAATTTATGGTTTTCTTGAAAAATTTCATGTAAATTTATATCATTAAAAACCTAGCACTTTTTCTAGAAACTGCAGCAAAGTTATTAAAAACAAAATTACATATACACATCTACAGGTACCATATATCATGTAGCCATCAAGCTTTATCGTTCTTCTCTCCTTGTTGCAAACCTACTTTGTGGCCTGGTTGCAAGACGCGAATCAAGAAGTCAAAAAAAGTAAACATCCCCCATTACCAATCAAGTTATGACATCATCTAGACCAGTCACACCTAATCTGAACAGAAGGCTGAACAGATCCTCGGGAATACACCTTTTACAACAGTCTCCCAAAGTTCATTACCCCGTAGATGCCGAACAACTACCCTTGGAGTCATATATCAACCTGGAGAAGTTTGCGCGTCTCTCGGACCTGATAGAAGAACTTGATGTTAACATGACCAACTTGCAACAGATCCACGAGGTCTTATCCACCAATTTTAATGAGTCGTTTGCTAGTTTCATGTATGGGGTGTCTATTACCATGTGGTGTGTTGATTTTCCAGGATGTCCGTCTAAGAAGGCATGGGAGCAAATTCAACTCAACAAGGAAAGAGAATTAAGAGTATCGAGCATACGAGAGCAGTTGCAAAAGTCTAGAGAAGAAAATGAAAGGTTAAAACAACAGATGAAAGAAGTAGAAATATCAGCTGCAAGAATTGCAGACGCCAGTCATCAATTTAAACAACCAACGAGGCCGATGGCAAATTGGCAGAAACCTAGAACACAATCTAGACAACCTGTAAGAAGAGTCCCAATAAACACCAAGAAACCAGGGATTCCAAGACAGTCAGCCCAACCACCCTCATCAAATTCTACAGACGAATCATTTAGCAATGATTCCTTTATTCAAAACCCAGCAGCTAACCGCAGACTCTCGAAAATACCACAGCCCCCAAGAAGCACGAAAGATAGAGCGAGACAGAGAGATGAATTCTTAAATGGGTCGACACCCAATCTTAATCAGCCTCCCAGATACATGCGTGGACTTTTTGATAGTAATAAATCAACTTCTAGAATCCCACAATCAAGAACCACAACATATCACCAAACTACGGCCAGCTATAATAACAAGTTGAAGGGAGGTCGAATTGGAGGTCGTATATCTAAGAGCTGATTTGACGGGTACATGTTACACTTTAGTAGAGCATTGTGTTTATATCAATAATAGTTTGTATTTTAATAGAAGTAAAGAATAATTTAGCAAACCTTAACCAATGTAATACCCAGTATCACTTAACCCAAAATGTAAAACAGCCTCTGACACAGCTTTTTACATCCAACATTTACCCAGAAACCAACTTCAACATCAATTCATATTTGACCTGCTCTACCGATTTTTGCTGTTGACTAGCAATTACCAAAAGATAATCTCTATTCTCAAGAGAATTAAGAATTGTTTGTCTTCTTAACTGCTCCTGGTAGTTTAATGTTTGGCTCATGCCTAGTTAGTTTTACTTTTATATAAATTGCCTGTCAAAAAAAAAGCGAAGATATTTTAGATATCAGAGAAAGTAACATGTCAACTGTATCCGCCGAGGAAAAGAAGAGGATTCTCAGAGAGAGAAGACAATCCAAGATGGCCAAGGGGAAGGCCAGTGATCGTTTAAACGACATATTGTCGCTGGGATCTTCTGTGAAACAAAACACTGCCGTTTCGGTGTTGGACAAGGAAACTCCTGTGGAGACCCCAATCACGACGTCTGCATCCACAAGTATTTCCACAGCCAGATCAAACCCAGAGCCATCTTCTGCCCACGACGACCCTGAGATTCAAGACATCAGCACCGTGCAACCCCCACCTCCATTTAATGATGACATGGAACAGATGTTCCAACAAATGCTTGGGGGTGGTGCCCCTGGTTCCCAAGGCGGCCAAGACCAGTTCTCTCAAATGATGATGAACATGTTTAATGGTGCTGGTCCTGGTGGACCAGGAGCTTCTCCATTTGGTGATTCACTTGGGGACAACACAAATGCATTCGAAGCTAACCCAGAACAAGCACAGTACGAGTCCCAATTATCTGCTTATAATTTATATCAAAGCAGATCCTGGAAGTTCAGATTCTTTATGATTAGATATGTTGCCACTACTGTCAATTTCTTTTACCACTTCATAAATTTTTCCTCCTTCCAGGCTTCCACCTACGACTACGTTCGTGGTATAGATACCGAAGCAACTAATTTCTTTGTTTACTTTATGTCAATTGAAGCTGTCATTTTGTCTAGTTACTATATGTTGAGATTGCATAACAGCTCTTTCAAAGACGTGTCAAGTAACCATTTGATTTTGAAAGGTTTTTCTTTTGCTTCAATGGTATTGCCACAAATTAATGCATACAAACCTTTGGTTTCTAATTTGTTAGGCTACTATGAGCTTCTTGGAATGTTTTTGGGTGATATTTCCTTGGTTATCGTGCTATTAGGATTACTTAGTTTCATGAAATAGTGTACATTTTTTGATTTTTCATATATATATAATATTGATTTCCATTTGTGTATTTATATTTACAAGAATAACGTTCCCTAAAAAGTTCTCTTCATGTCCATGCGTTTAGCCTTGATGATTTTATCAGCTGAAGAATACTTTTTACCCTTCATGAACATGTATATAAGGGCAATAGAGCTACAGAAGGATAAACCGAACCAAGTTACCAAATATTGCATATGATTGTTTGTGAGCTTAACCTTTGCAGTAGGAGCAAGAGGGACACCTTCTTTCACAAACTCAAATTCCTGATATGCCAATGTTAAGTCCTTCTCCAGGTTTTCAGAAATGAAATGAGCATCGTCTAAATCTGCCTTCTTTTTAGAAAACAGGAACCATGATGTCTTCTCAGTTTTGACAGCTAATTCATGCGGCCCTTTCCAATCTGGATGTTCCAGGAGGTCATAAATCATCTGAGCATAAATTGGTAATGCACCAGTGCTTTTTGCCATAGCTTCAACATCTGGAGTGTGAAATAATCTCAGACCTTCTTCATGTTCAAAATGCAAAGAGTGCTTCTTAGGCATGTTTCTGAAAAGGGCCACTATTTCGATTTCTCCCTGTGGCATAGCCAAATGTGCCAAATATCCTTTGTCTCTAGTGGAAGGGATGACCTTTTCCTTTTTGATCCAACCTCTTTCCACTAAGATTGGCTTTCCTCCATCAGATCTTATAAATGGAGCAATTACCAAATATCCTACTTCCCCATTTCTTATTCTTGGGCCCAAAAATACTTCCTCATCGTAATTAAAGTGTCCCTTGAGGGTGAACTTGCGGTATTCAAATTCTTTCTCTATGATGTCTTGATTCAAATTAATAGGCAAACCTTCAATTGGGCTCTGCGCCAAGGACTTCTCATTTTCAGAAATAAGCTTCACTTTCCAATTTAATCGTTTAACTTGCCAGCACCCTAATCCAAAGGATATCACAGGCATGGCAATCAAAAGACTGAAAAAGAACATTCTGAGTTTCGGTGTCTTTGATTGGTGCTCTAAAGTCGCTAAATCACCCTGAACTCCTCGAATTGGTTTCCAATCCACTGAAGAGGTTTTAACGCTTCTGTTAAAACGTGGTATACGGAAATTCACACCATACTTGTAGCTAGGTCTGAACATTTTACTGTTATTGATTGAATTGTTCGAAAAATTCAGAATATATAGTAAATCACGTGATATACTTGATTGATTACTGCCCTTTGACTTTTTATTACCTGTAAGTTGATTCTGCAAAAAGCCTGAAGTTCAATAAAATAAATGAAAATATCCTGCTTGGTTTGAATATTTCCTGTATGAAATAAATAAAAGAACACTTTAACAATATCATGCTATTGTTAATATGCTGAGGGGTATCTAGAGTATTGACGAAGCTGATTCAGATTGTGATATTCAGAGAAAATTGAATAAGAAAAACTTTCATTTTGCTTATTTTAATTGCGGGGTAGAGAAATTGTAGAATCTTAGATAATGGTGATATTGTTAATACCTATTGATCTAGAATTATTTTCCAGGTAGAACTCTCACAGAAATGCCAATTTACCCCAGTTTCTAAGCTGTCTTTTGTTATATCACAACAGTTCTAAAGTACTGCTGGCTGCAAAAAAAGAAACTCAAGAAATTACTGGGAAACTACAAATATGAATATCTAATTTATTTAAAAAATACAATAATATGCTTAGGCACTGCAAACTTGGGTACAGAGGTTTGTTTCTAAGACCGTTAACTTTAAGATGTATGTAGCACCATTTGTTTCAGTTGTAGTGAGAGTACGAGTAGAGGTGATGTAGTCACCAGAAGGAACAGAAAGGGAAATTCCAAATGTATTGGAGATGGTGACAGGAATAGCACTTGAGAGTGCAGTTGAAGAAGGTCCGGATAAGATGCCATTGGAAGGAACAGTAATGGGGCTAGTAGGTGTACCACTGGATAAAGTATCACTGGATGGAGAAGCAGTATGGGAGGATGATTCACCATTGGATAAAATAACAGCACCAGTGTCAGTAGATATCAAACTTGATGATAAAGTTTCACTTATCGTGGAACTCGAAGAAGGTGAAGTTTGCGAAGGGGTATCTGAACTGGATGTTGGGGTGTACCCTGCAGTACTGACAGGCGTTGGGGTTTCACCAGCAGATACAGCCCTTTCATAAACAGTGCTATATAATCTTGTTTCAGTTGTCACAGCACCATTTGTGGTGTAAACATAGGCCGTACCATAGATTCTCTCCACAACTTTTTCAGTAGTGGTAATCGTCACTACAGGAGTAGTGGTAACAGTTGAGACATCAGCATTGACAAGAGCAAATACAGATAGTAAGATTATTGAAAGCATTGAATGAGTGACTGAAGTTGGAATAAAGTTCTTAATTAAGTTTAAGGTTAGATGATAGACTAAAATTCTCGATTAAAGCTGCTTATTTATAAAGACTCTTTCTATAGGATCTTGCATAACTGTAGTGTCGTAAAAATGCATATCCAGCAACATCTTCGGTTTTGCAACCAGCCAACCGTTATGCGGAACAATAAAAAAAAGCTTCATGGTTCAAATTGAACAATGGAAAACTAAAAGGGACATGGCAGAGTTATGTAAGGTTGGCACAGAACATTTATTTCTTCATGGCTAGTAATACTAAAATAACGACTTTGCTTTTGACTGGCTGTGAATTGGTAAGGAAGCATATGCATATATCATTTGTGTCGTTTCGTTGCAACCTGAAGTTTAGTATAATAGAGAGGGTTCAACAAAAGAACAAACCTTGCTACAGAACGTCAACAAAACCTACATTTATAGTAGCGGCGTACCCATACCTAAATACTAGTTTAAAAGTCTTATTTGGGATGAAATTTTCTCTTAATTTTACAATGACGGAAAATATTTTTAGTGCTGATGGTTTGTAGATTCGTAATTTTTGTATATTTTAAATTTCTACTATGTGTTATGTAAATTAAATCTCTAAAGTGTATTGTACAGTTCTAAATTTCACGCAATATCCTGGTTCCTGTAGATAATATGCTGGCTTTGGAATTCATATCAAGTCCATTTTTCATTTCATGGCTTGTTCTGTAGTTATACTCTGTCACCTGTAGGCACGGACCCATCCAGATATCTTTATTCTTAAAAAGAGACATCTTACTAGATTTACTTACAAAGATATCTATAGATGGACATTATATTCAGAACAGTTAGGTGAAGGGGTATATCTCACATAGTTCTCTTTCTGATACTTTCGATTGCTGGTGTTAGATTTGGAAATTCTTCAGCAAGCTTCTCACTCAAGGTATCCCTCAACAAAGAAAAACCCTTCATTTTCCCCTTTAGATTACTATTCAGCTTTGCCACAACCTCTACAAATTCACGGGTATAGATATCTGGGTTTCTACCATCTTCAATGTATGAAACAACATCAATTGGGATAGGATATTGTGCTGTATAAGGACTGGATGTTAATTGAGACAATTGACTTACTAATTGATTCACCTTGTGAATAAGAGCAGTGTTTGATTGCTGTGTTCCTTGGTTATCGTGGACTAAAACCCCTAGTTCAATAAATGATTCTATTAGCAGCAGGAGCTGTTCAGATGTTGATATTAACGGCTCATTCTCTGGGCGTATAGGTATCGTGGATGTTGTCATTGGGATCTTCTTGGATGATTGATCTAATGATATATGTAAATAAAGTGGTATAAGCTGATGCTAGATTCTAATTTTTGATTTTATGGTGGTCAAAATTTCACTTGTTTGGTTTAATCTTCATTTATTTTTTTCACCAATTTGGAACCAAAAATTTTTGCAAATTAAAAAACCCTTTTAAAAAGCAACCAGATCGAAATATGTCCTCGTATGTGGTCTCTTTTAAGTATAATACGCTGGGATTGAAGCCGAAGAAACTAATTACCCTCCAATATAAACTGAAAGATGAATTCGGGTCTCCAGGGAAACAGAAGGAGCCGAGGCCATTCAAAATCTCACCTACAAAAGTGGGAGTTGAACTGGGTGGTAGCACTGATTCCAAAGAACCTGAAATAAATAGTCCCACACCCAATGACCATGAACAAATGGATATCGAAGATTTTGAATCTCATACTGTCACCCAAAATACAAAAGTGAAGGACGAATTTGACCAAGATTTGGACAAGATAAAAAAGAACTTGAACCAAGTTGAGCAAGAATTGCATGATATACAGCTAGAATTAAATATCCCAGACGAGATTTTGCTATTGGAAGCACAGAACAACGATGAATCACAAGGAAGCCAGAAACCTTCTATTGATGGTGACAATCATGCAGTTCCTCAATTCGAAGAACCACAGGAACCCAACAGGAAGGAAGAAATCCCCACCGACATTTCAGTGAATAATAATACAGAAAAATCACCCTCTAGTCACTCCTCAACAGAGTCGTCACCTACGGCACATCCTACTACTCCAACTGACACCCCATCGAAGCCCCCTAAAATTCTTCATAATGAGGTTGATGAAGAAAATACAGTTATACTTTCAACACCAACAGCTACAGAATATAATTCTTCTACAGATCTCAAAAATTTACAACTTAGTTCACATACAAAAGATCCCCAACAGAATTCCAAGAAGAGCACAGAATTCTCTGTGTCACATCCGGCAACTCCGCTCTGCAAGATTCATAAAAGAGTTAGCAAAGTTCGATCCCCCCGTATAAGTCTTCGGATTGAAGAAAGAAAAAGCATAAGAGAGGCCATGGAGGAAGCATTGAAATTAATACAAGAAAGTAATAAGAATATTGACTCTGATAACGTTGCTGGTTTCGAGAGACAGTGGAAATTAGAGGCCTCGAGTGTGTGCAAAAAATTATACATCATGAGTGAAATTTTCTCAAAAATAAGCCATTAGTGAAGGATAACGGAATATACTTCTGGTACTGAACCCCCCGCTCTGCTGTCTTTTCTTTCACATCAATCTCATCAAAAAAAGGATGTTTCTCCTACAGCAACCATAGAGCTGCAATGATGATTTTCTTCTGAACACTGTATTTTTATATATCCTACAATCATAATCATTGATTGGTTATGCAATAAATTAATAGCTCACTTAACTCCATTCTCAGTCAGTACTGTTCTATCACTTATCTGAATCCTGCATATACCGCCCTCGTTTTAATCTCAACTCGTTCACAACTACAAGTTATTAACTGTACTTTTACAATCTACATACAATGAAGCCAGTTGTTTCTGCCGGTCCAGCGTACTGCTGTACTATCCTCTCCGCCTTCGCGGTTGTCATTCTCAGCATCATTGGTTACTTATTTAAAGTAAACCACCACTCCATGATGGGTTCCATAAACGACCCCGAAGATGGCTCTGCTGTTGCCACTACTGTTTTCCATGCTGTTTTTGTTTATATTGCATTTTTCGTGTTCTGTGGTGCTCAAGTGTTTTTGTTGAAGATGGAGAAGCCTAGAATTGTGTTGTAAGGAGCACTATGACCTTTATTTGAAAATCACCCTACATTCATTTCTACAAATAAAACTATGTGTACATAGAAAATATTATATTCAACGTTTAAGAAATGTAGGTTTGTTTGATACTGTTCTTAAATCATAATTTGGAATATGTTTCTCTACAGAAGTTTCACTATTTATCCTCTATTCTACCTCACAACTTGGCAACCCCTTCCTTCCCTTCTTTCCATTGAACTCCGCCAGACCAATCACACAAATCAAACACCAGAAGTCTCAATTCATTTAATTCTTCCTTGGAAACACCAACATTAAGTGCCCCCTTAAGATGTCCTTTCAATTGTGGATTTACGTCTTGTGGAATCAAACTGGCTACTACACACATGGAAGTTTCACGAGCATCCAAAATGTCAGTGAAGGAAAGTAATGGAGAATACACTTGTTGGTAGGCATACTGCCACAAGTCTGGGTATGCACTCTTCATTTGTCTCTTAACTCTCACATTGATTTTGTTGGAGTAAATAGAATTCCAGAAGTTGGAGCCCCTGACTAAGTTCTCTTGGATTACTTTAGCGTTAACAGATGCAGTCCCAATAGGCCCATCGATGGTCTCTTGAGTGTTCCCAACATTATCAAAATTTGTACCCTCAGCATCCAGTGCTACGATTTCTGCAGATTTGACATTGTGAAGAACTTCAGGTTTCCGTACAGGCAAATGAGAAGGTAACATAGCTGACGGGGTCACTGTCTTCAAGATCATCATTGCATTGATCGACTTTGGCAATCCAGCCAATGCTGCACTTTTTAAAATCACCTCCCTGAGTTTAGCTGTGATGTTTTCCTGGCATGCCTGGATGTCGGCACCGTTGGCAAATTTATAAGTTAATGGTAGTTTGGTATGATATGTGTACGGAATCAAGATATCAGGCAAATTCACACCTACTGCAGTAAAATCCTTGTATGCATTTGACAGAGAAATTGAATCCTCGGCCAACTGTATTAACCATTTGTCAGTCAATAAAGGCTTATCAGAGGTGGATTCCAACAACTGTTGCCTCAAGGCGAAATGAAACACCTTGGGAATTTCTTGAGGCTGGTTTAAAACAGTCAAGCAAGCCGTTGCTATCAAGTACCACGAGCTGTGTAGCTTAGGGTACTTATAAGCCAACCTTACAAGTCTTTCAGCTGTTAACATTGACATGATATTTTTTATTGACTGTTATATTCGGCCTTAATTATTCTGGGGTATCTTTTCCTCGGTGAGAATTAAACCCAAGTGCATATGAAAAGAGAGATAGAATAAACGAGAGGATTTCTGATTGAATGAAGGAGAAAATTTAATAGTCAACTACTCTTAATCAAATATTCATTCATCAAGTTCATCACTATATAAACGACACACTTAGTTTCTCCTTTATATTTTTGGCATTAGCTTTCCCACGGTCTCATGCTCTTATCTGTGGGTACCCAGCTTGATTGTTTCCACAATTCCGAACCAACCATTTCTCGGATTCTCAGGATTGTTCTCTTATAAGCAAATTGTTCATCTTCGCCTGTAAATGCCGAGGAATTCTTATAATTTACTCCTTCTTCGATCGTGCTTTTCTCTGTAAAAGTACCTGTGCTTGCCGAGTCATAGGAAGAAACATTTGGCCTATATGGATTTTTCAAGTCAATACTTGTTTTTGAGAACATTTCTTCTTCCTGTACTTCTGTTGTATCTTCAAAATACTCTTCGCTTAGCAATTTTCTAATTCTTGGGTCGTTTCTACAGAATACGTCTGGGAAGAAGATTAATTCAAGTGGAGCATCTGAACGTAAATAAAGCTGACACTTTGAATCATAAATTGCATCAATCAATGTTATAAATCTCTTAGCTTCATTTTTCATACGTTTTGTCATGATTGGAACTTTATCAATAATAATTGTATTGAATTTTGCTGTAAGGGAAATAAACTCTGAAGATGAGTAAAGCCCTTCACAAATATCCAGAAATTCAAAATAGCATATTGTTTCATTGTTGAAAGTTTTTGGAATCTTCACCTTTCTTCTATAAACAGTCATTGTAGAGGGAATTGGCATGACGTTCTTTGTCAAATTCGTCATTAAACCTTCCCACTTTCTGTCATCATCAACTCCCACACACAATCTTTCCGAGTTATCACCACTTAATAATACTCTATAATCCTTTTTTGATTTCATTTCAATCTGTTGACATCTAGAATACAAAATATTGGTAAAGGAATCGAATGCCTTCTTGTGAAATTCAGATGAATATAGTTCTTCAGGTAGTTTATTAGATGTTGCCACAAGAACCCCACCCAATTTGAAGTAAAAAGTAAATAAAACCTTGACAATGTTAGCACTGGTGATGTCAGGTAACATGAATTCATCTAAAATCAAAACTGTGCTCTTTAAAATCATGTTTTGAGCAATTTCAAATAAGAGAAATTCTTTCTCCATACTATAAGGTTTAGAATTGGAACGTTTGGATTGTAAACGGTGGATCTCACTAAAAACCCATAGCATAAAATTATGGTAATGCCATCTCATCTTCGACTCGTGTGGCAAGCTCGAAGCAAAAATATCCATCAACATAGACTTTCCGCAACCAACTTCTCCATTAATAAGTAATCCTTGGGGAGACTTAAAATTAGATAAAATCTCTTCATCTGTCAAGAATCTAATCAATTCCTTCTTTTCAGAATCTGGTGTTCTCTTGAATAATGTTTGAAGAACAGTATTAATTGGGGTGTCTCTTTCGGAATACTTCATCTCTAATCTCTTAAGCAAGTCATTTATTCTAATTTGGACTTCTTCTGGTACCTTGTAGTCTATCAATCGGTGATGCAATTTTTGAAATTCTTTCATAGTTCTTAATTGGATGTCATCTGGTTTTAGAAGGCCAAGTTTTATGTAAGACTGATATACTACGAAGGGATCGGATATTGCTATCTCGCTTGATCCAGTCGTGGGAAATCGAGGGGTTCTTCCATCTACCCCTTTTGGCCCACTGGAGTACGCCAAACACCTTAAAGACCTAAATCGGAATGTTCTATAGATCAACATTACTGATCAGTGACTCGAAATTATAAAATTTGTGGTTGCGAAATCGGAAATGTTCAATTTTGGCTACAAAAAAAAAAGCCTTCGAAAACTATGCTACTTATATGACTAAATATATGCTAATATTAACCAGTAAAACAATATGCTGTAAAATAGCTCCACACACCTAGCTTTTCATCTTCATCTGGGCAAATTTTCTATCTAAAGAATTGGAAAGACCATTCATTTCTTCATCTGAACGACCGTATAACTCAGACCACCATTTAATATCTGCAAAATTGAAAAATACAACGTCATCATTTCCTTCAAATTCATACTTAGTATTAGTAAATTCCAATGGCCTGGAATTAAAGTAGTCCCAAACAGAAACCGTGGAGTCTTGAACCTTCTGTACTTCTTTTAATTCGCGTTCCGAGTCACATAAGAATGTTCCATATTGACAGGAATAGTAATGGTAAAACAACCTTTTCAAGAACCTGCTATTAAATTCAAATTTTGTTGGATGCTGGCGCAAAATTTGATAAACACAATCTAAAAATTGATGAAATATCGGGGATTTCTCACTAGAAACTCCATAGGAGTAATTCAAATTCAAGAAATTTCCAGAACTATTTTTCTTATCAGGAGAATCATTATCTGATACCGCATTCGCAGTGTTCTTGATATGAAATGCTGCTCTTTGTAAGAAATTGGTTACTTTCTTCCCTGCGCTATCAATTACCTCCGAGCTTTCTAATTCTGGGGATTCACTTCCTGAACTTTCCAGAGTTTGATCTTGTTGCTTTGTTTTGATTGCTCCAGCACAACCTCCATGATCCGCTCTCGTAAAAAATTTAAAGCCAAAGCTGACCCATTCCTTTTCTATCAACACCATGAATCCTTTAATTGTTCTATAGTATGGATCTAAACATAATTGCAGTAGCGCCGATACTTGAGATGTACGATCCCACCCATCAGAACAATGAATTATGACATTTGTGTTGTTGAAATGAATTGATTTAGCGATTCGGTCAACTGATTGCAAGATGAGACTCAATCTTTGTAGCCACATAGTTTTTGTGAGTGCTTGTTGTAAACTTGGATAATTGGCCTGGATATCATCAAAGGAATTACAAATAGGAAATCTATCGAGATCATTTAAAATTCCCATTAATTTGTTCAAAGAATCTCTCATAACATGAATATTATCAATATTGCAAAATATTTTGTCCACGGATCTATCGGTTTGACCTTTATCCTCATTGGAAGTTTCTCTATAATTATCAATGTTTTCGGTCCCTGCGCCTAATGCGTGTTGTGCCATAGCGTTTGTAATAGGTCTTAAATCTACCACCAAGTTCTTATGAGGCTGTTCAATGTAGTCATTCCCTTCCACCAAATTGTCTTTTCGCTCTTGTTCCTGTCCTTTGAATATTTCTATTACTAGTTTTTCATCCTGAATTGAACGGTTTTGTATGTTTATACCAACTAGCGGCTGTGAACATCTTGCAATGACATTATAATTGGTCCCATTTCTATGCCTATAAACAATTGCCGGAATTCTTTGTTTAGATCTAAATTTTCCAGCATGTTTAAGTACGTTATCCGATATACTTGCAGGTATAATGAACTTTCTCGGATAAGTAGGCGAGAATTTGTACTCGTTATTTACATCAGACATTCGCCAATATTGTGACAAGAGGCCCTGTCTCTTATACTCTTCCTCCAGCGAGTATAAGCCCCAACCAGATTCTTCCAACTTCTCCTCTAACATATTTGCTGTATAATCAAATGCATAAAACAAGTGAATGTCATTAGCAGCCTTGGGCTTGGTGATTAGGGCACTCAATTTGAAAAACACTTCGGTACATACTGAATCGTTAACAAAGTCGAACGAGTAGAAGGTAAAATCCTTGCAGTGGAGTCGTATGTGAGAGCAAGTATAATGATCGACCTCCTCTGAACCGGAATCTTGTGGAACAGGTGTACCGGCACCATTACTGCTACTATTGTTATTGTTTATGCTTAACCAATATGATCCTCTGGCCTTTGATATTCTTTCTATTATAGGATAACAGATCCAAATTTCCTTAGGTACTTCTTTTATGGTAAAGTTAAATACAAGATGCGATGGATATAAAAGCAACGATCCCTTGGTATTAAACCCTCTCCTGCTTAATCTGACATCATTTATCTTGTTAATTCCCTCCATATTGGGTTTGACTTCAAATTGACATGGTTGACTATTTTTCTTAGCGGGGAGTAAAACACCCAAACATCAAAAAGATAAGATAGATAAAAAAAAGGTTGAACCTGTTGCAAAAAGCAAGCAAGATCTACAATGGTCGAAATTGGTTTTGGGTACATGAATTCCATTCTTATCTATAAATCATCAAATTTTCTTATGATCAGTTCTTGCCTTTTAAGACTCTTAATCTGTTTGGCTGAGAGTGATGCGATCCTTTGTTTCTTCTCAGCTGGTTCCTCTGACTCTTCGTTTGCTTTCTTTTTAACAACCTTGGTGAATTCAACAAACTTTTTAGGCTTGGATATCAATTTTGCAATGTCTTTTCTCTGTCTACGAATGATTTCAGGTTTCTTTTCCAGTTCAGTCTCAACTTCGGCATCATTTTCTTTTTCTTTTTCCTTTTCATTATTGTCTTCATCGTCAGAGTCTTCAAAATCAGACGCTCCGAGGGAATCGCTACCAGAATCATCAGAAGCACTATCATCATTCACATTGTCACTATCATCAGCATCCTTAATGTCTTTTTCATCATCATCGCCGTCCTCATCATTGACAACTTGGTTTGACCAAATTTTCAAACTATCCATACCCGCACTTATCAACCTGTAGTCAAAATCAATTTCAAGAAGTCCGATTTCATCAGCCATGTCACTCTTACTAAAGGCTGAAGAATGTGGTCTAGTTTCAACAACTCTACCTAACCTATAATTGACTCGATGCAATAAACCATCACTATCACCACACCAAATGGACTCTAATGAATCATCAGTGTCAGCATTCATCGTAGGTATAATAGTGTCAATTGAACATCCCTTGTTGACTGTTATTTTGGTTAAATAATCCATCATATTATTTTTCAGCTCCTTCCATACACTCAAAACACCAACAGCTTGGGATACTATAACAGTATCGTTCTTCCTACCATTTATGAAATCGGTAGGATAAGCCAGACACAAGAGCTCATCACCTTGGTCCTCAGATTGTGTAATTATACCCTTACGAATATCAAAATGTGTCAAAGTAGTAGACCCCACACTTAAATAATGAAATGCTGACACTGCAGGCATTGGAAGAATATGGTTCACCGTATCATTGTGGAGTTCAGCGTGCTTGAATTTAAGAGCAGGGGAACCACCGCTTCCTCCTAAATTGCTTGAGTCGTAAATCAAAACAGACCCATTTTCAGTACCCGCCAACAAAAATGGATGAGTAGTAGAATGGCACATTTTGGTTACAGAGTCACCTTCATTGTAAAAATCATTCACAATATTGACCTTTGCGGTCACTTTACCCAGTTCCGTGACAGCCTTCTTGATGATATGATCTGTACCAACTGAGTAAATGTGATCACCAACAGAACCTTCAAGGGGATCAAACAAAATATGACGAACAGACCCCTTATGTCTTTTGGTCTTCCAGTTGCACACAACGCTGTCGGATTCTGTTCCCAAGTCATCTACAACCTTCCACCATTTGTTCCTCAGTTTAAACAAAGACAAGGTATCACGTCCCATCGTACCATTCTCGCGGGATTCTTCTTGTAACTCTTTTCTCTTGGTTTTCAAATCTTGCTCTAGTTTATTGGCATCGTATGTGTTGCAATAAAGGTGACCAGTGGCTAAACCAGAAACAAATATTGGTTTAGTTGGGTGTGCTGCCAAAGCAAACAAGGGGTCCGAGTAATGAACTTCCAATATTGGAGCCACGTTGGACTCCAACATTGATGCGGACTTTCCCAAGTATTTGTTCTTTTTACCCATTTTCCTGACTTCTTCCTGCTGTAATATGGAGAACCTTTTTTTTCAAAAAAATTTCCGATGAGGTGCATCTGAAGAAAGCGGTATTCGCAGCCATTTCTAGAGGAGGTACTACGAGGTTGAAATTTCAATCATTAAAAACAACAATTAACTAATACAGACCTATTCTAAAATTCTAAAAAGAAAAACATTTACTAAATCGGTCTTCCATACATTCCAATAGATGTAACCTCCAAATGCAAAAAGTAACCACAGATAACCACCAAGGACTTTAAAAAATATCACCACAATTTGCCAATTTGCCATCTCTTCTCATCCTCCAATACTCGCCCTTAAATTCCCAGAAAGTGTCACCTGTGATAGGATGCTTATCCTTGACAAACCAGTTTGGCACATAGGCAATCTTCTTTGTATCTCTTTCTTTTCTGGCTGCACGCTGCTTTACTTCAACTCTGTGCTTTTCATCCGCAGCTTCGTCATAGAGACCATTCTCCATCGCTCTTTGATCTGGTCTCAATCTGGTATCAGTTGGAGCCAACCAAGGTTTAAGAGCATCATCAAGTCCATTCAAGGTAATTGCAAACGCAGTCAAATTGAATGGGACCAGAGGTCTTTTAGCCACTTGCCAAACCAAGAACTTTTGACCAGAAAATGGGTCATTTGAAAGTTTTGTTTCCTCAGCCAAGTTGTCTTGATTGACACCATTCTTAACCTTCTTGGCAAATATCTTAGAGTTCCAATGACCACCCATTGCCCACTGTGGGTTGCCTTTTCTATCAAGTGATTGTCCGAATAATTGGTAAGCACTCGAGGCTCTCCAACCTCTTTGTTTCAAGTCAACGACAATACTGTCTCCTGTAGTGTGATTGGTAACTTCCATCTTACCGTAATTATCGACAGTTGGATTACCAACAATAATACCGACAACAGATGTATTGACCTTCTTCCAACTGTATAGCTCCGAATCAATACGGTTTCCCTTTTTATCTATGGCCCCGTTGTCAGGTCTTAAAGTACAGAACATTTTACCTAAATGTTTGACATCAAAAGATCTACCTGCAAATTTAGAGTCAACGGCATTTTCACCAAAGTAATCCCACTTCGGTGACTGAGCAACACATGCACTAATTGGTGGATGGTGACTCACTTGTTCAACGAACAACCGATAATTATGTTTTGGATGACAGTATTCAAAAGTCTCCCCAAGTAAAGGGTTAAATGGTTTAGCAATTCTATCAATAGTAGAGGAGTATTCAGTAGCAGCAAATGTTGCAACATATATCAAACGTAATGTTGAATCATCAAAGGTTGCTGCTTTGTCAAGCAAAGGACAATATTCAATGTCTTCGGCTAATCTTTGTACTAAAGAAGTTGGTTCATTAAAGGAAACAGGGAGAGTCATTTTGGTCATATCCTTACCAATCATTGATTTCAAAATACCCCATAGGCCAACCTTTGGTCTGTTGTCTTCATCCATGCTTAACTTTATTCTTGGTGGATTTTCATAACCCAAATACGACCCTTCCTCTTGCAACATTTGGTGAATAGCTTCTTGTGTTGGATTGTACCCAGAGGATGGTTTTGTGCCAGAAACTGATTGCGCCTTTTCTTTGTTTGGATTAGTTGTCTCAGCCTTTTCTTGTTCGACCACTGTTTCGGTTTCCCCAGGCATTGTTTCTACATCGTGTTCGCTTTTCTCATCGTGTTGTTTCATTGAGATAACTTCATTAATTGAATCTGGAACATTTCCAATGATAGATGGAGAGCCCAATTCAAGCACCTTAGTTGGCTCTATATTCTTGATTTCCTCGCTGGGTTCTGTTTTGGTATCCTCCCCTTCAATTGGGCCATCGACAACTACTTGTGGGACTTCTTCCTTGTGATTATCCAAATTTTTGATTTCTTGGTCATATTGATCATCATCTGCATCACTAAATTCGTCCGCATCAAAAAACTCTTCTTCAGAATCGTTCAAAATATCATCCAAGAGTCTACTTTGGTTTATATCATGAGCTATTTTCTCAGAAACTAAATCGACATCTGCCTGACTTCCAAGTTCAGGTAAAACTTTTTCTGATAAAGAATCTGCGTGAATGTTAGAAGCTCCAGGGGTTGATAATCCAGATTTGCTATTCAAATACTTTTTCAATTGTTTTTTCTTGCCATCAAATTCTACCAACTTTGCTTCACGCTGGCTAATTTCGTCTTCCAATTTTTGAATTGAATTCTCCCAAAGTTTGTTAACTTCCACTTGTCTCTCTAACTTACGAGTCAACTTAATATTATTGCTCTGTGTTAAACCGTCATACTTATCGAATAGCTTTTGGATAACTGACAACGTATGTAAACCAACCTGACAAATTTCTTGTTCCTTTGATTCTCCAGATTGAGATACGCGGTTAAACAAATCAATCAACGAGGACATTTCGACATCTATAGATCTCTTGACAGTTGAAACTTCATCGTTGTTTGAGTGGTGGTGCTTACTTGGGGCATTCTCTGAGGAATCATCATCGCTCTCATAGTCCCCTTCTTCGTCCAAGTCATAATCGTCCAAACTGGACCTTGCATCATGATTGTAGCTGGTTTGATCATCTGAAACTATCGTTTGAGCAGAAGGACTTGACGGAGCTAAGGTATCATCGGTCGGAATCTGTAATAAGCCGGTGGAGTTCTTTTCCTTAATTTGTGCAATGTTGGCAGTTGAGCTATTGGCTGCCTTCGAGAAAGTCGATGATACGCCGTCGCCAGTTCCAACTTCTGCGGGATTTGAAATAAGTGATACAGCGCTGCTGCTTCTCATATGCTTCGATCTTCGAAGGCGGAAACGACGTTTTTTGCTTGATTCAGTAGAACCTTGTGATTCCATAGAATTTCTATGCTCGACTGTTCTTTCTGGTTGCACCTTATTTCTTTTCTTGATATTATCTTTGGCAATTGTGATGGCGTTTTGTAAAGTCCAGACCCATCTATTAGTTTCAATAGGATGGTTTGCTTTAAGATGCCATCTCATTCCATTCTTACCAATTATTTCAAACTTCAACTTTTCTGAGGAATCCAAGTGTAAGGTAGCAAATCCCAAATTCAAAGATCCTCTGCATGCATTAATAGTATCATCTTGGTTAGTGTAATATGAAAGTATTCCTGATTGATCCAAGACAAAGTATCTCAATTTGTAGCCTGAGGCAAAATTAGTCCATTTTCTTAAATACCCCTTCTGGGTTGGTGCACCCCCAGTTTTAATCGTGTTACTGGTGCTTACCACAGGATCCATGATAGTTTGGTCTTTTGAAGCTAACTTAAGCAATTTCTTCAATGGATCATTTTTACCATGGATTAAATCAACTGGTAATTTTCCACGTTTATCTCTTTTGAATGGGTCACCGCCATGCTTCAAAATCCAATCACACATTTGCAAATCATCTTTCATGATGAATTCGTGCAACACCGTGTTACCAGTTTCTGGGTCAGCGCCATTGATATCCAATAATTCAGAAGCTCTTGGATTTTGAACCAATAATTTTTCCAAATTTTGAAAATCACGATTGCTAAAATATTGGCGGAGTTGCCCAGCCAGTTTTTCAACAAATTTTGCTCTTTCAATTTGCATTAATTGAGCGATTGTGGTATCTTTTGCCAATTCAACGGGTTGTCTCTTCTTAAGATTGACAATTGAATCATTAATATGAGGTAATGAAAGCAAATACTTCACTATCTCTAATCTTGAAGAAAGCGCAGCCAAGTGTAAGGGCGTATTACCTTCAGGATCTTGAGAATTAATGTCAAGGTCGTACTTATCAACATGATCCACTAAAAATTGCAAGGTTGATAAAGGCGCAACTTGAACAGCGTAGTGTAGTATAGTTTGTTTCAACTGGGCTGTCTCAGTAGTCTGGATCGTGGCTTTGCTGTTGGATAACTCATCAATTATCGAGGTGACTTTGGAGTTGTCACCACCTCTAAGAGCATCCAACAACTTCAACCTCAATAGAGATGCGTTCAACTGGGAAGAAGACATCTTGTTCGTTCACCAGAGTAAAGAAAGTGGCTTTTTTGGAAATCTGATCCACTCATTTTTTCTATGTTTGCTTTCCCATTTAAGAACTACACGAGACTACAATAGGAGAAGAATTCTGTGTTGAAATAAGAGAAGAGCAATATATTTGTGAGTCTATTGTATCGAACACGTAAGATTGCTTTCTGAGAGCCTAGTTCAACATTTGTTTGCTGATTTTTGAAGGATATCTGCAAATATATAGTATACATTATCACGTATTTGCTTCATGCTGAAAATTCGAAAAGTGAAAGGTATAATTATGCTCTTGATTCTCTGCATGTCGTGAGAGTTCTTAAAATGACATTAAGAATGTATTTCACTCTTTATCTGTGTCTTTCTGACTGGAATGATTGTATTGTGTAATACTTGGACTATACACAAAGAACTTAACCTCACTTTTTCAAATAAAAATCATCCACTATAACAAGGTCATCACAGATTCACAAGATAGGCACACAGGAATTCTCCAATTAGACAAAGAAACTGCACTTGCAAATAATATTTCTTTGATTCAGATCATATTATAATGTCCAAAAGAACAAGACAATCTGAAGCACCGGTAGAGAAGAAGGTAAGGCTCGATGAAGGAAACTTGAAACCTAACCAATCTCTTTATATAAAGAACTTGAATGATAAGGTAAATCCTGCTATCATCAAGCACAACTTATACTTATTGTTTTCCAACTATGGTGATGTTATTGAAATTAGAAATAGGAACAGAGGCCAAGCTCATGTGCTATTCGACTCTATCGAGAATGCAAGTTTGGCAATGAAATGTATGCAATCTGAACAATTCTTCCAGAAACCTTTGATTATAAATTATTCTAAAAATGAATCGAAACTAGTCAAAGCAATCTTTGCAGAAGTTGAGAGCAAATAATAAGAAATTGTCTATTTTCATACCTAATTATCTAAGTGCTATGTACTCAGTTTTCCACTAAGCTCAAGGGCTCCATTCAATGAACTCAAAACACAATCAGGGACTCCAACCCCAACACTAAAAGCCATACCCCCCAAGGATAATTTAGTGCTGGATAGTGTTTTTAAAACATCGTGTTTTGACTCTTCATAGCCTACATTGTATTGAGGAATACAGTTTTCACATATCGACGACGATACCAAAATTTCACCATCTTTCAAAACAGTACGCTTCCCTGTATCAGTTACTAAGTTGTACTTAGATAAATCAATATTCAAGTAATCCTCCAATATTCTTGCTATCATCTTTGTGCTTAACGAATCAGATGGAAGTGAGGTTTTGTTAAAGTAATGGCCACCAATCATCAAGGTGACTTTCTCATAGTCCCCCACTATTGAAGACGTAGAGTTATCTAATTTTTTGACATGTTTTTCTACGTCGGAATCATAAATAACTCCCAACAAACTATCTTTATTAGTGCTTTGTGAACTGTTAAACTTTGGAACCAAGAACCCGAACCCGTTCTTTCCCTTTGGAATCAAATTGACATTTTTAGGGCTGAACAAATTTACAAGTAAAATACTGACGTACTCTAAATCTAATCCTGGTAGAGGTTCCTCAATAATCTGATTTAAACTATTGGTATTAATTGTGGATCTGACATGATCATACACGTACTTTTCCCCGTTGACATATAAGGAGCCGGCCTTGTAGTTAAGTTTATCTATACTGGTTGAATAATAAAATGATACGTTTTTTTGTGTAGACAAGTAGTTTGTAAGTCCTTTAGGAAAGGCCTGAAGCCCATCTTGCAATCTAAGCATTGGAAACGACGTCAAGGACTCAGAAAGAGATAACAAGTTTGACTGTGGTGAAAGTAATCTTTCATATTGCTGGATTGATTTATTGAGTTCTTTTTGAGGCTTTGGTGACCGATCCAAGATTTTGGAAAGTATAGCACGCAAGATAGATCCTGACTCAGACTCCAATTTTGTCAAACTTGGTAAGATAGAGTTAACACTAAGCCTCCCTACATCACCTGCATAAATTCCGTGAAGTATTGCACTAAGAACGTTGTTGGTTAGGATTTTGTTGCCAAATCTCCTTTTGAAAAACTGTTCAACGGATTCGTCCTTCTTGGAACCCTTAACCCAAGGTTCTAGTAAGAATCCTTTGGCCAAGTCAAAACTAACCAAATTTGTTTTTGATAGAAAATTAACTGCAGTTGGAAGACTATCTGGAACCTGAATTATCTCCTTCTCTTGGTTGACGATGTACTTCTTGTTCGCTATAGAATCCTTTGGTAGCACTTCTATTTGAGATCCTAGGTTCAATTGTCTCAAAATATCTATTATGAGTAAGGTGCCATCACTGACACCACGTAAGGTGCGCGGTCCTTTCTCTAAAATAACAGGATTGTTATTCACGTCCACATGGTTTGATCTAATCCAACCTCCGCTAGATGTTGCCTTCTCATATATATCAATCTTAAGGTCTGGTCGTAATTTGTTTAGGAAGTAGGAGAAAGAAAGGCCCGATATACCTGCACCCAATACCGCCACTCGACCATTGGGTGGAACACTGATCAACGTCATTTTAAGTGGTTTCAAAATTCCTCGAATATCGTTTTGGGGCCAATCTTGATATCAAAATGGGCGCTACCAGGTTATCAGGAGATGCAGAAAATCATGTGGTTGCAAATTTGAAGAAACTCTACTGCATGTTGATTATGAGAATAATTCTTCCAATATTTTCGAAGTTTGTTATCAATGAAATATCTTCCATTGTGCTTCAATAAAGGCATGTGATATTTTTAATAGCTCAACTTCATGACACTTTATTTGAGACCAAGTAATACAGATTTGAAATTGAAATTATATATGAAGAAAAATTGAAATTGTCTTTGTTGAATCTATTTTCCGTAAGAATGAATGTTGTAAGTTAGCTCTGTTTCTCTAGGTCTATTTAATAGTTTTCACTGTTCTTCAAAAAATCCATCAAAATTCATAGATTAGTAAACTTAAACTCGATTACCTACTGCGTAGTTGATAGAAACGTGTATTCTTCTAAAAGCAAGTTTATTAATATTTAGGATCTGAGCACATAAACATTAATAATGAATTGTCACGGCTGCAAAACAAGAGATTCCGCACTTTAAAGTCAGCCATTAACTAAAATTAGCTCTCTTTTAATAGACGTGGGAGTCCATTATCTAAAGATTCAAAATCTAGTGTATATGTGCTCAAAATCAAGAGGGTAAAGAAAGGAGTATGTATAGGTGCAAACAAGTGCATAAATTAAGTCATACTATAAACATTTGTAGGAGAAATCATTGATAAGTTGTCAGTCAGGCACGATCGCTCATGAATCTCAGCTGTTGCAGGTAACGTAGTTGTACTGGAGAATTTTTGACTCGAAATTTGCTTGATTGGTATTGATTCCGTGCTTACAAATTTAAGCAAGGGTAATCTTTGCTGGAAATTTGATTCATCTGCATTAATTGATATTTCACTTATTGAGACTTCATCCGTTGAATGTGATTCATCAGCTAAGGTTGAATGTGTTTCATCAACAGGACTGGTTTCTGATATTATTTCAGTCATTGCAGAATTAGGAGCTTTGCTCAAAGATATCGCTGAATTTTCTGTATTGGCCAGAACAGATTCATCAAATTTCAAGTATATGGATCGCTGTTCTTCCAATGCTTCATGACTTGAACCTCTCTCTACTGAGCTTTCTGCAACAGTTGTAGTAGGTGTTGAGACATCCTCCAGGGACAGTCTGTGATGGTTGGAAGAGGAACCAGAACTTATTGAAACAGCAGAATTATTCTGTTGATCTAAGGGTATGTCACTGGCCAGTAATGGATTTGAATTTCGTGTAGATGAACCAGCAACACTTCCATGTCTTGAACTCTGGAACAAAAAGGGGGGTGCAAATGAATTTGCTAACGATGACCTTAGTCTCGACAGCCTCCTGGTAACAACACTATTGGTATCATTCTTCTCTGTGAAAACCTCGTCTATGTTCAAGGGAATCTCACTAGAATAAAGCCCGTCCACACTTTTTGTATCAACAGCATCATACGCTGGTGCTGGATCGTCGGGTGACATAACTCCACTCACAGATGATTCTCGTGTTATAGGATCTTCTGCGACCGAAAATGATCGGGTCATAGGAGCATTTGCCAAAGTTGCCTCTTCAAATGATGGCAATCCATCATGAATATTAATTGTTGGGTCATATGGCTTGATAGAAAATCCATTTCTTTCGAAATTTGGTGTTCTGAAGGAAATCGAAGGTGACAACCCTGGCACCTCTTTAGATTCTTCTTCGGGAATTCTGGTCTCTACAATTTCCGGTTCCTTAAAAAATAAGTCTTCATATTCGGGTAATTGAATAGAATCGTCATTACACTTTGCACTCACCAAAATTAAAGGGGTATCAACAACAACCTCATAGTGATGCATTTTGAAATCATCCTTGGGATCAGGTTTGGAAATTCTAAAGCAAACTTGGAGCCTGTGATGTATCTGAATGTGTCTAAAGTTTGAGTCTGGATATAATGCTTTGCCGACACTAGTGTATCCCTGTTGTATGTTGGTTGGTGGTGAAGATGACACGTGAAAATCATTGTCCAAGTACGAAGAAGTTTCCGGTGTGAATACCTCCCCTCCTGATGATGACTCTCTGTTGTTCTCCTTGAACTGTTGATGGGATATGTTCGTTTCTAATGCTCCAATTACAGGAGAGAATGGGATCAGTTGGGGTAATGAGTTTGGATAATTGGCATCGCTCGTGGAAATTGAAGCCTTACGTGAATTTGGATTCGAGAATGAAGGATATTCCTCATCCACAGAAGATGTCATCATTGTTTTATCCAGTTTTGTGGTCAAGAATGGCAAGGCAATGTTGATGTCTAATGGAGATGCGACCATCGAAGTTTGCTCTGTAGGACCAGTGCTTGAAGCCTTGGAAGCCTCCGGTTCATAACAGATATAAAGCAAATTATTTCCTGGGCATTTAATAACTTCCTCTTTGTATGGGTCTGACCCAATAGCATTTGAAGTTTGCTTATTCTTCGTTTTCAATTCACATAAAGAAATAATACGCTCCCTTACCTTAGTGCTGTCGTTGGCGGCTAGCCTCTTGACTTGAAATGGATCTTCTCCATCATAATCATATTCCTTTGACAAATCCTTGGCTACATATGTCAATCTTTCCAAAACATTAAACCTCACTCTTTTAATTATCACATCTTTCACTAGGGGTACCAATTTAATATTTATAACGTGCTCTGCACCCAAGGCAACATACTTTCTAGGAAATGTAATGATGTAATGAAGAGCATCATTCCAAACTCGATTCACATAGATTGGTTTGTCAGCTATTGAATTGGCAAAAGACGGCGGTGTTCTAACCATGGGTAACGCATATTCACCGTAGACCTTCACCTTACGATTGAGTTTATCGCCGCATTTATAAAAGCTAGCATTTAGTTTATGAATCAATGACCCATTGAGCGATACAATGGATTGAGGGATGTGCTCCGGAAGTAAAACAGGAAGAATGAAAACATAAAGGCCGGCTTTGTATAGGGTATCATCATTTATATATGGAGCGGTTGAGGCATGGGTTGGGTTGTTTATTGAATCCGTTTCATCTGCCAATTCCCTGATGTTTACAAGTTTATACTCTGTGGTTCTTCTTGCCAACTCATCTGGACTCAACTTCTTCATTTTGACATCGTTTGTGTTCAAACTGTTGATGTAGAAATCAGCATCCGAAAGAGTTGAGTTCCATTGTATTTGGCCAATTTTATACTTCTCAGTGGAATGCGCCTTCAGGTATGGATCGGATAAAGGCCACAATGTAGTAGCTTCAGAAGAAAATTCAATTTTAACTGCTGAGGCTGATTTCGTGTCTTTGGTTAATTCTATGATAACACCAAAAGTGTGAGGAATTGGAGTATCCGAATCAATTTTGGTGCACAAATAGTTCGGTGACTTAAACGAGGACATCTTGTGTTGGAGATTCTTTGGAATATTCTGAACGTTTGGGTCAAATGCTGGATCGGAAGAAATATATGAAGAAAATGAAGGACTTTGGAGACGAGGTGAATTGGGGTTCATAGACCTTGTATCAATGGGACTTTCTGAAAGATTCTGTGAGCTAGACCCAAAACCCAGTTGCGGTGTAGCACCTTGTTCTTCAGCAAGCAAGTCACTAATATCAAAGTGGTTCGGGTTAGTTCCATTTTCTACATCCTCATAAGTAAAGCTTGCAGAGGAAGCGGGTGATAAATAAATGCAGTCATTAGAGTTTGCCACAAATATCTTGATAGACTTAGATTCCGTGCCTGAGGTGGAGCTTCCAATTGTAGTTTTCAATGGTATTGGTTGTTGTAACCCCAAATCCTTTAAGACAAGAAGGAGCTTCTTCAGCAAAATCTGAGCAGTTCCAACTTTTATTAACTCCTTTGTAGTTTTCCTCAGTGGGGAAGAAGGCGAACCCAAGAGACTTGGGGAAGATGACCTATTCATGGGAGAAGTTGCTCGAGAACCATCCATTGTCGAAGATGAACTATTTGGGCCAATGCCACCAATGGAACTGATGCTCAAACTTCGAGAGCGTGACCTCGATCTGGATCTAGAAGAATTACTAGTTCCATGGAGTAAGGACAAAGACCTGTTTCGTCCAATTTGGTCAGCATTGTGGGTTTGAGAAGGGGTGAATTTCCCTTCAGATTCCGAGATAACGATCATGGGGTTCGTCAAACTACCCCTCCTTTCTATTGACTTGGTGGTGGCTAATTCCAAGAGAGAAGACTCAGAAGCCCTCCTATTTGCAACTTTGTTCTTTAGTTTTTCAAAACCAAACATAACGTACGACGTGCCTTATTAATTGAAGAATGATATAGATCGTGAACGTAATACGAGTAGCCTTTAGGCGCTTTATAAATTCCAGAAAGCGCCTTTTTCAATATAAATCAACACAAATGTATGAAAGTAGTGGATTCTGCTTGGAATATTACTTTGCTGATAATTTCCACACTTTAAACTCGGTATTCTTTGCTAGCCGGCGCCCTTCAACAAAATGACTATAGTTAGTGTTAGTCACGTGTTGATTAAAAGCACAATCAAGTAGCCCTTTGTGCGAGAAGTCGTGCACTAGTGGGGGGAGGTATAGGTGGCGAACAATGCAGGGTATTGTATAGTATGGGATAAGGTTAATTTCGTAATAGATTGTGAAACATCAAACGAAGCCCAAATTAACGCATATGATATCACAAAGTGGATGGGCGTGAGAATACAATAAATCTTCAAGGAAGATTTTTGCCAACCAAGAGAAAAACGGGTATGTGTAACCATGTGGGGAATGACGAGAATGACCATAGAAGAGAATAATTCTTGGAACCTTACCAACAAAGATGACAAGGACATTACGATAAGCAATACAACGCACCCTAATAACCTCTTGACCTGTATGATTCAATTAATATATTACTGTACATTGTACTAAATTTTTTGGCTCAACGCTCCAGATTCCTTTTTTCTTATTTAAGACTTTGTTAAAGATACAGTTGTAAATTGAGCTAAATTACTCGACATCATTGATGATCTTTTCCACTTCTTCATCTGCAAATTTATTCACAAGTTCAGCGCCATATCCAGACAACTTGACTTGAGAAGAGTAGTCCAACTTGAAGATCTCCTTGTTGTCTGTCAGTTTCCCTCCTGAGTATACAGGAGGTAATTCAGAAAACCATTGGGAAACATTACCACCACTCAACATCTGAAACTTCTTGATTGTAGCAGCACCAATGATCCCTATACCTTTGAAAAAGGCAAAAACCCACCCCATAATATACGGAACATTGATAAATAGCTTTATGGACAACAACTCGGGATAGTTGTCCTGGAAAATGGAAATGATTTCCTTTGTAGCAGACTTCATTCCTGGGTCCATCCTCAACATGGATACGTTGTTATAATCATGGACTTGAGCGATTTTGTTGTTTTCCTTGTTCGACACATCGATTAACAGAATTGCCTTTTCCATTAACCCGATTCTCCACCTCAAGAAAACAGAACCTTCCGATTTACTGTCTTTACCCCCAAAATCTTGGAAAAGCTTCTTTGGGGACTTGAGGTTCCCATAAAGGTTCCAGGTAACTACCTTCAAATTATCACCATTTCCACTGTTGTTTGTAATCAAGCCCAATTCATTCAATTCCTCTGGGAACGTTTCAAAGAATGCAGCCTTAAGTGGCTGGAACTTGTGTCTCCAATTCAAAGTCTTGACCAAACTTGAAATAGTCTTGTCAGAATCGTACTCATTGGCTACTAAGAACTTAAGAATAATCTCGTTACGGTTTACCACATCAACATGTTCCTTTCCTGCCACGTTGAATCTTTGACCAAATATTTCATCGTATTCAGGATTATCCAATTTCTTCAAAATTATGGGGATCTCATCAATCACCTTTTTTAATTTATCTTGCTGGGTGGAGTCCAACTCAATTGTCTTAACATGGTAGCTTTCTTCCATTCTAGAGCTTGAATCCAAATTTTATCTAGGGAGAAGCTGTCGACTATAATATATACTTGAAAATAGCACTCATCCCGTACTCGGATTTATCACGTGTAAAGAAGGAAAGTACTGATCTCGATCTGATGAAGTGGGATTTCCAAAGAATTTAGTGCCCGCTCACCAAACAGCATTAAGGGTCTTGTTGGCAATCTAATTCACTTGAGACATTGCCAGTATTTCCTTCAAAGTCTACAAATCATCCACCCCAACGGTCTTTCCATTCATCGTATATACACGAAATTTAACAAGCTCACAAAACCCAAATAAGAATTAATTGCCTCTAGCGATGTTGGATTTGAGTCCTAAGCTTTCCTAAATATAAATCTAGTCCTTTCCTCCAGGCACAATCTTGAAACTAAGGATATCGTTCTTTCCTATTTCCACTGGAGCTTCTTCTGCTACTCTAACACCACCGACACCTTCAATCAGAGCAATTGTAACCTCCCCTAGTATCTTACGTGCAACAGAGATAACTGGGGTCCCTCGTTTGACAAGTACACAGTCTCTGAGTACTGGTTCTGTATTGTTCGGGTTTGTAATAGCACTCATACTTCTGACAGGATAAAATGGAATCAAGTCCAACTGGTTTGCAGCGGCTTGTAAAAGCTCTACAACACCTGTAGAACCAAAACGGTAGAGCACTAAATCCCTAATGTTCTCTATTCTATTTTTTAACTTTTCATCTAATGTCTTCAATCCACTTTCTGGTCCCAAATCTTCAACAGTATCTATGAATTCAGTGCCAACTTCATATTTGATATACTTTTGGTTTGCCAACTTCCTCAATAAAACTTCAGTAATGGAAGATGTAAGAATGGCCTTTGAGTTCGGATATTTCAAAATGATCTTTGAAACATTCTTATCGGAGTCAGGGTGGTCCATTTTGTTCAATGCTAACACGGTTGGAAACTTGACGTTCATAAATGACCTAATGACTTTCTCTATTGTTTCGTTGTCCCACTCTTGTAATGGTGGGAGACCTGGTAATAAATCTAGGGCACGTCCGATCAACTGCTTATTTGCAGAGTAACCACCCAATTGTGCTCTTAATGTTTCAAGAGTAGTGGATTTGGTAGCAGTGTGCCTTCTGACAATCGAGCCCCATTTTTCCATCAAGTTACCCAAAATCCATCTAAAAATTTCTTCTTGTAACCATTCAATGTCATGTAGAGGATCATAGCCTCTAGTAGCCTTACCTTCTTGGTCTGTGGTACCACTGGCATCAACAATATGGATCAAGCAATCTGCTTCAGTAAGATCACCCAAAAATTTGTTTCCAAGACCACGACCCAAATGAGCATTTGGAACCAACCCAGCAACATCAAGAAGCATTATAGGAACCCCTCTCTTCCCATTTCTACAGTACCCGTAGTTTGGTTTACACGTGGATTGCAAACCAAAACGAACACAAGCACAGTCAACTTCAAGGTACCCAGTAGCCTTATTTGGATCGATGGTTGTGAAAGGAAAGGCTCCAACCTTAGCGTTGGCATCGGTCAATGCGTTCAAAGTGGTGGATTTCCCACTCAGTGGTTTCCCCACAAGTGCAATAACTGTTTCCCTACCCATTCTAAATGATTATTTTCACACGAAACAGCCAAGTTCAAGTTTGACTTTCTAACATCGTAGGTCTTCAAATCTTTTGATGGCAAGAAAAAAAAAATTACAGATTAGAGCACACAAAATCCTTTTGCAGTACTAATCGCTGCAACCTGTAAACAAGGAAAATCTCCTAAGTGTCAAATAAAAAAAGGCCAAACCTCTGGTGGAAACATATCTCAAGGCAGCTTTTATTGAAACAATTGAATCATGGAATTAAACTTCGGAGGTATATTTTCCAACATATTTGGTGGGCTTTCGTCTGATTTCAAAAAGAAAAATTTTTCCTTATACGGCCAATGGATCAGTTTATTGACAATTCTTCTTTGTCTTGCCCTTGGTATTGCAAACATCTTCCATGCAAACTTGGTCATTATCTTCTCAATTATTTGTATAGTTCAAGGTTTGATTGTTATTTTTGTTGAGATTCCCTTCTTATTGAAGATTTGCCCCTTGACTGACACATTTGTCAACTTTATTAGGAACTTTGATGGGAATTTACCTAGATGTGGGTTTTATTTATTGATGAGTGTGATCCAATGGTTATCATTAACCCTCATGGCCACTAGTTTGCTAGTTGTGGCTATATTGTTTCTTATATCAAGCTCATGCTATGCATTGGCCTACTTCAAGAACCAAGATTTCGAGAAAACATCTCTTCAAGTTGGCGGTCCAGCAGACTCGGTTCAAGGCCAAGTCGGTGCACATGTCGTTAGAAATGTTTTATAGCTTAATGTAATACTGATGAATTCCAACTAGACTGTATCGCTTTTTTGATCTACGGACTTCTGATCTGTAGATTTACTTGATCTACAGATTTATTTGATCTACATATTTAAGGGGTAGAGAACATTATTGAATCATAAACATATTGCAATACGTTCAAATATCAGAAGAAATTAAATCATATTTATGGAAGTTAAGTTGGGTTGCTTGGTATGCCCTACAGTATAGTTCAATGAGGCTTTTGGTTACAGCCCCACACTTCCTGTCTACTTTGAATGACGGCATTTTTTGTTCACGTTGCAACCACAAAACAATTTCAGTTTTGAAACCAAGACTCCAAGACTCCACAGATACAGCCTTGCAGTTAGGTTTTGAAGGTGGGTAGTATCTATAGTTCTCTGTTACTAGTTTAATATTCCCCTTTTGATTTTTCACCGTATGTTTTGTTTTGTTTTTGTCAATCTTTTGACTTGGTGTCTCTTGATTAGCGTAGCTTTGTCCCATTTCCATGATAGATTTGTTTAAATCAGTTTCCACTCACAGATTCACTGCTGAAACAAAGTTCAACTTAGGCTGTAATTGGTACTCCTTCAAAATAACGGCTTCAGTGTGGACAGTTCATCGCTAGATTTTTTTAATTCTCAAATCATGGTGTATTTCATTCGAAGTCTCTGTCTCAATCTTGTTTTTCATTCTCATTGGTTGCAAACCAGGTTGAGAAATGAAACAGTGCTTGACGAAAACATAACAGTAATTAGGTGTGCTATTGGATCTATTACAAAAGCATTCGTGGCATTTGCCTATGAGAATCGTTTATGGAAGTATTTGTACGATGTTTCTCAGAACATATATGATACTCTTTTTTCAAAATATTCTTCCGAATTTTAACCATATCTGTAATTTTTTCAGATAATTTTATAAAAATAAAAAAACCATTTCAGAGGCAAGAACAAACCAAAATGACATTTCTCGTATCTTCAACAATTTAAATTCTAAGTTATTAAGTACTATCTAGTAATTCCTTCTTCTTTGCTCTACACCCCAAATACTTTCTGCTTATCTCCAGTTGTACTTTTTTCAATGCTCATCAATCAAAAAAAAAACCATTAGTAGAATCAATCCAATGGCTAAAACACTCACTTTCAGCGAGGACACTCTGAGTCTGGATTACCAGATTCCCCAAAACCCCGAAACAAACTCTTCATCAGAAACAAAGCATAATAAACCATCCAAACCTGCGCCAAAACAAGGAGAATCCAATGAACTTACCTCCCTTTCGTTCGACCAAGTGAACGACAATGCCGATGAATTAATTGAACTTAGAGGTGAAGGTAGATACTTTGGAGTAACAGACCCATCAACAGGAACAACCATAAATTCGCAGCAAAGCTTAGGGCCTTTGTGTGGGAACTGTCACAAGCGTGGTCACATAAGGGCAAAATGTAAGACCGTTGTCTGTCAGAAGTGTGGTGTCATCGATGACCACTACGAGACCCAATGTCCAACAGCTACCAAATGTGCTAAATGTGGAGAAAAGGGTCATTTGACTTCTCTTTGCAAGAGTAAGACAAGAAAGAGAACCTACTGTAAGGACTGTGATACATTCTCGCATGACGAAAGTACCTGCCCTAGTATTTGGAGATCCTACATCACTAATTCCACAAACAACGACGAGGAAGAGAGTCTGGTTTTACCATTAATATATTGTTATAATTGTGGTGACGAAGAACATTATGGAGATGAATGTCCCGAAATGCGTGTAAGCAGAGTACCAAACTTTGGGAGTGCTTTCAGTGGTAGCAATTTACCAAAAAGAATGAGACCTTTATATTTCCACCAGTTGGACTCGACAAAGAGATCCTATAATGGAAACCACAGACCTCAATATCCACAAGGCGTGACGAAACCGAACATGAACAGAAATGGTCCCAACCCTGTCAAATCCGGGAAATTACCACCAATACCACACAAGAAATCATTTGACAATTTTAACAACTATGGAAATAACTTCAATCAGAGAGATTTTAACAGCAATAATTTCAATGGAAGGGATTTCAACAGACTCTACAATTCTCCTAATCAGGGGGGTAGAGGCGGGGGTCAATCTCAACAGCCAAACAACTTCAGAAACAACAATTATCACGGGACATTCAATAACAACAACAGAGCATCTAACGGAAACTATAATAACGGGTTCAATGGGAACTCTAATAATAGGAACCTAAATAACAAGACGCAACCTACCAGATCAGGTGTGATACGTGGTCCTGGCCAAGCCTCAAATAATAACAATAATGGTAAACCTCGGCCAGCTAGACCAAGTAGATCTGGCTACGTTGAAGATACAGGTTCTAAGAAGAAGAAAAACAAAAATATAAGGAATTTATATTAGGGAATGCCCGAAACCAGCAACAGTTCTCTCTCTAAATTTTGTAATATATAGAGTCTGATAATAGAGTGTATAGAATAGCAGCAATATGTGACAAATGAATACAAAAGTTGTCCCACTATGTGAATACATGATACAAAAGGGAAAAGTGATCGGTCCGATATTTTAGTATATACGCGATATCTAAGAGCCTTCGGAGTGAAAGGCACAAATGTCCAAAACCTTGTACGCAGCAAGGAATTCTGCAAGAACTACCCCATAGATAATATATAGTCTGATATTTTCTGTGATTTGATGTGCAACCCGAAAGTCGGGATTCGCATTCTTGTAATCTATTTGATCGCTATTACATAGGGCTTATCTTCAATCACAGCACTGGCTTATTAATTTTTTTTTTATTTTTTTTAAAAAATCTAATTTAAAGTCTAACGGAACCCAACAATTGATTTCCACTTCCTCAAATGATATAGCTACTGTTAGCATGAAAAAATCTGCAGTTGATAGTATACTCCAGTGGTGTGGACTCGCTAGTTTCCACTACCCTATCGGAAAAACTAGAGAATATACAAAGTTAAGGCTGGAAACTACCGACAAATATGGAGTAGTCACAACGGTAGCATTGCTTCTAGTAATAGGCATAGTTGCTGCCAGAAACATCTTATCACATAAGGGCTACACGTTTGCAAACAAGCTATCATACGTGAGAAAGATCAGCAACCATCTTAACCGGTTTATTTACGCGAGTGATGACTTATATCTGACACCAGAGAAATCAAGGTTTAAACGTTTGCAGTCCTTTAGTGCCAACAAGATGAAGTCATTTATATTCACACTTTCCTTGAATTCCACCACAATCATTCAAGTCACATTTTGGACTACAATGCTCTCTAGCTTGTCACTTTTGGAGTTGTACAATGGCGATTTGATTTTCCTAGCCAAGCGATTGGGAAGGATATGTATGGTTTGTTTACCCACAATTTTCTTTCTAAGTCTCCGCCCGCTGCCCCTTCCAAACACTTTGTATTTGAGCTTGTTGCCCATCCATAAATGGCTATCCAGAATTGTGATTTTGCAATCAATAATCCACACTCTATTATACTGTGGATTTTTTCATAAAAACAACACTTGGCAAAAGGCATGGAAGATAGAAAACATATACGGTTGGATTGCTTTGCTTGGGTTTTTGGTCATTATCGTCACTTCCCTACTGAAAATGAGAAACAGATGGTACAAACTTTTCTTTTTTAACCACTATGCATTTTCGTGGATAATTGTAGTATGTTTGCAGTTCCATGGACGACCATACGACTTCAAATACTACACTATTGCGAATGTGATGATTTTGGGAGGGCAAGTAGCTTACAGATTATATTTGACTTCGTTGACTCCTACGAAGGACGATTTAAAGGTGATCGATGTCAGCCCAAATCTTTCTTTGATTGAATTCCCAAACAGCTTGATTAAAAATAAAGCTTGCAACCCAGGTGCCCATATAAGAATGACCAACTACCACTCGTCCTCCTTTTTGGTAAACTTGTACAGACAGATAATCCCCAATTATCATCCCTATACTTTGGTGTCCCTCCCACAAGATAATTATCAGAGATTGATTGTACGTAAAAGTACATTCAAGATTGAAAATAGTCAAAAATATCTAATTTATGGACTGTTTGATCCACATTTACATTTCATCACATCAAAGAACAGATCCAGTAAATTTCTGATTAGTAAACTCACAGTGCATGCAAAAAGAATTCTAATGGTTGTTGGGGGTTCTGCTATTTCCTTCACCTTGCCTTTGCTCAGAGTAATGAACTACCATGGAATTCCCGTCAAAATTGTCTGGGTCATAAGGGACTACAGGGATGTTCTAATCTTGAAGTACTTTGATGGATTTATTCATGGTGACGACTTTGAGATTTTTATTACTGGTGATTCAACAGATGAAAAGAAACTCCAGCATACCTCTTCAATGCCACCCGACCTTGAGTGCAATGAACTGTCGCCCTTATTGAATAATCCTGGCTCATTCAACAGCAGATCATTTTTGCAAGAGGACAATGATGAAACCACAAGTTTGAATTATGAAAACGAAACAGAAAACGTGGATATATCAGTTGATCAGCTACACACAGATGATGAGCCTGAGGATGGCTGTGCCGTGCAAGAAGGAAGGAGTAGTAGCATTATGAGCGATTACCAAGATGAAGATTTAGAGGAAACAGAAGAATTTCTAAACACGGAGTTAGGGAGCCAAAAATTATCTAGATCTGCATCCCATAAAACTTTTGCAAGTGCAAATGAACCATTTGTACCGAATACAGCTTCATCTGAAACTGCTCATAGGTGGACTAGACAATTTCAAGAAGTGGTCAAGAACTTGAATCTAGAACACAAAGTGTACAAGGGAAGACCAAAATTGAATTATAATTACTATAACTGGTGTATAAATGAAGGGTTTACCCAATGCCTGGGACCAGTTCAAGATGAAAACCAGAACCTTGTCTGTTGTCGTGACTTGCCAAAGAATAGAATAGTTCAAGAGGATATCAACTGCGAGAAGCTATGGGTTGTTTCTGCAGGTCCAAGCGCATTGGTAAACAATGTCAAGTTGTGGGCCAATGAATATGGGTTGAAGTTTCACGAGGAGGCATTTTATGTATAGTATTGAAACTAAAACAATTAATTAATGTACCCAAACTAAACGAGGAAGCCGTCTTCGGAGGACAGATCAAAATTATCAAGACTAAATGTAATATTAGGAAATAAAAGTAAACTAAGATAATTAGAGTTTTTTTTCAGTAGATAAATATAATAATTTAGTAGTTAATTTTGGTTGATTGATCACTAGCAATTTTTTAGTCACTATATAATCGCAGTACTCTGGACCAATGGCAAAGCTTTATAATGTTGTTAAATGAAATATATACTGAACTAGCTAAAACACTGAAATAACAAATATATACAGAATAGCTCGCCAGAAAATTGTTTATGGTGCTGGTTTGCAAAGGTTATCTCGAGCACAAGAATATCTGCTTCAACCACATGTCAACAAAGCCAAGCAGGTAAATGAAAAGTAAAATATCACTTTTTATATTCATTCTCCATAAGGGCAAGTCTGCGTGCTTCCGTTTCATATGCAGCTTGTTTAGAGATTTTTATCTTGGCTGCATCAGTATTGAAAGTTACTCCTATAATATTCCAACTAACAAAGTACCATGCCATGTACGTTGGTCTAAAGAGTTTCTTGTGCACACCTTTGTTGTACCTATAATTGAAATAGGTACCTGTCGTGATGGCTATAATGGAACCAAAGAGAGCACCTTTGACAGCGGCAATCCAAAGCTGGGACTTGTATTCCTCTAATCTTGTCTTCTTGGATTCGGACAATTCTACCATACCGTGTTTGCAAGAGTAGTGTGACTACAAAAAAGGGGTGAGCCGAGATTTGGTCATTAAATTACTTTAATTTGCTGTAGTTTGCTAGAATTTACTCTTGTATCTACACTGACGGCTTTGGGATCTGCCATTAAAAATATTAATAAACTAAACAACTATACAAAATAGAAAGAAAGGAAAGAAAAATGCAAAAATTTAAAATAATTCATCTAGTGAAACAAATTGATGGTACTTTGAATCAAATTACCACCACGTAATGGCTTAGCGATCTTCAAGTTAAGACCGCCCTTGGGGGAGCTTGGGGGTGAAAAAAACATCCCAGAGGTTTCGGAACTATCCATCTCAAAGTCGTCTCTCGTAGGTCTTACAGCAATATTAGTTGTCTTCTTACTCTCAGCTAAAAACTCACCAATGGATAAATACTCCTGATGGAAGTTTAGGATATGTTTTTGGTCAGGCGTCAGGCCCCGATGGGTAGACAATGTTCGGGTATCGGAGGATTCCGCCATGGACATCCTCTGGCTACCATATCTTTTGATAGCCAATGAAGTCTGTTTACTTTCTTTTTCGACTGTCTCTGTGCCACTAGCCAAAGTATCGGAGTTACTGCGCCGTTCGTCGCTTAAAGAAGCATCATCCACTGTGATGTCATGGTCGGGTAGGGTCTCCTTTTCGGTGTCAATGTCATCCAAGTTACATTCAGGTAAGTCGATGTCTGAAGCCAAGGAAATAACTCTTTTGTATGAGGCGTCACTGCCTGGAATCTGGGCATATTGGGAGCCTGGGAGTGATATAAGGGGACTATCCCGTGAAGCATGCCTCTGCATACGTTTTGTCTGAGCACTTTTTAGAGATTCTGAATCCTTGACATCGAAACCATTAATTACTGCGTTTGGGGATTCCGAATTGAATGTAGACAATCTTCTAAAATCCAGGCTTCTTGCATCCGGGGGTTCTGTCTCACTTTCAGGCACCATTGTGGCCGTAGATCCCGAGGCTGTCCGATTTGTATCAAGGCTGTTTTGGGATTCTATTGTTGGATCTTTGGGAAAGTCTACTATTGGATCTTTGGAGGGAAAATCTAGGGTTTGATCTTTGGGGAAATCTAGGGTTTGATCTTTGGGGAAATCTAGGGTTTGATCTTTGGGGAAATCTAGGGTTTGATCTTTGGGGAAATCTAGTGTAGGATCTTTGGGGAAGCCTGGTGTTGGGTCTTTGGGGAAGCCTGGTGTTGGATCTTTGGGAAAGCCTGGTGTTGGATCACTGGGAAAGCCTGGTGTTGGATCACTGGGAAAGCCTGGTGTTGGTTCACTGGAGGGGTAATTTATTGTTGGATCATTGGGAAAATTTAGTGGTGGATCTTTGGAAGGAAAATCTGGTGTTGGATCTTTTGGGAAGCCTTGTGCTGAATCTTTGGAGAGGCCTATTGGTGGATCTTTGGAGAGGCCTATTGTTAGATCTTTGGAGGAAAGATCTACTGTTGGAGCTTTGGCGGGGAAATCTACTCTTGGATCTTTAGAGGGGAAATCTACTCTTGGATCTTTAGAGGGGAAATCTACTGCTTCTTCAGCATGTACAGACTTTTCATCTGTGCTAGTCAAAAATTCACCTTTTCCAAGAGAAGCTTCGCCAAAGCCTTTCTCAAACGGAGAAAATGAGCTGTGGGACTGGAAACTGAATGAAGTATTCCCCCCTTTGTGTTCCATTTCAAGAACAGTGTCTTTTGTTTTGTTATCAAATTGAAACATGCTGCTATCTCTTATCCTGCTGCTATCCATAGAGTACATACTTTCTCTCATTATGCTTTCTCTGGCTTGTCTCATGAACTCGTGCTGCTTTTCTTTATTCATTAGATCTAACTTTTCCTGAATATCTCCCAATTTGTTCTTGAAACCCAATGTCTCCTTGGAGATGATTAGTTGCTGTTCTTTCAAAGCCAGCTTAAGCTTGTTGATTTTAACATCTCGGCTCTCAATGATCTTTTCACTGATGAGCAAGTGCTTTCTCAAATTAAAGTTGATGGCTTCAACGTCGTTTAACTTACCATTCAACTTGTTAAGGGTAGTTTCTAATTGGAAAAGCTTGGACTCCTCTGTGTGTGCTTGTCTGAGATTGGCCACCTTCATGGACAAGATAGTATTTTCCAAATCGGTAATTTTCTTGTCTCTTCGTTCAATTTCAAGAGGTGATACAAGATTGCCTGATAACGAGGTTCCTGGACTTGGTATATTAGAGGCTCTAAATTCCTTAATTTGGAATTCACGCATCTGGAATTCTTTGGTAGGGGTTCTAGGAATAGCCAATGAGTTTCTCTTTTGTGATAACAACTGGAGAGGAGTTTGCTGCTGAGGAATAAGGAACGATGTGTCCGAGAAGCGCTTGCTGCTAGACCGAGGAGTAGCGGTGGCTTGCGGCTGTGTGGCAGTTCTTTCTCCATTCCTCCACTGATTCAACTCCTGTTCTAGCTGTTTGATGTATGCCTGACTACTTTCGTTTAACTTTTCCAATTGAGAGAGTTTTTGCTTTAACGTGGTTGCACTGAGTTCTGTGTTGATATGGGCTCTGTTTTTGATGGACTTTGCTCTAGTACCAAATCTCAAGGTGGATAACGTTTCAAGCTCATTGTATGATGAAGGAGAGCAGTTGATGATAAGGGTTGTGCGAGAGTTCCCACCAATAGATTCTTGTAAAATGCGAGTCAACTTGGAGTCACGGTATGGTATGTGGGACAGTTTTCCGTCTGTCAAGGCATTTATCACATTTCCCAAGGAGCTGAGGGAGGAGTTGATTTTCTTAGCCTCTTCTAGAGTCTGTCCCTGGGCACCTGTCTTGTCTACTTTTTCAGAGCCAGCTAAATCGACGAGGAATAGATGACTCTTTTTAATTATTCCCAGCAGTAAGTGCTTTTGATTTAATTTTATTTGGAAAATCGCGTGGGATCTCAGCGACTCGGCATTCATGTTTGTTGATACAGAAGCCCGAACCTTCAGACCTTCCATCAAAATATGGTTTAATTCATCTGGAGACAGAACAAATGCCTGAGACAAGCCCTTGACATATATCCCATTGTGCTTGTCTTCATGGATTTGAAACCGTTGGTCCCCCATTGAATTATTGGAAACATCTATCAAATCCTTGATTTGCTCCATGTGTATTTCCATGTAGGAAACTCCAACCGTATACTCGACATCAGCCACTGAGTTTTGGATTCTATTGAAGATATCTATTGAGATTCTGGGAATAACACCCCTTCCTTCCCTGTCGTTGATAGAGGTACCAAACATTGTGTACGACTTACCAGAGCCAGTCTGTCCGTATGCCAAAACGGTACCGTTGTAGCCGTGGAGCAAATCGTCCACAGTTTGGGATATAGAGAATTGATAGATATCTGTCTGAGTGGCCTCTGAAGAGAACACCTTATCAAAGGAATACGCATCTTTTTCATTGATTATAACCGTTTCAGATCCAGGGAACTCCACTATAGAGGTACCTCTTTTCAATTCTACTTCGTTTTCGGGTCTGAAACGACAAACCAACTTGATGTTGGGGTTCTGTTCTGGAGAGGATTGTGTTTGGTCTCTGTCTTCATCAAAGCTTCCTATTGGGATTTCGGTATAGGATGAGTTGGAAGTGGAAGTGTTCGCTGGGGAGACTGATGAGAGTGCCCAGCTGGGTGTTTCGGATTCATTGTCCGTTTCTTGGTTAATGATACATGTGGGTGTGTTGGTGTTATTTTCTGCTCTCCTCTCTGCAGATAAGGGTCTCTCAGTGGATACATTGCGGGCACTTTTTATACTCTCGCTTCGACTTCTTATGCTTTCGCTTCGGCTCCTTATGCTTTCGCTCCGGCTTCTTCTCAGTCTTTCGTCGGGTCTACGGCTTTGTATTGTGTTTTCGGCTTCTAGTTCGCTGGTTTCTTCTATACTGGACATGCTGATGACGCTGCCAATGCTCAAGTTGCCTCGAGATTCTCTCATTTTAGGTATTGGGGTGGGTAGTTTTATTTTAGTGGGTGTTAATTCTTCATCCAAGGAATGTATAAGGGAAGACTCCTGTTTGGGCGTGCCCAATATCACCGTATCATCCGACATCCTGTTTCTCTAGTTTTCAGTGCTTTCGGATCGTCCAGGAGGATTTCGAAAGATATTTATGAAATATTTATTTACCATTCATACTTTGCGTACAAAATAGTCTAAAATGGAAAAAGAAATGCCACTTCAGGTTGGTATGTTGATGTGAGATTTTGTGTAAGCGCATGGATTCCGATGTAGATAATAATTCGAGCCTTGTCACGATAATAAAGACGGAATTTTGAACGGGTTGCACGTTGTGCTTCCTTTGTTATTGCCTCGCGTGGTGGCAACGGACGTTCTATGGTTGCCTCCCTGAATTCGAAACGAGAAGCCCCTCGGGAATTGTTAACTAAGGTGTTTTATGTACGCGTTTCTATAGTGGTTAGAATATGCGGTTATGAAAAGGGTGTTGAAGTGCCTAAAACCAGGGAAACTGGAGCAAACAATTAAAGTTGGGGACAAACTTGAGAGAAAAAGAACCCTAAATGATTATTCGAAAACAAAGACCCCAACTTCCTTCAAAGGGGTAAAAAAAAAGCAAGCGTCAATGTAAGCCCACTTTATCCCTATCTCTTTATCCGTATATTTATTTTGCAGGTCTTCTTTGTTATTCTCCTTCTGTATATCTCTCAAATTCATATAGTGTATCGTAATTAAGGTTCTTCTTTTCGAATGACCATTACTTGTCAATTCCAAGTAAGCTTTTCTAGATTCGAAAATAGATTGTGCCACGAACAACTGCAACGGAGCAAAATTGCACTTTTAACTTAAGCATCCTTCGACGTGATGCACCCTAATTATAATTATAAAGTTTAGCTCAGCATGATTACCGTAACAAGTGTTTAGATTCGCCTTTTGTACAAGTACTCTTGCAATTTTACGATTTTTAGGTACAATCCACTAAAAGGCGCTTCCAGATTTTACATTAATCCCTATGCAAATAGATATTGCGCCATTTCTTTCTTCCAAACTAGGAATGCAACATTCAGAGACTTGACAAACCTTATTGATGCTCGTTTTTTTTTTAACCGTTTTTTCGATAGCTGAGTACTGTCTAGATGACCCTTCTTTCAATAGATTGTTCCTGAATCTGACATCTTGTATCGTTTCAGGCGTTGCCTTACTGACTTACTTCAGGTCTAATATGTACAACTGTGCATTTGGAATGATTACACGATAGACGAGGAGGGTCAATGCACATGACTAACCCCAAAGCTTATTATTTATCCTTTTGGATGTGGAAATGAGCATTCGCAATGTGCAAAAGCCTGGATGTTTTTAGACGAGACAGATATTTTTTATGCAATCGGTCCACAAAAACATCTCCAATTTGAATGAATGCATAGGGAAGTCCGCGCGTTTTTGTTGATTATAAATTCAGCAGATTAATCACATGAAAGTACTAGAGTTTGCACCTGACTAATCTCATATGATTTGTCACGTGTTTATGAATACGTCATTGTTTTTTTTTTTCGCTTTTGACTGTCCAGAGTCATAAACAGAGTCAATCAGTTTGGTGTGTATTCTTATCTTTATGCTTATTTTATTTTATTTCCCAATATCATTCTTGTGACTTCTGTTGCGTTTAATTCTATTTCAAAATACCCCGGATTATCCTTCATCTCAAGGAATCTATCATAGTCAATCCATTGTGCAATGGTTACCTGTTATAATTAATCCAAATTAATGACTCATAAATTGTGAAAATTTTCTTCATCCCTAATGAATTTTGTGTTCGACACTAGCAATATTCGACCTTAGGTCCGAGAGAAATCCGGTGCTCTTAAGTTCAATATCATAGGTTGTATATCAAAACAGCAGGTAATAGAAATACTATGGTCGATATGTGATCGTTTGGACTATAGTACAAAAGATCAAGAAGTTCAATGGAAAAGGTCACTTGGAGAGCGGGAGATCGAAATGTCATCTAAATAACATAATATTACCCCTATAGTTAGCACAGTTGAGTTCCGACTCATATCACGTGAAAATGTCAATTTTGTATGTTTATTTGGTGCAACGTTCCGGTTTGTTCGGTCTGCCTCGCTCCCTGACTAAGTTCTGGAAAAAACTCTATATAAGACTCAGTTTTGCTATAACTTCCATCATATTCTTCAACACTAATCAAGATGTCTTCCCCTCAACAAATCACCAAGACTTTCCAACAAGCATTGAACATTTCAGGCTCTCCTAATGCTGTTTCAACTTCTCCTACTCAATCGTTTTTGAGTCAATATGTTCCATCTTCTCAAAAGACGAAGACTTTGAAACCATTTTCCACTGGTGATATTAAAATCTTGTTACTTGAAAATGTTAATGCCACCGCCATTAATATCTTTCAAAACCAAGGTTACCAAGTGGAATTTTACAAGTCTTCTTTGCCTGAAGAAGAATTAATCGAAAAGATTAAGGATGTTCACGCTATTGGTATTAGATCAAAGACCAAGTTGACTCAGAAAGTTTTAGAACATGCCAGAAACTTGGTGGTTATTGGTTGTTTCTGTATCGGTACCAACCAAGTTGATTTGGACTTTGCAGCCAAATCGGGTGTCGCTGTTTTCAACTCTCCCTTCTCTAACTCGAGATCTGTTGCAGAATTAGTCATCGCTGAAATTATTACTTTAGCTAGACAATTGGGTGACCGTTCAATTGAATTGCATACTGGGACATGGAACAAGGTGAGTGCAAAGTGCTGGGAAATTAGAGGTAAGACGTTGGGTATTATCGGTTATGGTCACATTGGTTCCCAATTGTCTGTTCTCGCTGAGGCAATGGGTATGAACGTTATCTATCATGATGTTCAAATGATCATGTCCTTAGGTAACTCCAAGCAAGTGGATACTTTGAATGAGTTGCTCTCCAAGGCTGACTTTGTTACCCTCCATGTTCCAGAGACCCCAGAGACCAAGAACTTGTTGAGTGCTCCACAATTTGCTGCCATGAAAGATGGATCTTATGTCATCAACGCCCTGAGAGGTACTGTTGTCGATATCCCAGCCTTAGTACAAGCCATGCGTGCTGGTAAGATTGCCGGTGCTGCCTTGGATGTGTATCCACAGGAACCAGCAAAGAATGGTGCTGGTCAATTCAGCAACGAGTTGAACTCGTGGACCTCTGAGTTGTGTTCTTTGAGGAATGTTATTTTGTCACCACATATCGGTGGTTCCACCGAGGAAGCACAATCTGCTATTGGTGTTGAAGTGGCTACAGCTTTAACCAAGTACATCAATGAAGGTGCTTCTAGCGGTGCCGTTAACTTCCCAGAAGTTGTATTAAGAGGCTTAGATTTGGACCAGCACAACACTGTCAGAGTCTTATACATCCATCAAAACGTGCCTGGTGTTTTGAAGACTGTCAACAACATTTTATCTAATCACAATATTGAGAAACAATTCACCGATTCCAAGGGCGATGTTGCTTATTTAATGGCGGACATTTCCGATGTGGATTTGGCTGATATCAAGTCCTTGAACGAACAATTAGACCAAACACCATATAAGATTGCCACCCGTTTGTTGTACTAGACGACGACAAACAACAAGCTGTGACTATTTTATGGTTTACCGTATTTTCATAAACCCATTGATTGATTCCACCCTGACTTGCAATTCAACAACTTGTTCGTCCCTATATTTCTCTCTGTATAATTCTATATTTGTATTTTAATTCAACTTAATAAATGACAGCACAATGATACAATTGTAGTTTGCTAAAGAAGGAAACAACTTGGTGGTATAGAGAAGTTCTGTTTGACTGCAAAAACAAAATACTACCAGTAGTTAATTGTGTAAGTCCGGGTAACACTCGACCTGCACATCAATAAATCACGTGCGCCCGCCAATATTGTTGGTGGCAAAGACAACACAGTTAGTGAGATATTACAGTCTATACTTGAAGGCAACTATAATCATCAACCATCATAGTTCTGCCGTAGAATAGATACACTTTTATAATTATAAGAAACCTCACCATGGCGTTAGTATCTGCGACACCTTACTTGGCGCTCTTTAACGAACAAGACCCCAGCTTGAAGGCATACGCATTGAGTTCCTTGAACGACGTTGTGGACCAGCTATGGGCGGAAATTGCCAACAATATTGATGATTTGGAAGAATTGTATGAGGACAAGTCCTTTGAGAAGAGATCATTGGCTGCCTTAATCATTTCCAAGGTTTACTACAACTTGGGTGATTTTGATGCTTCTGTGAAATACTCACTTCTTGCTGGCGATGAATTTAACATTGAAGAGCAATCACAATATATAGAAACAATCGTTTCCCAATGTATTAACCTTTACAACACATTGTCTCAGAAAAGGTACATTGATGAGTCTGTCACTATTGACTCACGTTTAGCTGCCATTTTTGAAAAGATGTTAGCCAAGTGTGTTAAGGCTGGCGAATTGAAACTTGCCTTGGGTATTCTGTTGGAGTCTTACAGATTAGATTTTGTTACCCTGTTGTTGAGATCTGAGATTGAGAAGAATGAAGAATCTGCCTTAACTTTAATAAACTACGTTTTGGTCTGCAGCAATTCTGTTGTACACAATACTTCATTTAAAGCCAAGGTTTTGAACACCCTTATTGACCTTCTTTTAACACTCAAGAGCAGAGACTACTTCACAATCTTTAAGATTATCGTTCAATTGAACGATTCAAGCTTAGCCACCAAAATTTTCAAGAGTTTAATCATAGAAAATGAAGAATTGATAGCTTACCAAGGGGCCTTTGACTTGGTCAATGCTGCTACTCAGGAATTATTGGAAACTGTCATTGACAACTTGTCCACCGACTCTGAAATTGACAGCACAGCTCCAGGAACCAAGAAATTATTAAGCATTTTATCAGGTGTCCCTACTTGTGATTTGGACATTACATTTTTGTACAAAAATGATAACACTGATATAACCATCTTAAATAAGACCAAGAACTTATTAGAAGGGAGAACATCTGTATTCCACAATGCAGTTTCTTTTGCAAATGCTTTCATGCATGCAGGTACTACCAATGACTCTTTCTTCAGAAACAACTTGGAATGGTTGGGCAAAGCAACCAATTGGTCCAAGTTTTCAGCTACAGCTGCACTTGGTGTCATCCACAAGGGTAACTTATCACAAGGCCGTGAAATAGTTGGTCCTTACTTGCCTGGTACATCTGGTTCTCCACATTCGAAGGGTGGTTCATTGTTTGCTTTGGGTTTGATTTACGCTGGGCATGGCAGAGAAATCATTGATTACTTGAAGCTGTTCATTGATAAACACGGAAGTTCTCCAGGCACAGAAACTGATATTATCTTACATGGTGCAGCACTTGGTGCAGGGGTTGCAGGTATGGGAAGTGGCAGTGAGAGTTTATATGAAGCTCTTAAGGTTGTCTTATATTCTGATTCCGCAATCTCAGGCCAAGCTGCTGGTTTGGCTATGGGTTTAATCATGCTTGGATCAGGAAACAAGACAGCCATTAGTGATATGCTTACATATGCACAAGAGACTCAACACGAAACCATCATTCGTGGACTTGCTATTGGTATTGCATTGTTGAACTTTGGTGTGGAAGAGAAGGCCGATGAGATTATCGATATTTTGATGAAACAAGAAAACCCAATTTTAAGATATGGTGGTACCTTTACTATTGCCTTGGCTTATGTTGGTACTAGTAATAACAACGCCATTAAGAAGTTGTTACATTACGCTGTCAGCGACCCATCTGATGATGTTAGAAGGCTGTCAGTTTTATGTTTGGGTTTCTTATTGATCCGTCAATACACCGCAGCTCCACAGATTGTTCAATTGTTATCACAGTCCCATAACCCCCACGTTCGTTATGGTACTGCCATGGCGTTAGGTATTTCGTGTGCAGGTAGACTGTTAAATTCTGCTATAGATGTTTTGGAACCTTTGACGAAAGATCCCGTTGACTTTGTTAGACAAGGTGCTCTTATTGCCACATCCATGATTTTGATTCAACAGAATGAAACCTCTTACCCAAGAGTTACTGATTTTATTAACAAATACGCTGATACTATTAAGAACAAACACGAGGATGCATTGGCAAAGTTTGGTGCTACTTTGGCTCAAGGTATTATTGACGCAGGTGGTCGTAATGTCACTATTAACTTGGAAAATGCCCAAAGTAACACTTTAAACACAAAGGCCATTGTTGGTTTAACATTATTCGTTCAAAGTTGGTATTGGTTCCCTCTTTCTCACTTCTTGTCATTGAGTTTTGCTCCAACACTGGTTATTGGTGTTAACAAAGATTTGAAGGCACCTAAGTTTGAATTGAATTGCCATACCAAACCAGAATTCTTCCAGTATCCTCCTAAGATTGAAACTACCAAGGAAAAACAACCAGACAAGATTGCAACAGCTGTTTTATCTACCACCAACAGAGCAAAGACAAGAGCAAAGAAAAAGCAGGAATTGAAACAGGAATCTGAAGATGTCAAGGATATCAAAATGGAAGAAGATAAGCCAACGGATGAAGCAAAGGAAAAAGTCCCAGATTCTGAACAAAAGGAAGAAGAAAAGTCAACAGAACCTCCTGTGATACGCCACACTAAACAAGCTTACAAGATTTCTAATTTGTCTAGAGTCTTGCCAGCGCAATCCAACTTTATTTCATTTATAAAGGATGATAGATTTGTTCCTGTGAGGAAGTTCAGGGTTTCTAGTGGGATTGTTGTTTTGAACGACACCAAACCTGGTGAAAGAGTTGAGTTCATTAAGACTGTTAGACAATTGAACATCACAGAAGCTCCTTTACCTGAACCATTTACTTTGAAGGGCGAAGACTTGGAAGATGATTAGATGTCGGTGACCCGGGCTTCCAACGACGTAATGTTTTGGTTGATTACAATAGTTTAGGCTATAGGAATTTGTTATGCAGAGTAAAAATTGATGTAGCATCGACTAATTAGTATTTTTTTTGTAGTATCAACGTCTACATAACTTCATAACCCACAAAAGGGGGAAGAAAGGTACAGGCGTGTTTATTGTTCCGGTTGATCCTTCCCGTCGGCATCAATTATGCTTTCATTGTATGGGTGGTCGGGTCCTCTGGGCACCAAACGTCTAGAGGTTATGCACGATAGCTAAGTACATTCATGATAAGCCTAATCACATGATTATTATCTCTTAGTAATAATAATCTAAGCCTGGAATGCCCAGCATACCATAGATAGGAAATTTCCGTGTTCGCAACCTCAGACAAAACTGAATAATAATCAAATGCTAAATTAGAAAAGAAAAGCTTGGTAATTACAGAATGTCATCTGAGCCACTCTTATACTCTTCTCAATCAGAGAAAATGGGAATTCTTGAGCACAATGGAATCAGGTTAACACAACAAGATGCTCACCAGTTTGATTTACAGATGCCTCAGGAGAATGATGGGCTCTGCTGCTTTCCTTGTTTTGGCGGGGCTTCGGACGAACCTCAATTGAAATTTATACCTTATAAGGATATTCTTTGGTGTGAAGCACTCCAACCACTGTCCTTAGAAGATGCCAATTCACTCGAGGAATCTTCAAAGTCAACTGTGACAATCAACTATGTTTATCCTCTGGGGTCTTCAATCAAATTGGGCACGACGGAATTATCCATCGAAAACACAAGCAACTTATGGAATGGTTCCCTTTCCACGAGTCCTGATAACGACCCAATCAGCAGAATTGTCATGAGTAATGCATTTGTTAATCGGACTCATAAGCCCCGTATTTTGGTCCTAATTAACCCTTATGGGGGCCAGGGAAAGGCTACACAGATTTACACTCAAAAGATTAAACCAATCTTACAAGCAGCGAAAGTGGACTTTACATACATAGAGACTCAAAACCTGAAACATGCAGTTGATATTGCACGTGAATTAGACGTTGATGCCTATGACATTATTGCGTGTTGCTCTGGTGATGGAATTCCACATGAGGTAATTAATGGATTTTATCAACGACCAGATAAAGGTGCCGCGGCTTTCAATAAAATTGCAGTTACGCAGCTCCCATGTGGGTCGGGCAATGCATTCTCTTTGAGTTCCCATGGTACGAATGATGCAGCTCAGGCTACAGTGTCAATGTTGAAAGCGCGTCTTTCCAAATTTGATTTAATGGCCTTGACCCAAGGAGGAAAAACTACACTTTCCTTCCTAAGCCAATGCTATGGTCTTATTGTGGAATCCGATATAGGAACTGAATGGTTAAGATGGATGGGTCCTAAACGGTTTGAATTGGGAACCTTATACAATGTTTTGATGAGATCCAAATATCCATGTGATATTTATGTAAAGTATGTTACCGAAACAGAGGAAGAGATTTCAAACCATTTTGCTACACATTTCAACAGCGTCGAATCTGCCCCTATATACAACACTCCTTTTGAGACTAGTCCTACACTGCCAAAACTTCCTATAGTTACTCAGGAGTCTCTCAATATTAAATACCTGGAAACTTCCGGGCCTGTACCGGAAGGCTGGTCTCAATTGCCTGCATCGGTAACATCTAACTTAAGCATCTTCTATGTTGGGAAGATGCCTTACATATCAGATAATGTGCAATTCTTCCCTGCAGCTTTACCTAATGACCATTCCATGGATTTGGTTGTTATGGATACCAATGTACTGGTAATGGAATCCATTAAAATTCTTACAGGTGCTGAGAATGGAACACATGTACAGCATGATGACGTTGTGCATGCTAAAGTACTGGCATATCGGTTAATTCCTAAACTTCCAGAGCTGACTAACCATGTCATTTCTGTAGACGGTGAAGCATTCCCGATTACTGACTTCCAAGTTGAAGTTCTACCAAGCATTTTGACTGTTTTACTTCACGATGGTAATTTTGTTGAGACCAGCTACACACCTACTGTCTAGACTTGTACGGTGAGAGGAGTGAAATTTATACCTTTTTTGTACTTTAATATGGACATTCTCTACATGATGTAGTCACGTTTGTTTTTTCTTAAATCAAATTAAAAGACATGCGTCTTCATTGCTGCATTACACTTTTCTTCCTCACACCTTGAACTTTTGCTTTTGTTGAAGACATAACCCCTGTTGGAACAATTTCGTTACTTAGCTCTTCAATTTTTTTGTTCATGATTCGAGTCAATTTACTAACCAGTTCATTAAGCCTTTTCTCTCTATGAGCATACTCATAATTGAGTAGGTCATATGTATTGTTTAGTTTTGTGGCTAATTCTTCAATTGCATAAGCGAATTTACTAGTTAGCCTTTCCAACATTGTGACATGATTAGAGCTAGTTCTGCGGAGCATTGCCTTTTCTCGAACGAGAATGCCGTAAAACTCCTTGGAATCGTCGTCAAGGACTTGGTACAAGCTCAAATAGATCTTTTGTACGAAATTCTGAAGTATCGAATATACTTGAGAACCAATCATGTCTGACCTCTTCAATTCAATGTGAAATTCATTCTCCATATTCATCATTCTTTGTTGGAGGGCATGGATCACTTGAGAGTTTTGGTTATTAGTAGAATTTAGAAGCTCAATTTCTTCCACTAGCACTCGGTTACGATGAGTCAACTTTAAATTTTGTGCTTGAAGAATTCCAGCTTGTTCTTTAACTGCTTTTCCTTCATTCTTGATTTTCTCAATCTCCAAACGAGTAATTTGCGACTCTTCTAATAAAGCATTTTGTGAAACCAAAGACGTACGAACATTAAGCAATTCTAACTTTAAGGCATTGTGTGCTGTATTTAAAGTAGCCATTTCATTTGTAGACAAAGTCAACTGCTCAGTCAAAGTTTCTATCTCTTTATTTTTTGAAGAAATCTGGTCTGTCAAGATTTTGTTGTTGGATACATGGGTCTCAATTTCTACTTCAAGTTCTTCGAGATCAGTCTTGTTTTGATCAATCGTAGCTGATAAACAGAGTTTGTCCACTTGATCCAGCTCATGGTTTTGTTGGAGCTTAGTAAAACTCTCAGAAACTTCTTGAATTTTGAGGTTTGCTTCTGTCAACTCTCGGGTTTCCTTACCTAACAACGAGTTCAATTGGACTATCTTTGAAGTTTTGGCCTCTAATTCTTTGTTAAGTCTCAATTGTTCACTTTCCAAGGCGGATACGATTGTTTCTAACTGTTCCGACTTTTCTATCGACTTTTGATTAAAGTTCTCAACCTCCCAGAGTCTACGCTGTACCTGTTCAACTTTGTTTGGACTAACAAAATCCATTTGATCATGTATCTTTTTCTGGGCCTCTTCTAGTTCAATTTTTAGATAATTATTCAATGATTTCAAGTTATCGTTTTCTAAAGTCAAATTGACTGTTTGAACTTGAAGCAGTTGGTTATCCTCAGTTAATTGCTTAATTTCTTCGATATAATTACCAGCTTGCTTCAGTGCCAACTCTTTGAAGGTATGCTCCTTTGATAAAAGAATATCTCTTTCCTTCGATATTGCCACAACATGATCTTGAAAGGAGCTGATATTGCAGGAAATTTTTGGAGCAAATGCTAAAATATAATTTGGAATAAACTTCTTTTCAAAATTCTGAAAGGAAGAAATAAGCCCATTTGCATCATTTAGCTTACCCTCCATTACTTTCAACGCATCGTTGCTCAAGTCTAACTTTCTTTGCATAACTTGCAAATTCAAACTCTCTTTGGCATGTTCTTCGTCGTGCTCATTTATCTTAAGATTGAGTTCAGAGAACAATTTGTCAATTTCATACGAGTTTTTGTTGGCGTCATTTGCTTCCAACTTGATGGAAGTCTCCAAACCTAAAGATTTGCACAATCCGACTAAGCTGAAATACATCTTGGAGAATGTTTGCTGGGAAACTTCAGCGGGGTCCAAGTCTAAGTTGTTCATGGAATCTTCAAAATAGCTATTATCAATTTCTGATTCACTACTTTCTTTGGAAGATGACATCACATTGACATCACTACCATTATTCTCTTCTGTCATCCCCAGTAACAAGTAAGGAAGAAATAATTCACCCAAGCTTTCACTAACCGGATTGACATTTTCGTCATCTTTGTTTTGTGCAATCGAGTCCTCATACTCTTCGTCTTCTGGGAGTTGACTCTCATATTCTTGGTCTATATTCTCTTTAGTTTCACTCACTTTCTCATCACTGTAAACGGAAGAAGATTCATTTTCAAGATCGGCATCTCTAGAAGATAATTTAACCTCTTCAATCACTTCCGCATCTGTATTTCCATTGGGCGGCTTTCGGGCACTATCATTCTGAATGATTCTTGCTTTAGGAATACTGACTTCAGAGATAATGGAATTCTTCTGAAACTCATGTATAAAAGGAGCCTGATTAAATTGAACAGACTTCCTCTTGATCAACTTTGGATAGCTGGATACACTCAGGAGTATGGCGCTCTGGCTTCGTCTCAATTGCGGAGATGAAAATGGATCTATACTGATGTCAGCGTCTGTAACGCCGTTAGCTTCTCGAACAAAGTGACTGACATCAAAGGGAATACTAAATGACTGACTTCTTTTCAACTTTGGAACTTTTGAAGGGGTTATCACCTCTTCCGATCCAAGACTAGATCCTGATGAACCATTCGAAAGTCTTCCGTTAGCGCCAGCACTAAAATCTTTGCAACTTCCTGTGCTAAGTAAAGGTTGCTTGTCAATGCTAGTCGGATTATTTGCCTGTGAGTCAGATACCACTCTTGGAAATATTCTTGAAAACATCACTGGTGTGTTAGAAATGGCGGCGGCGGTTGCAAAAAAGACTAGTGTGGTTTATTCACGTTACAAATATTGATTAATTTTCGCAGCAGGTACCATAAAAATTATGGAAAATTATTTTCGTTAATCTCGTTAAAATATAAAATATACAGAAATCTACTAATGACATATTCTATAAGAAAGATCCCATCGGAATTAGGATGAGTATAATAATAATTACAATTAAAATAACAATTATGTTAGCTGGTTGTACAACTTTCAAGAGTTGACAACTTCTTGGAGAAATGGCTCTGATAAGAGTTGATCCATGGAATATCTGCATGAAGGGTCCCATACAAAGATTTTCTCTAAAAATTGGAGAAAAGATCGACTTAGATCAGTGTTTAATTTGTTTAAACTTAAATACAACTCTAGGTTTTTGGAGTTCAATTTATACTGTTTCTTCAAATTAGGGGTTGCTGTGGAGCTGGAGCCAGAATTGGCACTGTAATAATTCAAAGTAGACATATTAATCTTCCCATTAATATCAAACAATTTGAAAATAAATGTTTTCTTTAAGGATTTTTCATTCAATTGAGGCTTGTCTGTTACTTCCAAATTTCTTTTCAAAGTAGATCTCTTCAAGATATCTCTTTGCTTCAACACTGTTGAACTTTTAGGAGCACCAAACAATTCCAAAATCAAACCAATTTGATCTATCTCCCCTTTCCCAGGAAGTAGCGGGTTTCCCAGAAACATTTCTGTTACAACACACCCAAGTGACCACACATCAATCTTCTCAGCATACTTTGCCCCTAAGAGAACTTCTGGTGCACGGTAATACCTTGATTGAATATAAGTGTATGAAATCTGATTGGTGAAACAAGACGATCCAAAATCTATTATTTTGACTAAAAGACTTGTATCTTCTGGGTTACTTGGTAATCTTAACATAATGTTTTCAGGTTTAATATCACAGTGTATGATATTTTTACTATGAATAAACAGTAAGCCTCTAATTGCTTGTACTGTGAGTTTTTGAATTAGTTCAAGAGCAAGTCCGTTAAAATCGGTATGTTCAATGATATTGTATAAATTGACCGAAAGTAATTCTGTGGTTATGCACATATGGGAGCGAAAATTGAAGTGTTCATAATATTTTAATATGTTCTCCCTACCAACTTTGTTGGACTTATCGTCATTTAGGAGTTTTAAAATTTTGATTTCATTGATAGATTGAATGGACCAGTCCAAGTCATTTTTAATTATTTTTACAGCCACAACTACTTCATTTGAGAATTTATGGTCTCGAGCTCTTACTACATCTCCAAAGGATCCATTTCCTAAAATTTTTAAAATCTCGTACCTGAAGTTAATGTGATCTTGCGGTATTGAGATGTAATTCCCGTTGTTGTCATCAAAACCAAAGTTATGTTTAAAATTTTTGACGTCAATAAATCGACTTTGCTTGGCTGGCACATAATACAAATCTTTCTTGCGTACTATTTCCCCTTTTTCATATACATTCAAGTTCAAAGAGGTAATGTCCTTTATTGGTTGGTTTTCATGGTTGTCTTTCGTATCTTCTGTATGGATATCACCAACTTTCTGGAATAATATATTGTACAAAGCTGTGACAGTAGATATCTTTGTAGGGGGATGGTTCTGAACCAAGTGTCTCTGAACATGTGAGCCTGGAGCACTGGTTTTCTGCGAGGCGGTTGGGTTCAGTACTGGGGTTCGGGGTTGCAACTTCGGAGTTGAAAGCTTGCGTGGCATATGTTGTGAAGGAGGTTTCACTGGAGTATTCGTGCTACGCATTGGTGGCCGCCTGGGAGAATTAGATGAAAGGAAGGTGGTGCCATTTAGGTCTGCCAACTTAGTCGGTTTTGTTACGATATTTTTGTCATGACTTTTCTTTAAACGGAGATCCTGGTTTGAAGACAGGTTTGTCATACTTGGATATAGCCGACTAAAAACATCGCCTTCTTGGTTAACCCTTCTTTGGGGTACAGGTTGTGACACGTTTCGAAGGTTTTTGTGCTTTGTTGGCGAGTCGTCTATCATTATATCCTTGGAAGGTGACTGTAGTTGTTGTGGCTGAGGAGAAGAATAGTTTAAATTCGTAATGTCTGTCGGTGAAATTTTAGATAAACTGCTCCCCGTTGTTGATAATCGTTTGGATCGTGCAGAGACCTGGCGTGAGTACTCTAGACGTTTCTTGGTGGCAGAGTTTACGGGATTTGGATGTGAAGTCAATGGAGGTAGTAACCCAGACGTGGTTGGAGGAATTGGTGCCTTTGGGTTGAATGGATTCTGCTTCTTTTTGGCAGAAGAAGAAGTTTCCTTCATAAAAGAAAAAGAGCCACTCCCTGTATTATTCGATTTATCTGCAAATGGGTAGCTCATCATTCTCTTTTCATTCGATTTGTATGTAGTGGGGGTTGAGGGTGTTTCCCTGGAATTTATTCTCTTAGCCGGGGACTCATTCGAATTGGAAGACTTCTTCCCCCCAGACATGCTTGGTAACACGGGTAGCGGAGGGGGTTTCAAGTTGGCTTGTGTGTGTGAATCTAGACTAGGCCTGTAGGTACTGGCGTGGTCTGGGTACAAAGCTTTGGGGTACATCATTTTCCTCCGTGTCGGCGACTTGTTGATAGATATCCGGGAGAATTTATCTTCGAATACGGTGATGTTCTCAGCCATGCTATCTGTTGTTTTCCTGTGTATGTGGTATTGTGGGTTGGGTGGTATTCTTAATGTTCCATATGCGCTACCACGTCAATTATGTGGAATGGCGAAAATGAAAACATCTATGGAGCTTAAAAGGGACACCATGAGCGGAGCTACGTATGAGGACAGAGACGTTCTTCTTATTGCACAAATCCTCCATGTTCGTAATATTGGTGATTTGGACAAGTTGAAAAACAGTTCCCCTTCTACACTTGACGAAATCATCTCCGAATGGACTACTCATCCTAGCAACTCCATCGAGGGCAAGGTGATAAGCGTGTCTTCTCTGGAAGATTTGATAGAAACATATGCCGCGCTATTAGAGAGATACGGGGTCCGCACTACAGTCGAGCTTGCAAATATTGCCTACTTCAATAGGGTGGGTGAATTAAAGGAAAAGATCAAGGGTTATAAAGAGGAATTCAAAGTTGTACTTGAATCATAGAATAACTGATACAGCGTACATTTACGTAACCAGACACAGGTGATCACAACCGTCTCTGGTTTTAAGGGGTTCAGAGATGGTTCCAAAAGAACACAGCTGTGTTTGTGCTTCTTTATATGATGCTGGCGATATATGAGGAAATATGCAATGACATGAACATCTGTTCTTACACAAACTTCAATTATTGATAACATCACATAGTTGAAGTACAGCTAGGGCGTTCTGTTAGTATTTGATTTAGCCAAGAGACGTTTCAAAATTATCTACGTTCCTTGAATTCGTAATCTGCTATATTGTGCATAATCCACAACACGTCTAAGTGGTTTGCACTTCAATGTTTACGTGTTTATTTACTTATAATATTTTAAGTAGGAATGTTTATAGAATTATAAGAATTCAATTATGTAATTTATGGTATTTTAAGAACTTACATGTTGACATTAGATTTTCAAAACAACCCTGCTTTTTAACCAAAACCAAAACAACCCTTACTAAATATTATCATTCTCGTAACGTTGCAAAACCACAACCCTGTCCTCGAAATCTAAACACAAGTTTGTGGCATTAACAAAAGCAATTCAATTTGTGCCATTCGTCTACAAATATACGATATCGAGAGTCGTCTTCTGTAATCCGAATTAATAAGAATGATCCTACTACAACCCGATGGTAAATTCACACCAAATAACCCCCTAAATAAATAACCCCCCAAGTACTACTGAGATCAAGACTTCTTCCTCGGAACTGCACATAAAATCCACTAAAACTTGCCTGAAAAAGTGGGGAACCTTCTTGAATCCCTATCTATAGGACTTCATCAAAGGAGAGACAAGCTTGTGCAGTTCATAATCGGTAATATCTGAAGACATCCATGTCGACTTCTCCTGGAAAAGCTGCGACCCAATCGCAGGTCATGGCTAAGTCTTTGATTAAGTTCTACAAGTCCAACCGATCCCTTCTTTTGAATACTTCATATATTATCTTGCTAACAACAGCATTTGCTGGTGCTACCAACACTAGCAAGAATGATAGCGAAGAACTAGACGAAAGGAAGAGCGTGGGTGACCCTTCTGCTAGCGAGCTTGGGGCACATGAGGCAGTGGCAGTAGCAGCAACCAAACCCGAGAAAACAAAGGGACCAAAGCTCCTGAAGGATGCTTTTCACAGATTAATGAAAGCTACTATCCCTTCTTTGAAAAATCCCTCAATATGGTACCTAACTGTCCACTTGGTGCTATTAGTAATGAGAGCCTTCATCACCATTAAAGTTGCCAGTTTGGATGGGAAATTAGTAGGTGCTTTGATTTCTAAGAAGCTTACAAAGTTTTCCAAACTTTTACTTTATTGGATGCTCATAGGGCTCCCAGCCTCTGTGGTTAATAGTTCCTTGACATGGACTAGACAAAAGTTGCGCCAATCTATTCGCCAGAACCTTGATTACAATATTGTCAATGACTACTTACCAGAGAACTTGGATACCAATTACTACTCCCTTATCCATTTATCTAGCAACACTATAAAAGATCCTAATCAAAGAATCACCACCGATATCTCAAGATTGAGTTTAGCTTTGAGTAACCTACCAGGCCAGTTGTTGAAGCCAACTTTAGATTTGTTGTTGTGTGCTAGAGAATTGAGTAGAAGTGGTGTAGGAAACGGGGAAGGAACTTTACTTCTTGGTTTATTGGCTCACTTCTCTACAATGGCGTTGAGGTTCTTTTCTCCTCCTTTTGCTAAGCTTGCTTCAGAGAAGGCCAATTTGGAGGGGCAATTACGTTCTTCACATTCAAAAATTGTTACCAATAGTGAAGAAATTGCCTTGTTACGAGGCCATGAAAGAGAATTAAACTACATTGACTATTGCTATTACAACTTGGAAAGATTCCTCAAACAGGAATATTGGAAGCGTGGTATCCATGAAATTGCTCAAACATTTATCGTTAAATACCTTTGGGGTGCTGCAGGTCTTGTATTATGTGCTGCTCCAATTTTCATCACAAAGTATTTGGGAGAGCCTCCTAATCCAAACCATGCTGGTGACTTCATCACCAACAGAAGATTGTTAATGAGCGCATCTGATTCCTTGGATAGAATGATTTACTCTAGGAGATATATTTTGCAATTTATCGGACATGCTTCCAGAGTTGCCGACTTTCAAGAAGTCTTGGATGGGTTAAAGAACAAGAAGAAATCTGGCGATAATATCGAAATAAACAATGATGAGATCACTTTTGATAAAGTTCAATTACTCACACCTGCCAACGTAACATTAGTTGAAAGTTTAAGTTTTACAATTAAAAGTGGAGATCATTTATTGATTGCTGGTCCAAATGGCTGTGGTAAATCTTCAATGTTTAGAATGTTAGGTGGTTTGTGGCCATGTAAGAAAGGCACAATTAGAATCCCTAATTCTCAAAACATGTTTTATATCCCACAAAGACCTTATTTATGTCAAGGTAACTTGCGTGAACAAATCATATACCCTCATAACTTCTCCCAATTCGAACTGCAGTCAAAAAATGATGAAGATTTGAAGGAAATTTTGAAGATTTTACAATTGAATGAGTACAGTGAATTATTGGACACTACAAAGAATTGGGATGAAGAATTGTCTATTGGAGCTCAACAAAGATTAGCTATGGCCAGGTTGTACTACCACCAACCGAAATTTGCTGTCTTGGATGAATGTACCTCGGCAGTTTCTCCTGATATGGAACAGTTTATGTATCAGCACGCACAAGAGTTAGGAATCACTTTATTGTCTGTTGCCCATAGATCTGCTCTTTGGCATTTCCATAAGTACTTGTTGAAATTTGATGGTAAAGGAGGTTACAATTTTAATAAGTTGGATGCTGACAGAAGATTGAAAATCGAGAACGAGCGGATCAAATTGGAGAAGAATTTGAGAGATTTGCCAGCTTTGAAGGAAAGATTGTCAGAACTTCAGGCTGTTTCAAACGCACAGCACAAGAAATATGGTATATAAAGGGAATTAATTTAGTCTATATATTTGGGATGTCTATTAATATCTATTGTATTAGATCAGAGATGGCCATGGTGTGAACCAGGCCAAGCTGATATTTTTTCAGGGCCAGGTGAATTAGAGCCTCTACTAGAAGAATCCTCGGGGAATTCGTAGATTCGATGATTAGACTCAGCTAGCTGAGATAAATGAAAATGCAAATCCTTTTTCATTGGGTTGTCCTGTGGAAGGTCCAAAATCGTTTCACGTAATTTTTCGATTTTATCATCAATTAAACCACCTAGAGATTTCATTAATTTGTCTCCAAACTTAGTATCGATTGGTAAATTGTTGCATATTTTTGACTGGAAAGTTCTTAGTATTTTCAAGTTGTTGATTAATTTGAAAGTATGTGTGGCAATATCAACTTGAATTGAAGTATTCGATGGTTTCATTGGAGGATTCAATAGAAGCAATGCAGCATAGTATAACATGATGTGTATATGGACAGGAACGTATTTGAGGTTATTCAAAATGTCCTTATCGTTAACAACCAAATTGAGAACTGTAGTAGCTGCATTAACTGCAATATTTGCAGACACGATATTTTGATCATCTGTTAGGATTCCCTTATTAGAAATGAATTCACCAGTTTCTTCGTCATCAGAGTCACCCTCAGAGTCAGAGTCTGTTGAGTCTGTATCCAAGAAAATTTGCCTATTAGTATTCGTTTGTGCTTGAGTATGTTGGAGTTTTGGGAATAAATTAGACTCATCGTTTGGGTTTATTTGCAATTGTCTCATTGCTGTGGAATTAATATGCATCTTTGCAAAATTATAGTAAATCAAAGTAGACTTGGAAGACCATACTGTTCCATTACTACCAGGAGCTAACAAAACAGTCCACGAAACCATCCATTTGTCCAATTCTAAGTTACTTCTAGAAGGAATTCCAAAAGATGACGGTGCCAACAAATCCCAAGCATGGCCTTTGAAGGCCTCGGTCAAAGCTTGATTATACTCAACTTGAGAGACAAGTCTCATATCAGCTGCCAAGTCTACCAGAGAATCTTTCCAGCTTTCATGAGTTACTTCCTTCGGTGTTGCATCTTCTAGCAATTTTCTAGATACAGTTTCAATCTTCTTGGGGGTGTTTTCCAACAATATTTTCTTAGAATTCATTAAAGCGTACTCTTGCGCATTGAACAACGGTTGTCTATTGAATGTTAGACTCTGTTGCCCATCCAAAACGTAAAGTAAATACCACAATTTAAGTTTTTCTTTATTCTCAGTGTGTGGATTGTTTAAACCATATTCCTTAGCCAACTGGAGAGCCAACCCTGTGAACATTTGAGAGTCAGAAAGCCAGAAACTGCACAATGCCAAAGCCACTATAGTGTTGAACCCGTCGACTTCATTAGAGGGCTTCCCTTTGAAAATTAAACTGGAACATAATGAATTAAGATACTGCTTTAAGCGATCTGATTTTGAAGAAAGATGGGGATGGTGTATCAGGGCTATTGTGCAAATTGCGCAAACTAGAATAGGGCATGATTCCCAGATAGCACTTATCGAGAATTTTGAAATATCGAAACCAAACAACTGTTGGGCAATATTGTCTTTGAAGAAGGTCAAGAGTTCCTTTGCCTGTTCACGAGAGAGAAACCCATCTCTGAAATCTTCTGGATATTCTTCGATTTGCTCTATTGTTTTTTTCTTCCTAGCAGCAGAGCCCAGCTCCACTAATCTACGCTTCGAGGTGTCCATATAATGCACAGGTTTAGAAGAGGCTCCTTCCAAGTATCTTTCCTCTTCATTATGTAGTTGTCTATTTTGATATTTCAGTGAGTTGTTATAGCCGTCTTGATTATTTATCTGGTTTTCTATCAATAGTCGCTGGTTCAGCTTTAATAAATCCACCAAATCGTTTAGCTTGTTATCAAATGAGCTTATCCTCTGATCTACGGATTCTTTCCATTGTTCTTCAGCGGACTGTTGTGAGTGAATAGGAGGAGATTGACTGGGCGTATGAATATGCGATATGGGTGCCGAGTATGATCCATTTGTGACCGTTGCAGGTTGTACCCCCTGGGGTAACTGCTGGGGAGGATGCTGGGGTAGTTGCTGAGGCATCGGCTGGGGCATTTGCATTGGAATGGAGTGGGTCATTGTCAGAACTGGAGACGTTCTAATCGAGCCTTGCAGGGAAATAGAAGTTTGCATGTGAATAGAGTTCTGAATGTTGGGTTGGATGGTGTTCTGAATACCACTTTGTATGCCACTATGGTTTCTAGGATAGGGCGCCACATGCTGGAGATGACTAGTCTGCTGAATATTCGCATTAGTCATGTTAGGGTTGGACAAGTTTGCATACTGATGGCGCGGAGATAATACAGCCAAAGGCGGTAGTATCAAATCCCCTCCATTATTCATGGTATTTAAAGGGGCAGATGCTTGTGGAGGGTTACCAATCAGAGGAAGCTTGAGGGAAGGTAGTTTCGGGACAAACTGGCAGGTGACCGCCTGGCCTGTCTTTATGCATCTCTCGCATGGAAGATTAGACGTGTATATGCATTTGACCTTGGATCGCTTGCAGTTGGAACACGGTTTCGTCCTCTTCTCTCTTGCCATATCTAATGGTTGTGAATGGTCTCGATCTCTTTATTTTTTTTTTTTTTGGTAAAGTCCGACTTTTGCCGAGGAACTCCACAATTCAGGGGAAATGGATCTCAGTGAAGAAATAAGGAATTTGGAGAAACCAGAGGTTTGAAGTGATAAGCAATTATAGATTATAGATTCAGTTGGTTTTTCGTCCCGTTTATTCTTGAGATCTTGTTATTCCCACCATGTCTATGAAACCTAGAATCAACTTGTTCTTTAGCCCACTGAGGCAATATGTGGTTGCTGGTGCTAGTAATAACCCACTGAAGTTTGGTTTTAAGATCTTGCAGTGGTACTTGCAGCGTGACTTAACGGTAGTTCCTGTGAATCCCAAAGAAACAGAAATTTCAGGCCAGCAAGTGGTTGGAGACGTGAACCTGTTGATTGAATCTGTCCAGAATAAAACGGATCAGGCTGATTACAAACTTTCCTTGGTGGACGGGTTAAGTATTTCTTTCCTTACACCACCCGCTGTCACCCTCAAGACTTTGAAACAGATGCAAAAGGCTACAGGTTACAGAGACGTGATTAAGGGTATCTGGTTACAGCCAGGAAGCTACGATGCTGAGGTATTGGAGACTGCAGAGGAAATCGGCTTATCTGACCGTGTGATCCACCAAGATGAATGCATTTTGATCAGAGGCGATGAAGGTTTATATAACAGCACATCTGGTGCAAGATTGTAAGAATAATTGTAATTGGACCATTTTTGCATGTAGCTCTACACGCTCTACACGCTCTACAACGGGTATGTTGTGGAGTTAGACCTCCTCGTATCATAAAAATCCTGATTAAATATTCCAATTGCTTTCTGTACTCTATCTCTGCTCATGACCTATTAATCCACTCTATTAACCTTCCCATTATCCAAAGTGTTGCTCAATCTAGTATCTTTTTAATATACTTCCCCCAGCTCTCCTCTGAGCCTGTCTCCACATCTATTATAATCTTGTAAGGGAATGGAGCAATCTCCATGGAAGGAATTGGTGGAATATGATCTTTGTTCAAATCCACAATATTCAATATTTTGTACAAACAATGTTCAAAGCTCCGTATAGTGTCACGGTGGTTATCAGTACCAGACGGAAGGCAATTGATGCTTAGCACCCAAGACTCCCAAACTTGATCCTCTTCCTGGCTCTCCTGCTTGCCGAACCATCCCAACTTTTTCTTCTCCGAAGGTGACTTATTTAGAAACTGTATTATTATATGACCTTGTTTAGGGTTATTTGTAATTACTTGTCTTCCCGGGAGGTTTGTAACGGGTTCATCAAAGCGGGACTTGATCAAATCTTGAATCTTTATATCTATCAACTCATCTAAATCAGGTACATTGCCTGCCATGGAGTAGGTGACGTCAAGGAACTCATGTTCAACAGGAGTTATGGGACCAAACAACCGGTTAAAGAAGATGGTGCTTATGATACCTGGGATGTTAGTAAAGTGGAAGATAGACAATTCTTGTAGCATACGAACCTTTTATAGACTCTCTTACTAGAGACCTCTCGGCTGTTATGTTTAATAGATACTCCATAGTTTATGTTTTTCCTTTACGTGAGGCTTCTTTCTAGATATAGGAATAAGAGGGTAGTGGCGGGGCGGATATATAGAGCTAGGTGTAGAGATGCTCGAGAAAAAGCAGTAGCTTGCTTGTTTTATGGAGATGTTTACTGCGTTTATTTTAGGGAGATGATTACTGTGTTTATTTTATTGGTTATCTATGTACATTTTTCAGTTACCCTTCTAGACACAGGCATTTACGTTCCATCTTGTATTTTTCACATTCTACCGTCTTCTAGTTCTTAGCAGCTTCTTCTTTGACTATTCCTTCCAAAGTCTTCACTACCTTTGGAAACACTATATCCAAGACTTCCTTATCCTCTTCAGTAAACCTTTCCAATACATAATCTGAAATGCTCTTCGTTTCGGGTCTGCCAATTCCTATTGACAACTTGGCATAAATCTTCCTACCCAAGTGATCATTAATCGACTTTAATCCATTGTGACCTCTGTCGCTTGTTCCAACTTTACGATTTTGGAACTTGCCGAGTTCAACTTGCAACTCATCATGGATAATTAGCATCGTATTCGTTGCACATTTCTTATATTGCTTGCTAACAGGCTTCCCCTGTAAATTCATGTAAACTCCATCGGACTTGTAGAGCACAAGGTCAGGGTACTTTCTTGACTTGTACGTATTGGTTCCACATTCATAAATGTGATCTTTCCAGTAAACCTCGATTAGCCTATTCATAAATTCATGCCCAACATTGTGCCTAGTTCCTTTATATTGGGGCTCAGGGTTTCCGATAGACGCTATAAATATCCCTCTATGTGGTATTATAGGAACGGGTGCCGTTCGAGGAAAGTATGATCTGATCAAGTTAAACATGCTTTTCTTTGTTGAGATGAGAGGGAAATTGAAAGGTGAGCGAGGAGGTGAAATTGGGAGTACAAGAGAGATAGATAGGTTGACATACACCAATACAAGTCACAAAAAGAAACACAGATAGTGTCTATAAATACAACTTATGGAACTGCATATCTGTAGGCTTATCAACTTGGAGAAACCAAATAAATTAGTCAAACTGGAGAACGGGGACTTCAAAAATCATTAAAACGATACGGAGACAAACGATACGGAGACAAACGTTACAGATCTAAATGCAAGTCTACATTATCTGTATAATACTTCATAAATTACAGATTTTGAAGTTTGCAAGTCCCAGTAATCTCTTAGTAGCCTAGGGTCATATCATTAATGTGACTGCTGAACTTCTTTAGCCCTTCTTGGAATAGGTCCAACTTAAGATGCAAATTGCTAATGCAATAAAGAACAATTAAGTTCATAACATCATATCTCTTCACCACTATACTCCTATTTATACCAAAAAAAAAAAAATGGCTGCGAAATATTTAAAACCACCAGCGGCTTTTTCTTCAACATGGCCAAATCAATTAAAGAGATCTCCTCCATGGTATCTAGAAAAACTAACACAAACGAAAAGTTCAAGATCCCGAATATTGAGCACTTTGATTGGAATGTCTTTAGACGTACTACCCAGTTGATTAAGAACAAGGTCAGGATTGGAGCATGTACTGTTGATGAAGAGTTTGATGAGTTGAAAGACAGGTTTCAGAAGTACGAGAAGAGTCTTATCCATATAGAGAAGTACACCAAAATCTACTCAAGCAGCTTATGCAAGTTGATGCATTTGAGCAATGATATCGGATACACTCTGAAACTGTTATTTGATCCTTACCAGGAGGGTCCAGACTCCGGCGGCAAATTTGATGAAAACTACAAGTATTGGGAAAACATCAACTTTTATATTCAAGTGGTTACTAAAGTTTCTCCAACCATTGAACAGGAGTTGGAATTGCTCACTGTTTTCACTTCAGAGAAATTAACCGCCATTCTAAAGGAAATTAAACAGATTAAGAAGACCATTCAGGAGCGTAGCAATGCCCTCTTGGACTACGATAAAGCATTTGAAACACACGACACCTTACTAATAAAGAAGAAGGATACAGATCTAACTGTCAAGCAGTCCCAACAATTGTACAATCTAGAAAGGAAATTGTCAATTTACAAGGATAAATATGATTCTTTGAATGACCAGTTGAAAAAGGAATTGCCTCCATTCTTTATTCTTATTAGGACTGCTATGCTACCAGTCATAACAAGCATGTACTACATTCAATTGATGATAATTTATCTGATTCACAGGGGTTTACTGGATATGAACCAGGTCTTGGAAGTCTACCAAGGTGATTTTGAAATCGAACTCTTGAAAGAGTTCAATGACAGGAACAATGCTGCTGATCAGTTGATTAACGATTTGTCCATCATTAATTTCAGAGAAAACTTTTTAAGTAAATTGACAATTGTGGAAGAGAAGGAAATTGCCTCTGCAACATCTACAATAGACCCCACCTCCAGTGCTGTTCTCTGTATCACAAAATACAAATTCGATAGTCAGCAACCAGGTGACTTATGTTTGATACCGGGTCAAATCATTCGAGTCCTCGAATCAGAAGGACCCTGGTGGAAAGGTGAGTGCAAAGGACAAATAGGAGTATTTCCGTCCAACTATGTTGAGTTACTTTCTTAAGTGTTCAGGGTATATTTATTACTTTCATATCTGAAGTCTGTATTGACTAATTTTCAACAAAATACTTATCTTTAATAAATTTTTCATATTTTAAAAAGCAACTCTGACTGCAGAATTGTCTTCGAATAGGTATCTCTTTATTATTCAAATAGTCCCACCATTCGTAAACTTCAGACATGGCTTCAACCACGATGCTATCACAGGAGTTGCAAGTATCCTTGTACTTTCCCTTAGTGATAGATTTAATGATCAAATTGTGGTATAATGCAGGTGTGTTGTGTTTCCAAGATCTTGTTTCTTTGTAAGTTACGTTATATTTCGCAATCTTACTTAAACACAAGCTCTTTAAACTGGGTATATTCAGCACTTTGTGCTCGGGGACTAGATGCTTAACTTGTGAAATGAATTTCAAACGGTTTTCAGAAGCATCCATAGATGTTTCAACGGGTATGCAAGTACTGTCTGGTTTCAAAAATGGATTTGGGCCTGCTCGGAAAGTTTGCAAATTCGTCAATTCAAGAAGTTGATATGGCAAGTATTCTAGCCTATTCGTCCCTAAAGTCAAGTCAGTCAAGTTTTTAAGATTCGAGATTAAGGGCGGTAAACTGATAAGCTTATTCTGCCTCAACCCGAGAACATTCAATTTTGTATATTCGAAAAGGGAGGGATTCAATTCCCGTAAATTGTTGCCTGTTACATATAGTTGATAGGACACAGGTGGTTCTAGTTCTTTGTGGAAAATGACCAAATTGTTCATATCCTTGATTTCGTCTGGAATATCAAACAAGTCCATGTTTTCCAAATTTATCTTACTGGACATGATTTCAAAGGCTTCTTCGATCAATGCTCTAGCCTTGTTAAACGACTCCTGGTCGTACTCAGGTTCATTTGCAGCCAGCGAAGGTAGGATATTGGCGCTTGGGTTCTTGAAACGATTGAAGCTATCAATTCCAAAGTCCAATTCCGAGCTCAAGTTGTGAGAGTAAAGCCCACTGGCTGTTTTAGATTTGTATATTGGCTTCTTGAACGGGATTAAAAAGGTTTCGTCCGGATCCACGTGAGTATCGTCTTCGGACATTAGATCGTCCATTGGAGCAGCAACTGGAGGCGAGCTTGGGGGCAAGTTCGGAGGCAAGTTTGTGTCAAAGTCAATAGCGCTGCTGTAGATATCATGGTCACTGCTGGTACCCTCGAAGAACTCGCTGTGCGGCAAGAGGGTTTGGTTGGACAAGTTAAATAGGTTTTGCATGTCTCTTCGTTTGACGTCATCGTGTTCGTTGAAGCTGTTCATTTTTCTCTTCAAGGTAGGAACGAATCGCAAGTATGGCTTGGAAATAGCGGAGGAGGGGGCTGCTGCAGCGGGAATAGTTGAATTGGGAGTGTTTATAGTGCTGCTTCTCGGAGTAGTGTTGTCATTTTCACTGCAAGACTTGGTAGTGCTGTATGAAAATGGCAATAGATTGTTAGTATTCATTATTCCATAATAAAATGGACTCGTAGTTAATTGGAGCCTTTAGGGGAAGAGGTTTTCGATCTCTAATTTTTTTTTAGGGGGACGCGTAGAGAAATGCCGATGCGGACCGGAGAGATAAGAAGGGAACGGATGGAGGAGGCGAGAAAGAGAATCACACGATTGATAGGCTCGTGAGTCTGTTGGTTGGTTGGCAAGATGCATGTTGGTATATCTGAAACACTGCTTGTCCAGTATTCTGGAGTGACGCTTTTGCGGCAACTTTACAGCAGACTACAACTGACACCGAAATAAGGTGATAGAAATGGATAAACGCGTCTTGTTGGAAAATGGCATGTTGCGAGGATTATCAGTGTGTCAAGAAAAGACATGTGTCATATTTCCACCAACCACCTTTCGCTACGTGGAAATTGAAGTGTTGACGCCTATTACACGAGTGATAAACTCACAAAATACACTTTGACGGATGGTTTCTGGGGTTCTCGTGGCATGATTTGGCGACCTGTGTGGAATGTTTTAGACGGGCTAATGCCGTCTTGTTATCATAATATACGACATGAATCTGTAGAGTCAGTCTATCGACACTACCTGTTGTCATAGTACAAGAAAACCTGAGAAGGTTCTTTGTCCGTTCATTTCTTCCAACATCTCCACATCCTCAAAAAAATGCCCTAATTTGCATTCTAAACTCCCTCTTTCTTCGAATTTTCTCTCTTATCTTAAACATGGACCAGCTTACGATAACATTTTCAAAACACAGAACCAGAAACTTCTGTTGTTTAAATAATAGATGCATGAGTATTCGATATAGAACTAAATTTAGAGCTTTCGGGAGTACAAAGTAGTCGCCACTCTACAACCCTTAACACTCTGGAAGAATAAACATACACACAAATAAACACATTCCTCAGCTAGACAGCCTCGTCTTTCTTTCAATGTCCTGTGCTCTCTAGAAATCTACATGTCGGTAACTTCGGCTGTGTTGTATATTATTTGTACTCAAAAATATATGGTTGCAAAATTTACTTTTGTGTAACTCTATTTAAAAAAAAGTTAGAATCTTATGCTTTCACCCCCTTAAGGATAACACCATAATTACAAACGGTATTATTAGATGATAGTCGCCTTTATTGACATCTAAATTAATAATTCAACTCGTGGATGGTTATATAAATGTATTATCCTAAAAGGTTAAAGTTTATCACCTAATCTAGTCGGGTTGTACTTCACCCTTACTCAAGATCTAGTATACATTATTCATAGCGCTAAAACTACGTTCCAAATTACACTTTCTGTATTATTATTTAGGCAGACGATTGTAAGATCTCTAGACGGCCCATATCCATAATATGGAAACCGTAACAGATAGTCAACGTGAAACAATATACATTACAGAAAAAAAAACGTAGTCACAGCTATTTTTTATCTAAAAATCCCATATAAACCAGATCCATCTTGTTCTTCAACGAATCAAAAAACCAGGACCTTCTTCTTGGTCTTCTTGGAATTTCAGGTAACTCTTTTGGCAACGACCAGGATCTAGAGGGGACCTGTGGGGCCCTACTCTTGGGAACATAGCAATCCGGATGGGAGATATTCAAAGATAAGACCGAACTAGAACCGTTAAACTTGACACTGGGGTCACAACCTGAGAAAAAGTCTCTCTCATCAGCCAAGTACCTAGAGTAATTTGATGTAGTATCGGAGTTATCGCCATCCTCAGGTTCTCTTACTTCTAAAGAAGTCAAATCTGCATCCAATTTGTAGGGAGAAATGGAGAGTTTTTGCTTCTTGTATGGTGAGTTGATAGAGAAGAACTTGGTGGGTGAGCGTGGACTAGAATGAAAAAGGGCAGTAGTATGGGGCGTCGAGGGGCGTCCTGGTGGAATTGAGTTCCCAGATTCAGTTGGAAATTGCACTGCAGAGGAAGCACTTGTTGGAATACGATAATCTTCTGAAGAGTGACCACCCAGTGAATTATAATGCCCTGTTGAATTTGAGTGTGAACTTCCTGGAGAACGGCATTGAGAGTAGATAGAATTGGCTGAATGGAAGAGTGAGTTGAGCGTGAAATTTGATGAGTTCAGGTGCTTCATTGAAGTATGGAAGAGTATTCTTTAGAAGAAGTGAAGGAGGGGAGAAAACTACGAAATGTGAGTTTTTATAGATGTTTTAGTGTTGTGATAGATCAAATAATTAACTGTAAAGGTCAATTATTATGAATAGTTATTTTGCAACTTCAGAAAAAAATAGGTTAAGAGTCATCGAATGTAGTAGAAATGTTTGAGATTGTGTAGCAATAGTGACGCATTGTAGGAGCAATAAAGTGAGGGGTTTGTAGGAGCAATTAATTGGGGCGGAAGAGAAAAGAAGGCCAAGACAGGTGCTTGTCAAGATTATATTAACCCATACAATCGCTGATTCATTTCTATATACTCAATCATACATATACGTCCAATCTGGCATACTCGTCTATGCCAGTAAACCCGGCAATCCCCCCAAACATGTTTCAACAAACCACCTGCGACCCCACCCGAGTAAATTACCGATAGCCTAAGAAGCCCAAAAAAACGTTCCATGCAAGTCTAATACGGTTGTATTGTTTCATCGTTGTCCAATAAAATTTATTGCAACACCTCCTATCTTAGATGAAATAAAGCAATCTATTTAGTAAAATTAAACACCAAGCAAAGCCTCGGAAACGCACATGGAGAGTCCTCGATGCGGGTGTGTTGACAATGTTAGCTTCGTATTTACTATACCCTTCTTCGAACTATAAACGCGATTATTGTGGAGTACGTCATAAGCCCCAACCACATGCTCAACACTCCATCTACTATCCTAATGAGAAGATATACGACTATATCAAGACACGAACTTTTCAAATTTAAACTTTACCGATTACCCCGAGAAAGGGTACATGGAATTGTAATAATGTATACATCAGCCTCAACTTTACATACACCAACTTGATCAAATTCAGTTACCTCTTTTTTGTGACCTCTCTCGAGCAACCAAACTACACTTTGGCTCATTCTTATTGCCTTTCACAGCCCATTTGAATATTGTAACCTAGCAATATTACCTAAAGTGCATCATTAAAAATAGATTTGTGGCACTCAAATTTATTCTCGCTACCAGGGCATACAACGCATTCTATCTGGAACCCTTTTCTTTTTTGCAACCCGCAATATTAGTATTGAATTTGAACTTTGTCATCTTTTTAAATTTGTTTAATTGCTATAGCAAAGCTTATCTTAACCCAAGACAGAACAAATATAAATAGGTAAGTTTTCCGTAGAGATTAAGGAGTTTTTTTTATTATCCATCTATTTATTACACATTTAAAAATGCAATTCTCCAAGATTGTCGCTGCTTCTGCCTTCGCTTTATCTGTCCAAGCTGCTAACAGTTCTAACTCCTCCTCCCTGAACGCTGCTGTTCCTGTTCAAGGTTCTACTGGTTGCGCCCTCGGTGCCGGAGTTGTTGCCGCTGGTGCTATTGCTCTCTTGATCTAGGTTTTTTGAATTAATATGCTTAGAATTAATATACTAATTAATATTTTAAACTTGTAGGTTGTGGATTGGGGTGTCTAATTGAAGTGTCGTTGAGGTATTTAATTGATAAAGGTAGAGATGATAGCAGGATGCTAACGGAATTAAAGTACTCGGATATGCATTTGAACGCATTAAGGAGGCGGGAATGAGAAAGAAGCATATCATATGTTCCAAATGCAGGTAAGGGTCTACTAACCGAAAACACAGCCAACAAAGAGTCTGGAAATTGACCCCTTTTAAAGTTTGATTCCGCATCTACCGTAGAATGGTAATTAGAAGATATACAATATGAGCAATGACTTCAAAAACTAAATTCATTACACACACCCAGATACAGAAAGGTAGAACACTTCAAGCTCCACATACTTCACCCCATCCTCAATGCCCGATGTATGCACTACAATGGCCTGAATATTTTCTCATAATATTCTATGCGTCATGCTTTCATCCACTAAAATTGCCATTCTACACACTATCTCTTATTAATATTAAATTATTCCCTAAAACAAAAACTTACTAAAAAGGGGTTCTCTCAAAACAATTTTACAATGACTCAATGGTCAAATTTCATCTGAGCCTCGATGAGTGCTTTCAACTGCATCTGACTAAGACTGAGTATTTTCACAACTTTGTCCGGTCCTATCTCACATTTTGGACTTCTCATATCTCACAATTTCTCTAGTAACCTCCCCCAATGCTAATCATCTCTTCATACGCTCTTATCACCTTTAATGATAAGTGCTAATCACTTTGTTATACGCTTTTATCACCTTTAATGATAATTTTCAACCACCTCTTTATACACTCTCATCACCTTTAATGATGATTCCTCATCCTCATACGCTCACCTCACCTTTAATGATAATTGCCGATCTCAACGCTGCTTGTATTCTCCTTTATTCTCAATTCATTGTTTCTGGCCAGGAAAAGCTCATGGTAACTGGTCATCGGAGTCCTCAATGAAAACCTCTTTTCCCTACTGTCCATGCTGCCGTTCGAGTTCACTCTACCTTTGGACTCCAAAATCATACTAACATGCCTGCTTGTTGGGGCTGTATTCAACTGTAAGGTGTTCTTTGACGGGAACTCTTCGTCCAAGATGCTACGCTTGGGCATGGGCAACATGTGGTCTCTTTCTCTCGCAAGAACCTCGTCCTCGTCGTCTGAATTCTCGTACACCAAGGCTGTTTTGGACGGAGTGTATAAGCCGTGCGAGGTGACTGTCGTAGCAACCTTCGAACCTTTAATTGGCTTGGTCACCGGGAGCGGCTTGAGTGAACGAGACTTTTGTAAGAGAATAGGTGGGTCCATTGGCTTGTTATTGGGCACACCAAGGGAGTGTCTGTACAAGCTCCCTTTGGACAGGCTAGGTTTTACCTTGTCCGGAACCACAAGATGCACCGGTACATGAACGGGAACAGGAGCGTGAATGGGGCTAGTGGGGATGTACTGTTCCTTTTCCACCAAATCCTCGGTCAATAGAATACCCTCCAGTGGAGCTGGCGCCTTGGGCAAGTCCGCCATGAACTCGTCCTCGGAGATTTTGATGGACTTGTTGTGTGTGAGGCTCTTGTGCCTCACATACTGGCTGTTGGACAACTTGAATGCCACCTCGTTGATCATGGCATGTCTCTTGAGGTTGGTTAGGTGGATTTCTGTGTTCTTCACGGAGATCTCATTTACAAGCTTGTTGTAGGCTAGAAGTAAACTAATGTAGTTGCGCTCCAACCCGTCGTGTGTGTTGATGTCCGCTGGTGGGATGTGGAGGGCCGAGGTGTGCAGCTTATTGACCTCTAATAGGTCGTCTATCAAGGACTGGTTGAAGGTGTGCTCGCTAACTGGATGTGCCCAGGTGTAGTCGTTTTCATACTGGCTGGTCTTGGTATTATTTTCGGCGGTGCTGGTATGGATGTTGTGCACAATACTTTGGATATCTAATCTGGTCTCGGGATCGCTCACTTTCTGAGTCGTTGTCTCGGTAGTTTTATTGATCTCCCTATGATCTTTAAAGTGAAACCAGCCCTTGCGGAATACATACTCCTCGACACTTTCATGGAGCATCCTATTCAACTCGTTATCAAGCGCATCTTCGTGGTGATTGGCTTCCTTGGGGCGAGAACCCTTGGGGTTAGCCGCACCATGTTCGTATTCCTCGTAGTGATAGAAGCTGTAACGTTTGGGGTGTTGCTTCAGTGTAATAGTTGTATCCTTGTAGTCGGTATCATTGTACAAATGCAAATTCTTGGTCTTCTTGACGAAAGGCTTGGATGTGGTGGGTAAATGTGTATTGTGTTGGGAGTAGTTGTATGCCTGAAGGCTTTTGGATATCAACGGGTGTTCCAAAGAAGCCAATATGGCGTTGCGGCCTCTGTCTGTGTTATTCATGGTGCTCTGGATACGACGGGTGGAAGAAGTGGGAGTTAGAAATAGAAACTGGAAATGTAAGAAAGTGTTATTGGCTCCTTTTACCGGATTTGCGTAGTCAATTCGTGATTCGTGTATGTGGGTTCTATTTCGGTGAGCTAAGCGGGTCAAGCTCCTTGTTCCTATGTGATTAGGCTGGTTTCTGATCTTAATTGGGACTACAAACCTATTGTGATCTACAATGTACCTTTAAAAGTGGATTTTGAGTAACAAGGTTGTCTTTGTGAATATGCATCTAATTTATATTTTGAATGAGTGACAACTGCTGGCTTGATTAAAGTTGGGTTATATGAAGGAGTAGGGATGGATAAGGATGGGAAAGGAAGGTAAGATGGGTTGTTACAATGTTGTGTCACATTGTTTGTTCCATGAGTATTATGTGTATGTCATATTTTTTATGTATATATCGTGCTTATAGTGTGTATGTCATGTTTGTTGTGAGTAAATGTCTAAGGAGTAGACACACCTGGTATAGGTTTAGAGCGTTAGAGGGTTTAGAATGTTGGCTTCGCATTTTAAGATCGTAAGTAACGCCCTACTACAAGTCTTGTAAATGTGAATCTGACTCTACGTTTCCAATGAACCTTCGCTAACATATTTCGAATTGCATATCGAAGACGAATATTTGTATGTTCTGGAAGTTACAAGATATGGAACAAAGTGAATGAGGGCTGGTAATATGCAACAATCTAGTCACTGAAATCTCTTAAGGTAGGTATTTGTGATTTTCCACAAATATAATATCTGATCGAAAGATGGGTGATCAGAATAGCACAAGGATAGATCAATCAGATAAAGTATTTATCTTAGTACAAAAGTCCTAGAAACTATTCATTGATACACCCTTCATGTACACATATACACTCACCATTTACACATATACACCCACCATTTACACATAATATACACATATACACCCACCATTTACACATACTATACACATAATATAACATGCACATTTCATACACACATGCAAACTTCATACACACATCATACACATCATACACATACACATCATACACATCATATACATCATATACACCACACAGAATCATCTTAATACTCTACAATCCTTCTAATTACCCATTTATTCTTTCTACCAAACTCTATCCTAAAACACATCAGGCAATCTTTCAATCACATATCCGTGACCTCCGACACTCATCAAAGGAATCCCAGGAACCTTTCTTATTCTTCTTTTCAAGTCGGCATCATTGGTTGCCACGATGTAACACTTGTGCTGAACAACACGATTCACCAAACAATCATCTGCATAAGTACCACCGTGAGAACAGCTCAATCTCTGTATTCTGGGATCCTTGGCCAATCTCAACGCAATTCTATACTTGGGGCCCAACTTTTCCAATTCGGCCAAAACACAATCCGTCACTATCGGTATGGCCTTGGCCATGAGACAGTCCATCAACCCCTTAACGATGTCCACTTTCTTTTGAATGGAAAAGTTGATGAAGTTGGTATCTATGAGAACCTGGTATGGCGGCTTAATGGCCTGGTTAAACTTGAAGAAGAGCGCCGAGGACACTTGGGGCACTGACTTGGTCAACTCAGGGTCTTCCTTGGTACGTTTGGTTGTGTTTTGGGTGTCCTTCAAACGAGCGTCATTCTTGGTGTTCAATGTACGCTTCATAGCGGCGAACTTTCTAGTCTTCTTAGCCTTACCCATGCTGTGCTGTGTCTATGTTGAGTGTGTCGTGAAGATGAGATGAGATGAGATGAAAAATTAATGAGGTTGCGAAAAGCGCGTTGAGCTGAATGGTGAGAACACAACCAGCAGATCGAGTCCCAGGAGTTTACCGAGGGGTAGGAATACATTAGTGGGGTTAACTCGATGAGTCAACACTATGAAGTGCCAAGTGTAAGATTTTAGCCAGAATCCCGAGCATTCCTAGTATATCAAGTGTCTACTTCCATAAATTCAACAGCACAGAAAACATAGATGCAAAAGTTATACAGACAACAGCCACACCAAGTATCCTTATCTCGTGTAACTTACAATAAATATTCCAGAGGTATACATATACCATTGAAATTGTTATCCAACAAATCATGATGGGGTGCAGACAAATTGTACGTTTTCAATTTTTTGCAACCGTCTCTTAATAAGCATTCACGCTGTTACATTAACACTTCACATCACCACCTAGCCTACAAATCTCATAATAAAAACCTAAATATACATAGTTGAATTAAATAACGTCTAAAGTTCGTGGATCAATTGATAATCAAATCCCATGCTATCAACCTCATTGCGCTTCCACAGAAGCAACTGCTTCTTTTCAAAATCAATTTGGTATAATCTCACTTTACGAGAATACTGAGCGTCCAATTTAGTGTCTCCTGAGTCACCCGTCACGCTACTGTAACACAACCAGATATTCCTGTGTTCCAGTTCAGAAAGGATACATGCGTCGTTCTCGTGCTCATGACCCACAGCCACGACATCATACCCACAATTAAGAATATCGTCGTGGAACTTCTCCTTGCTCTCCGACTCCAACATGTGCTTTTCATTGTATGATCCAACAATCTTGAACTTACCCACAGGTCTAAACTGAGGTATTGGATAGTGAAAGAAGAGCAATTTGAAAAGCGAGTCCTTCTTCTTTTGAATACGGTACAAGTAGTTGATCTGCGAATCGTCTAGACGCTTACTCTCAGAGTCGAGGATTGTTATTGTAGCAATTTCGTTGTCGAGACTTCTCACTTGGAGATTGTAATTGGTCAAGCCGTGCAAATCAACGTCAGCATGGGCAGAATTTAAACAGTGTGGCAAAGTATCCAAGAATTCTAGAATTTTCAATTGAGTCTCTCTGTTAAGCTCCTTATTTACCAGGCCTAGCTCGTCTCCAAAGGTGAAGATGAACTTAATGCCGTGGTGCAAAATGGGCTGTAGCGCCTTTAATATCACCGACTTGTAGTCTACACTTCTGTGTATATCAAAAAGGTCGCCTGTGATCACCACCAAGTCTGGTTTTTCCTGAATGATGGAGTTCTCGACAAACTTGATGGTTTTGAAGTCAGAGGAGCAATCCTCGGCGTTGGCACATTTGCCGAGATTGGAGCCAAAGTGCAAATCACTCAACTGGAGGATCCGGAACTTGGATTCCTTGTGGGGCAAGAGCATCGCCTTCTTGGTAGCACGCCATTCTTTCCAGTACAAATCGTAATGTGGCTGATGCTGCATGCTCAACTTCATGAGAGAAACTATTGGGTGAGCATCTGTGCTCAGAAAGAGATGTACGGTTTCCCAGAACCATCTGGAGTCGATGAGATCGTTGGAGCCGAACAATACATCGATATTCCTCACCAAAGGCATTCCTATAGGGATGGGCATGGTAGGGTTGACCGTAATAAACAGTTTGTGAAAACGGTAGTTGTCCACGACAACCAACTCAGACAGTTCCACGGAGTCCAAGGACAAGCCGGTGAGGATACGGGTGGCTTTGTTTGAGTTTTCCTTCTTCACTATCATGTAGTAGATGAACTTGATTCTTGACAGGCTCTCATGGTGGTTTAAAGGAGGTTGAAGCTTGACGAACCCCTCGGGGATTTTGCAGTTTTTCAGGAGACATTTGATGACATCAACATCGGTGACCACAAGATCTTGCTGATCGTATAGGTCGGTCTGAAAATACGACAAGTCCAGCAACGGGAATGGGATGGGGATGTCCAGCAAGGATGTTTGGACAGCAGTACTCCAGTGTCTACTAGGACTGGAGACGTAGAAGACGAAAGATAGGGTGCATAGAAAGATAACTATAAAGGCTAATTTTCTGATAGTTTTATGTGAAAGGATGTATAGCAACTTCGAGGAATACATTTCATATTCGACTTTGCGAGGGGGAAAGGAGTGGAAGCAAAGTTGGTGGAACAAACTTAAAAAAAAAACCGTTGATGAGTGGAAAGTTGGAGCAAATCAGCCCTATTATATATTTTTCTACTGCTGCTGATTGTTCTGCTGATTTGGTATGCTGGGGCTGGGCCCTCCCTCCCGTTTTTGTCCCATCTCGAAAGCTTAAAAGAATACGCCCATAGAAGGATGATTGCATGGCGCATCGGACTACATAGGAGAGATGAGAGCAAGGCAGCATACAGGGTCTTGTGTTGGTGCGTATTAATTGCTTTTAGCAGTATTAACAATGTCCGAGGGCCCATTAGTGCTTGGTCAATAGGCTTTCTAATTATAGCCAAACCCCAATTGGAGCCCGCAAAAGCGTTCCAGTCACAAAACTCAAACACTGGAACGCCTGAGTCGTCCGGTATATGGCCGATTTAGCTATTGGTGTTTGGAACTAAAAATCGATCTAGACCTCGTATCCATAGAGAAGGCTGAGAAGGAAAACATCGCCAGACGAAGAGGGCTTTCAAGTCGGCGTTTCTGCGCCCAGATAGTAGCGTAGAAGGACAAGTTGCCTTAGAAGTTTTTGGCGTGCTTCACGTGCGCCGGTTTCTCGAGATACCTTGCCAAGAAGCCTCACAGCCATACCTCTGCATTGTTCTCCGTAAAGTTTTTTCCATGTTTCCATTATTATTTAGATTATTTACACTTGGATGGCTTAGCCAAATGTTTGGCGTGGCAATTGAAAGAGACTAAAGAGTGAATTCATAGGGTAATTGGCTAAAAAACTTCAATCATTGTAATTAACTTCACTGTAATCAACCTCGCCCATTTCTTAAAATAACTTCTACATGCCACCACCTCGCTATCTCTCGTCCAACCTGAAACAAAACAAGCCATCCAATACTTTGTTCATCCAACTCTCACCCTATTACGAAAATACGTCCTTCAATTAACGCTTCTCGAAATCTAAAAACATTCCTAAAGTCTCTCCTCTCTCAATTCGGTACCATTACTTTTGAAGATATTGTATCCCCAAAACCCAATAACATTCAAAACACCAACTCTCCACCCATTGAACAATCCCAACTTTTTAATTCTCTCGTATATACTTAAATCATCCGGCTCAGTGCGCGAAGAACCAAGATCCACTATCAATTCATCTTCGCTGATACTGACAACTCGGCTTTCATCATAGCTCTTTTGTTCAAGCAAGTACTTAACCTGTTCCTTTCTCAACAAGTTCTCGATGGGCAACTTGAGGAATAGCTCCATAATCAGTGAAATCAAATTAACAAAAGTGTAAATGTTAGGAGCATTGTACGAGTCGATGTTGAACCGTATAAATAGAACATATGGCATCATCTTGCGGAAAATACTAGACGAAAATTGATGTAAGGTAGTTAAACACAAGATGTTTGGAGGCGGGTTTACAAGCAAATTGAGGGGGTAATTTCTTATACTTTCCCGCACTGATCTGGTGAAAGGTATTGAGTCCTCGATGCTTTCGCTCTTCAACATCTTCGTAGCCATCAACTTCACTTTGATCAAATCAAGTGGGATTAACACAATACCAGTTAAGACACACGCTCCAACAGAAAGCCACAACGATCTCAATGGGTCGTTGGAATGGGTCAAGTCCAAGAAAAATGGATCAGGGATGCCCAAAAAGGGAGAAACAAAGCCAGTGATCCACGCTTCGATGGTGTGTGAGAGAGTTTGGTAGATAAAAGAGGCATTGACACCACGGAAGATCCCAAACGGACCGTCTGTGGCTACAATGGAAGACAATACATCGATAGTGTGAGCAGAGATGGGTTCAATTCTCTTGTGAATCTTGCGTTGCTTGGGCTTTCTCTGCACCTTCTTAGGACTATCAGGATAAATTGCAGCAGACGCAGAAGCCCATTCATTGGTGGATGTTGGAGACAGTTCCAATTGCTTGTTTGATTGGAAGTAATTAATTTCGTAATCGGAGGAGGAGTCGTCGTCAGCATCCACCTCTAGCTCGATCTCCTGGCTGCCCTCCAAGGACATAATCAGGTCGTCGATCAATCTCTTGCGTAATTTTCTGGTCTTCTCTCGTCTGAACTCAAACACTCCAACCTGTAGCAAGAATCGGGTGATCTCCATTGGTTGGATGAGCAAAGCCTTGGAGTAGTTTTTGGTAAAGTTCCATAACAAGTTTTTAAACAACTCAGATAAGTTGTTCAAGTCAAAGTACTCGTTGAACTCCAAGTCGTAGGCGTAGTTCTTGGAAAGCTTATCTGAATCCAAGGCATTGATCCCTATGCCTTGCCCCGGATGGAAGCTCTTGTGCAGCGAGGAGCTGGACACAATGTTAGAGGTAAGCGGGCGATTTGTCTCTGTGTTGACGAGCCCCACTCCAGGCTTGAATATGACAGAGTACCCGGCCTTGAAAGTGTCGTGGTCATAGTATGGTCGTAAGTTGTCAGTCATGGTGGCAACCTTCCATAAAAAAGAGCGTTGTGATTTTGGTGAGACAAAAAGGGAAAGGAAGGAGGGAGGGGGAAGAAGATGAGGAGGATTAAACTATTTTTTGAGTTGTAGGTTGTTAATACTACCAATTGCTTAGTATTATTCTGTGTTCTATATTGATGTATCTACGTGTAATGCATACTATGCTTTGTAAGGTTTAAACAAGTTGGTTGTTTATAGTGTACATTCTATAGATTCTCACTAAAAATAAATCTACTAGTAATATCTCATTATTCTGTCTCATGTTAAGGAAGCACCAACAAACAATTCCACATAACACTCAATCATATTGTTCCATACTCAATTATACTGTTGCACCCGCCTTCAACTCCTTTGACCTTTTCAATAAGAACTCGCCCAAGTACTCTAACGCATCTGCAGGCTTCTCTCGACCAACCTCTTTGAGTCCCTCTAGCAAGTGCTCAGTCAAGTTCTTGTTTAGATACTGGCGCACAGACGAACCACCCGCTACTTCGTGAACCGGTCCGCGTGAACCATTAGTGTGGTCCACAGTGGATTCTCGAGACCATTCCTCTTTAATACGTTTATCTTCCATGTTTGTAATTGCCCGGTTAGTGTCTTGCTGAAAGTTGTGTTTCTCAGTGAGGGTTGATTTTCTGAGACTACTTGAATTTCGAGGAACGATTTAGGAAGGTTTGGGAGTATTTATAATGAGTGTAGAGCATAGTCTGTACTCATTTGAATCATGAAATTAAATATCTATTCTAAGTCATACGTAAATATAGAAATTTATCTCTGCCCGTCGCTCTCGGCTCTCTCTGACTCTCACAAACTTGTCACTACCACTAACTTCTCACCAACTTGTCACTATCACAAACTTGTCACTACTACGCGGCAAAATCAAACATACTTCAAACACACTTTAAACACAACCATTCTTTTGTCTACACAAATCATCACTACACAAGTTATCACCTAACATATCGCCGAATAATCAAATAAAATTGCATCTTTTTTACACACATCCTTCCTACAATCTACAATATGGACCCCTTTAATGAAGTCAAAGAAGACGCTTGGGCAACCATAGCCCTACTCGAAACTACAATCGCTCAAAAGAACTCACAGGGTCTCACGCAGGAACTACAACTAGACTTTACAAACAACTACCAGGAACTCCAGGAAATATTCAAAGACCTCCAACAAGCCGTGTCCATAAGTGAACTGCAACCGAAGAAGTTTGGATTACACGAAGCAGATCTCACTGAAAGACGAAAGGTACTTTTGAGTCTAGAGTCGAAGATACAAAGCTTGAACAAACAGTGGAGCGGCTTACGCGAAGTTACCTCGATGTCTAACAGAATAAGTCAAGATGGAGAAAATCCGTTTGATGATCCTATACCTTCTTCTTCTTCAAACGTTTTGCAGCAACAACTTATCAAGGATCAGGATCTTCAATTAGACAGTATCCACCAAACAATGCGCTCTCTCAACCAACAGGCCTCAATGATGGGACAAGAATTAGAAGAGCAAGGTTTCATGTTGGATGAGTTGGACACGGAATTAGACCATGTCGGCGGAAAGTTGCTGAGAGGCATGAAAAGAGTCAACAATGTTCTAGAGAAAAACAAGGAAAAGGCAAGCGACTGGTGTATTGGGATTTTGGTAGTTGTTTTATGCGTCTTGTTAGTTTTGGTTATATTGGTGTAAGCTAGAAAAATATAGAACTGGAAGCACAACACTGGAATCTATAATTAAACCTTTAAAACTCATGGAATCTAGAGAATATTCATGGTAAATCTGCATAAAACTGAGAATGAAATACAACGAGTCGGACATCAATACCAAATAAAAGCTAGAAGAAGCTAGAAAGTTGTAGAAATATAGCGTGATTTTGAAGATCTCAAAATTTAAATGAGAAGCGCGATATTTGAGTACTAAAATGCTTTGCGTTTCAACGTGGTTTGGAGTGTTGACTTCTCTGATTTTTCTTTGTCTATCAATGCCTTGAAAATGTAAACCAAACTGTGTTAGGATAAATACAGGAGGACAAATTAGAAAACAGATGCAACTATTTCAAGTAGAAGTCTGTGAGGAATTGGTCGGCTCACCCGTAGAGCGCTCGTGGTCCATACGATTCATCTTCATATAAACACATCTGTGCCTCATCTTTATACCTAGTTCTTCAAAACTATGGTAATGCATTTACCCTATTAAGCAAGTATAACTGTCTGCTTGGTCGCACATTCCTTTCGCGTAGTTACTACATTTCCTAATATCCAGTATGTCCCTACACTTATATTCCAATTTCTCTACAAATAGAAATCCTTAGACCGTATAGACCCTGTAATTACATAAAGAGCAGATTCTTCTAACAAGACCTCTGTAACTTTGGGTTCATGTTAGGTTATTTTAATTTTCCACACATTATGAGTTCCTTCAGCTATCTACGAAACAAAATAGTTTCATTACAAACAGACCCACTTCTATCAGCTAATTATACAGTTTGGACTAAATCTACATTCTTCAGTGCAGACTAAGAAGTCTGAAATGGCTGCAAAAACGATCCAGAAAAAGTTGTTAATTAACAGAAAAGTATAGCAAAAAGGGTTTTCCGAGGATAAATTACTAAATATCTCATCTATGATAATTCTGAGACAAGATATCGAATATTTAAAGTCTAGACTTTTCTCAATAGTTTCTTATGAGAATTGCACCCAAATCAACTCGATGCCTTTCTACATAGAAAAAGTTGCTCTCTTAAGTAGCTTCTCCGCGCTTATCTCTTATCTAAAATTCTCTATATAGATTGTCTGCTATTTGTCTTGGAGTGGTTTTTTATTTTACTATGTAAGCTTTTCTAAGAAACTTACTATCGGTTCCCCAATGCCTTTCTTTTTGCCTCATTCTGTGCACTCAATCTCCAACTATCCCCCGCAAACTTATCATATAACGGAACAATCTTCTGCCTCTTCTTTTGCTCGTTCATCTTGGTTGGATCACCAATCTTGAAGAATTGAGGAGCCAACTCAGGGAGCCAATGCGGGTCTATAACTGTAGCGAAATGCATGTACTCTCTTGTAGTCAACAACAACGTGTGATATATCAAATAATCTGGGTTCTTGCCGAATAAGGTCGACGATGGATGAAGATAAACCGGAGTGGACTCCACAATAGTTTTGTACCCTCCTTCGGTGCCATCTCGCTTGACTGAATTCTTAAAGAAACCTGAGCAAAGTGCCCGCCGCACGCTGTCCAAGTTAGAGCCGCACGATATGATAGAATATCTGAGTCTCTGCATGATGGTGATCAACTGGCGCCTCACCTCGGCCACCTTCTTCATGCTTCTGTCCTGGATGAAGTTGTCCAGGCACCATTCTTTGCTGCGGCCATTCAACACCCATGCCCTGTACACGTTGAGCATGGTCAAGTGGTCACCTAGTGTCAGTTGGAAGCGCGCTTTCTTCTGGTCTGCCAAGTTTTGCTTGTCCTTGGGCCGGTAGAAGATGGTCTGTACGGACAACATGGCCACGATACTAATGATCTCCTCGGAGCAGCCAAACTCGACCGACTTGAGCAATGTCTTGGTGAGCGTGGGTTCCATTGGAAAGTCTGCCATCTTGTGTCCGAGATCAGTGAGATAGCTCTCCTCATCGAGCGCAGACAAGTTATACAAGTCTTTGAGCGCGGTGATCATAGCCAGCGTAGACGGTGGGTCCATGAACTCAAAGTTGAGGAGGTCGTTAATACCCATCGCCTTGAGCATCAAGATTGTGCTGGCCAAGTTCTGGCGCTGAATCTCGGGCACCGTGTTTGCTAGCATCTCGTTCTGATATGCAGCCTCCGTGTAGAGTCGGTAGCACTTACCTGGACCTGTTCTCCCGGCTCTCCCTGTTCTCTGATTGGCCTGCGCCTGTGAGATTGGCAGCACCATTAACGAGTCCATTCCAAGTTTGGGGTCGTACGCATTTATCTTGACAAAGCCCGGGTCCACGACGTAGTAGATACCGTCGATGGTAAGCGACGTTTCAGCGATGTTGGTAGCCAAGATGACCTTGCGAGAACCTGGAGGAGTTGGTTCAAAAATGCGGCTCTGCATTTCAGCAGGCAATGACGAGTACACTGGGAGAACGATCAATTCGGGCACCAGATCACCGAGGATCTTCATCTTGTCCACGAGGACCTCACAACTGGTATCAATCTCGTCCTGGCCCGTGAGAAACACAAGGATATCGCCCTGTGGCTCTGACAAGTGTATCTGCACCACAGATTCTAACGCTGCAGCCAAGTAGTCCATTTCTGGCTGTTTGGTGTAGAGCGTTTCCACGGGGAAGGTTCTGCCCGGGATGTTCACTACAGGGCAGTTGTTGAAATAACGGGAGAACTTTGCAGAATCGAGCGTGGCGGACGTGACTATGACTTTGAGGGCTGGGTTTCTCGTGGTGGCCTGCTTGAGAAGCGCAAAGAGCACGTCGGTGGCCACGGTTCTCTCATGCGCCTCGTCCAACATGATCACGCTGTACTTGTTCATATAGGGATCGTTCAACGCCTCGCGCTGAAGCATCCCGTCTGTCATATACTTGATTTCCGTTTTGTTGCTTGTATTGTCGTCGAAACGCACATTGTACCCAACTTCATCGCCTAGTTTACACCCGATTTCCTCGGAAACACGCTTGGCCACGGACGTTGCCGCAACTCTCCTGGGCTGTGTACATCCTATGAGCTTTAATTTGCCGTTTGAATCCTCGTGGAACCTCTCCTCTCGGAGATATTGCACAATTTGGGTGGTTTTCCCGGACCCTGTTTCCCCAACAATTACCACAAACTGATTTTGACGAATTGTGTCCACGAGCTGCTGGCGCATGGAATATACCGGTAGCGATTCTCGTTGCTGTTTCATGGGCAACGTGGTTCTCTTTCCGAGGGGTGCTTCTTTCTGTGAACGCTTCCAGTTGGAAATAGCGCTTTCTGTGGCCTGGTCATATTTAGGAGCTTCCTTCAGCATGGGGTCCGCCAAATCGGCGGATTTCGTGCGCAGTTCTCGTTCTCGGTCCTTCTTCTCCCTGGCCTTCTCTTCCTTAAACTCTTTGGCTAACTTCGACCCGTTCTGCGCAGACCGGCTGAGGGAACCTTCGGGGTTGCGGAACACCCTGGCGGGTTTTAGTTCTACCGCGTCTTTAGCTTGCCCCTTGAGGAACTTGGGAACGTCGTTGTTCAATTCGATTTCGATTTCCTCGTCCTCATTGGTGGTTCTGTTTTCCGGCTGATCGTCCTCGTAGGTGTTCAATTCCGGATAATCCTCCGCAGAGGCTACGCCCGAAGCTATCAACTGGCGGATTTCCCACCTCTCGGGTGACGTGAATCGTCTCCTCTTTCTGGTCTCTTCGTGTGTACTCTGAAGTCTTCCTCTCTCTTCCTCCATCTCAAGTCCCGTTAGCTGGTCAATTCTTCTCATTGAGAGCGTAATTCTGTCTCTGTTCCCGTCTTTTTCCATCTTAAGCACCTTGACAAAGCATTCCTGATTCTGTTTGAGCACATCTCCAGGGTGTCGGACTCGGGATTCTGAGTGTGTCAGGATATGTGAAACGTGACAGAGTCCTGAAGAGAACGATTTGGGATCATTTAGTCTTATAAAGGCCCCGTAATTTGTGATTTTGGTCACATAGCCTTTGTAGATGTTTCCTGGAGAGACGGTGGTCTTGGATCTTGGTTGATTTCGCGTGCTTTCCACTTGTCTAGCCTTTGTATCTTCTCGTATTTCTTTCCTTCGTACCTCATTTGGTAGACTCAAACTTGGAATGGCATCCTTTGGTGTCACTGATTCTGAAGTCTTCTCAGTCTTCTCCATGGGTCGACTCAATATATCATAGCAGCTCTTGACAAATTCCCCAGGGAAGTCATCTCCACCATTAGCAGCTAATACCTTAAGAAATTCATCGTATCCTCCTTTAGATTGATGGTAGAGTCCTTGAATAAATTGGGAAATCGTAAAATCCTCGTCTACAGCTCCCAAATACTGAACGACCTTGCTTGAGAGCTCTTTAACAGTCTTGTTATCCATAACAATGTATTTATTAAAGAAGGCCTTGATTTTTGATATGTATGGTCACGTGAAAGAAGAGATGGTAAATTAAATGAAAACCAAGATATGCCTAGAACTGTATATATTGTGGACAGTGGACTCTAGTAAAATCTGAAACGGGTTTAAATCACAACTGATAGAACAGATGCATTCATAGTTTATAAAAAATAACAGGTCGTACCCGGATTCGAACCGGGGTTGTCCGGATCAAAACCGAAAGTGATAACCACTACACTATACAACCTTTTTTCAAAATTTCGGTTTTTCATGATTGAATCAGAGTCAAAAGATGAATGGAAAATCCAAAAATTAAAAAATTGACAGGAACATGATGGTATATTACATCTTCATTAGTCAATGTCAATATTCTGCCAGTTTTGAGCTGTAATTCGGCAATATTTCGTTGTTATATTGAAAAATATGCTTGTGAAGATAAACTCCATAATATTACTCAAAGTCAAAACGTGAGAACTAATCTAAAATGCTGGCCAATGAATATCCTAATACCGTACGTTTTCTCAGACGTACTTACCTACTGAAAAATATCAGCACGAATATTAATACCTAGTTCTTGCCAACCCCATGAATATACATATTCGATTTTGGGGTTGATGGCTTTTCTGAGTATATGTAAATTTGCAGCCAAATTGTTACACTTCAAATTCGATTCACATTATGTTGAATTGATACTTAGGATTACTGACAATGTTTTCAACTATAGCTTTTATTATATTAAATTTTGAAATTTGTTCATAAAGTTGTACACTACTTTTAAAATTTATTAGAAATTTTTGAAAATTAAATAAATTTACAAAATTTACATATTTGTCAATTAGAGCATAAAATAAAAGATAAACAGTTACCGAAATACTAGATATTGGTATAAATAAGAATGAAACTGAAAGACAGTGACTAGAGATACGAAATTGGCTATTGATTGTAAAGATGCATATTCCAGTGCTTTAAAGGATGGATTCACAAAATCGTATATACCAAACGAAGGAGCACATTCCAGAATTATAGTCAAGTTGTAAATATCTCTGTAGTACAATATTTTCCCTATATACTACTCACTTGATTTGGAATAAATGGGGCCCTCTCTGTGCAAAATGACATCCCGTAGTAACACAAAGATGCTGTATTAAGTGCAGCTTCAAATGACATACCATCACCAGAACACTTCAAACACCACAAATTCAAATACATACTTTAACTTCCACTGCCAAAATTTCAACTACATACCATATCTCCCAATATACCTCGAGCTATCTCTTGCATTCATCCATACCACTTAACCCCCTTAGTGCCACCCCCTAAAAACCGCACTATTTTTTTTCTGTGATGAGATGCATTTTTCAATTTGAATGCACAACTTATCAAGGAAATGGCTAAGAGAAAGTTGAATGGCAGGGACCTCGAGAAGAAGAAGAAGGCTAAGCAGGCAGCTGATGCGCTCCTTACTACCCATGTGTTTAGCAAGAGCAACTGGGATGACGAGGAACAGGAGTACGAGTTGAAACCTAGAAAGTTGCAAGGCCAGGAAGAGGTGGTGGAAGGGTTACCTATCAAGACAGCAGAAGGTAAGATCGAGAGAGTGGTCAGAGAAGTAAAGAAGGTGGAAGTGGAAGAAGAACCAGTTGCGAGCATTTTTGACGAAGACGAGGAAGTGGCTTTTGAAGAATCGGAAGAACAGCCTAAAGAGCCTGTAGATCCAGATGCTCATCTCACACCCAAGGAGAAGCTCGTGAAGATAAAGGAACAGATTGCCGGGTATGCTTCGAGAGTGATGGAGGACCCGGAAGATAACATTTCTTTCCTTGGTAAGCTCGTCAATATGACCAAGAGCAAGAACGAGGTGATGTGCCAATTGTCCATCATGGCGTTGATCCCCGTGTTCAAGTCAATTACACCTTCGTACAGAATCAGAGCGTTAACAGAAGCCGAACGTAAGGAGAAAGTGTCCAAGGAAGTTTTGAGGTTGCGTGTATTCGAAGAAACTTTGGTCAAGAAGTACATGGAGTACGTCACCATACTTACACAGCTCGCTAAGGTGAGTCACTCCAACGCGCAAAACAACAAGAAGGCAAGTATCCAGGCCATCAAGAAGGGGCACATTGCGAGCAAAGCCGCCTGTGAACTCGCCACATCCTTGCGTTACTTCAACTATAGAAATGAGGTGTTCACCATCCTTGCCCGTCGTTTGAACAGGAAACCCACCAACGTTGCAGACTTGGAAGTCTTTACCATTTGTCTCAGAACAATCGAGGAATTGTTCAAGGATGACGAAGAGAATGGGGACATCACGAACGAGTTGGTGAGGGTGTTGTGCAAGACAATTGTGGATAAGAACTTCCGTGTGGACGAGTCGGTGGTGAATGTGTTTCTCTCGCTCTCGTTGTTGAAGGACTACGATCCAAACAAGGTCAAGGATGCACCTAGAATCAAGGTTAAGAAAAAGGACAGAGTGCATCTTTCCAAGAAGGAGAAAAAGGCGAGAAAGGAGCGCTGGGAGATCGAGGATGAGTTGAAAAAGGCTCACCACGAAGTCACCAAGGAGCAAAGAGAGAAGTTCCAGTCGAACGTGTTGAAGATGATCTTGACGTTGTACTTGCAGATCTTGAAGGCCGGCTCGCACACAACCGAGGGCGCCGGTGTGGCCTCGCACTTGATGGGGTCTGTCTTGGAAGGATTGGCCAAGTTTGGGGAAATGGCCAACTTGGACTACTTGGGTGACTTCATGGAAGTTTTGCGTGAAATCATGACGGATATACTAGAGGAACACTCGCTCGGAAACGCACACGAGTTTGTTGAGGAGGAGGACGAAGAGAATGACGAAGACGACAACACGGGTGGGCTCTACTCCAGCAAGCAGATCAGAACGATCTTATTGTGTATTGCCACATCGTTCACGTTGTTGATGAACTTCCAGAACTCGGGCAAAATTCCTGTCAGCATTGACTTGTCCAAGTTCATCCTGTCCTTGTATATGATTTTGTCTGACTTGTCGTTGGACTGTGACATAGAGTTTGGTCACAAGACACTTAGATTGGTGGATCCGTTGGGTGTGAGCACGCTTGTGGAGAAGCCTGCTGTTAATGTGTCCACCAAGGCCGAATTGTTGTTGCGTTGTTTGGATTTCGTGTTCTTCCGCTCCAAGAACGGTACTACCTCTCGTGCCACTTCCTTCACCAAGAGATTATACTTGTCTGTGCTCAACACGCCTGAGAAGACGTCGTTAGCCACGTTGAAGTTTATTGGGAAGTTAGTTGGCAGACACGGTGAGTCTATCAAGGGCATGTGGAACACTGAGGATAGAATTAGTGGAGAGGGCCAGTATGTTCTTGGGATAGAGAGACATAACCGTGAGGTTGATTTGGTGAGAGACAATGCTGGTGCAGCCACGTTATGGGAGAATGTTTTGTTGGACAAGCACTATTCTCCTATGGTTAGGGATGGTGCCAGAAGTTTGATGAAGAATAGTAGAGGAGAGGGGAGGTAATTTCCGAAAAGGAACATGAATATCATCAGAGTACGGTTAGGTTTCAGGATCTCACAGGATCTCATCACAGGATCTTATCACAGAACCGTATGTTGTGAAACCATCTGTTATTAGCCATATGATACTTCACGCTGGTACTATTTCACAACTCGGACAATTTCTGGACGATGAATAGTTGATAGAATCAAGAAATCAATTGTAGAATAAAAGAGAAGTTAATAAAAGTAGAATTCAAGGGAGTGTGAAGTGTAATCAGTTTAACGCAGTAAACTAAGTAGACTCATATACTCCAATTATCCAATCCATCCATGAAGTGGTTCATCAAAAAGAAAAGGAAAAGAGAAATGTAAAAGTAGGAAAAGAGTAAGGATAATAGCAAAGTTTGAATAATAGCCACAGAATATGGGACAAAATAATGAAACTGAATAGTTAGATGTCCCGGGTGGTGTTAATGTATTTTCAATGATTGATTCAGTTTATCAACTTAATCAAACTGCCTATATACAGCGAGCCATGTTTTTCAACCATCACTTCTCCAATTCATAACCAAATATAATCAAAGAATGGATGGATTTTAATTCATTGTTTTTTTTTGGTTTTTTTTTACAATAAATATGAAGAAATGTTAGGGACTTACCCCTATTACTACCCTATTACTAATTGGGCTACTCCTCGATTACTTGGACTACAGCTCATCTCTACATTCTTACGCTAAACCTCCTTGAGAACTATAAATATGTGCCCATGTTACCCTTTATATAGCTTACCTAGCCAAAATAATACTAAATAACTAGACTAGTGCTGCTAATGAGCCTAACAAATTCTAAGATCTTGTATTATCTCTAAAAAGTCTAATAACGAATTAATAATTCAAAAAGACTTAATATATTATATATATAAAGATCTTAATACTTGTATGGTGAACCTTTATCTGGAAGAGGTGATAGGTAGTTAGTATTTGTAGAACTCTTATTGGTGTGTTATCTCTCTTGCGGCTAAATCCTTCCGCGTTTTTTACAGCCAAATTTAGTACCTTTTTTAACATCTTTTGCCACCATGGAGTTCTTCTTAAAGGTCAACAAAGAGACTGCTCCATCGCCACTAGAACCTTACTCAGACAAAATCATACTTCCGCAGACTGTTCTATCCCATGTCATTGATGAATACCCGGGGAAACTTCCTCATCCATTGATTTTCAAAGTGATCTCAAGAGATCAGTTAGTTTATGTAGGAGTTAAGGAGTTTTCTTCTTTGGAAGAGACATGCATCTTACCAAAGGTAGTTACCGATAGGTTGAAAGACCCAGAAGAGGTGGTTGTTTCGATTGCAAGTATCCCCAAGGCACTGTCGCTAAAGATCAAACCAGCTCATCTCTACACCAATATTACTAATTGGAAATACTTCCTAGAGAACAAGTTAAACCAGTACTACACTTGCATTTCCACCGGATCAGTGATTCTAATGGACGAGAACTTACGCTATGAGATACTGGTTGAAGAGCTTAACGGGGAAACATCAAATATTACTGCTTGTATCGTGGATACAGACATTATACTCGACGTGATGCCCTTGAATGATAATTTGGCTACCATGCAGTTGGCCCAACAGCAGGAAAATCCACTTAATAACGTGATAGAATTGGTGAACTCGGCTCTGTTGCATGACTACAAGACGTTTTCAGACCCAAAATTTGTCCCAAGAATATTCAAAATTGATTTGACGAAATTTCCATCGGGAATTGAAATAAATGTTTCAAGCCTGGATCTTAATAATGTAGACGTACTAGTTGGATTAGACAAGTACTTGAATATGGAGAATTTCAGAAATTCAACATTGGAAGAACCATTAAAGCGGATTGTCATTTCTACAAGAGATGACGATATTCAGAACAAACTTGTGAAACACCACCAGGATGATGACGAAGAAAGTGACAAGAAATGGTTGTATTTGGTTCCTATTTTATGGGAAAACAACGGAAACATTGAGGTGACGGTGGGTGTTCCAAGTGACATTTCGTCCGGTCTGGTAATCCCGGACAACAATTCTGAAGTTACTGACTCAGTGATTCGTTGTAGTAACTGTAACAAACTTATTACACGAGAAAAGTTCCAACTACACGAACCATTTTGCCTTCGAAATAATAAAAGATGCGGAGACTGTGGGGAAGTTTTTCTTCGTGATATACCTGCCAATCACTGGCACTGCGAATGTGGATATTATACCAATTCCACCATTTCTCGGTTCAAACATGTGAAGTTAAGACATTCTGGACCATATGTATGTGTTTCATGTAACGATGGCAAGGATTATGGGAGTTTTGTGGACTTAGTAATGATGCATAAGTCCACCGAATGCCCGCACAAATTGCATGAATGCCAATTTTGTCATTTGGTAGTTCCACAAGGATTAGCCACATACCAAGATAAGTTTGAAAATTTGACTAATCACGAAAACCTCTGCGGCAATAAAACAACAGAGTGTGAGCGGTGCAGTAAGTTATTTAGAATTAAGGACTTCAAGAAGCACTCTCAACTTCACGACTTGAACAAGGCAGAGTTTAATAGAAGTATCAAGGGGAATTTGAAAGTTTGCAGTAATGCAAATTGTGTCAATTTAGCCCTGAATGAAGGGAATGAGCTCGGGCTATGCGATTTATGCTTTGGTCCGTTCTATATCCAGCAACATGACCCTACCAATATTAAATTGCAGATGAGAATAGAAAGAAAATACATGATGCAATTGAGTAAGGGCTGTGGCCAGGCCAAATGTGACAACAAGTATTGTGTTTCTGGAGAGTTATTGGAGGATCTACGTGGAATGAACATGAAGCAATTAGGAGAAGTGTTAAAAAGGGATTTGTACACTCGGATATATCGGCCTAGACTTCCAATAAACCATAAGGAGGTTTCCAAATACGAGATAAATGCGGTATGGTTTTGTGTCAATGAGAGTGTTTATGAGAAGAAACGAATGGTTGAGCAGTTGGTTAGTGAAGGACGATATGATAGGGACATATGTATCAAGGCTGTGAATGAGGTGACAGGCGAGGAGAAAGTTAGAGGATGGTTAGAGATGAATGGGATGTAAAAATGGGTGAATTAAAAATGAAAGGAATGAAAGAAATGAAGAAATAGATATACGAAATACATATACTGAATAGATACACATACTAAACAGATACACATAAAGAATTTTCTACTATAGCTACATCAATAAATTCAACTAGAAATAAAATAAGGAATGAAGAAAATCTGAGATTTGCCACTTTTATCTCGGCTATAAACGTTCTCCGCAGTGCCGTGCGCTAGGCGTTTCTTTAAGAACCTACATAAAATGTGTCCGAAACAGCTATGCAGATAAAATAAACCCAGAAAACCCTCGTCATCTCTCTGAACCCTATTTTTCCAATACAAAATTTGTTAATTCTGATCATCTGGACAAGAAAAACGATTCATTCCATTGTTTTTGTATTTTATTTATATTCTGGAGATCTAATTTTACTGTACTCTTACTATTTTACAATTAGCTGCATGAAATGTTGAGTATCTTGCTATCTGTTATCTATTATTAGGAGTAATTTCTAGACGAGACTTTTGTAGTATATATCCCATCTCGATTGTGTAGAAATCACCCTATGAATAGATTAACTATTTTGATCTTTTTATCTGAGATGCGACCGTTGTATATGGCAGCGGTATCGACGCCAATAGACGATATCTCCGTACACAATTGTGAACTTAACAGCTGTACATATATACTTTTTTGTGTACCAATAAAGAGATGGCCACAAAGAAAAAGATATATGGATTTTCGAGAATGGAGCAACAGAGATCCACTTTACTGAGAGAGTAGGACAATAAGATTTAATTGTAGTAAGTTAACGCTAAAAAAAGCCCCTTAAAATTAGAGCCTCGAATGATTGCAAATGGCTGCAAAAAATGGCTGCAAAAAAAAACAAACTTGTTAACCCTCAAAAAACTGTTAGGGACGGATAAACAATTTCGACTACAACTGCAACTACCACTACAATAACATTCTCGACTATAACTATAACAACAGTAGAAACTTGAGCTACAAATGACGTACATCCTGCATTTCAAAATAAATTACTTAACTATGAAACATATTAACGGTGAATAAAGTACATTAAAATCAAAACTACGGAAAACAGACTAAACCAAAAAAAACCGTATTTTGGAGTGAAATTGTAGCTTCTTAAAGCCCGATTTCAAACGTTAAATACAACAGAAAATGCCAACAGCCTAACATGCCCTGTAAGTAGAAGAAGGCAATCTCACGGGCAGGTAGGTGGTATGAGAAACTTGGTCTTTGTCATCTTCACGAGTTGTTTGTCTCTCGTTCCATATTCCCAACTCGTCGACTCTGTCATACATGGTAGCGGCAGCGGAGAGGTCCCCAAGTGCGCCTATATTCTTTTCTTCGTTTTGCTCAAAGCTGCTTGATGTCCAAGAAGCGCCACTCAAGCGGGTTGTTCTAACCTTAAAATCCAAGGACTTGTCCTTAGGGTTATTAATAGGTGTAGGAGCAAACAAATCTTCGTTCTCTATGATGACCTTCCTCTCTAACGCCTCGAGGTCATCCTCTCCATCATCACTATCTGGAATCTCATTTCTTGGGTACAACTCGTAGGCCCAGATGATAAAGAGAAAGCCCATCCAAAAGTGGTATATCCACTCAAAGATGGTGGAAATTTCCGATCTATTATTCAAGTAAGAGAAGGCACTGGCTAATCCCGGTCCCAAGGAGGTCACTAGCCATGTCATTTTGATGGTAAACAAGACAGTGTACTTGTTCCAGCGATCTCCAGTGACAAAGGTACGGTAGTACTCACCTAAAATGTAGTAGTTGGAGAAGTTCATGGAAAGCGAGAGGAAGAGCAAGGCACTATATGTGGGGACAAACGAGACAATGCCCTTGCTCACGTCTCTATCGTTGTGGATGTCGTACGACGTCAATATGGCCTGGCCTAGGTAGACACACTGGGCAAGGAAGCCCACTATCACTGCACCAATGCCTAGCCTGATCTGCAACTTGGGCTTGATGAACTGGAGCACCTTACCCAATTTTCTCATGTACAACTCCAACAACATGGTCAGGATGTAGAAAACAAAGAACAATAGCACTCCGATCACCAAGAGGGCGGGACTTTTGATGGCACCAATACGCTCAAGCGCAACAGGTGTCAGAGGCAGCTGGTACTCCGGATAGGCCCTGAAGCCGTCGGACGCCCACAATCCTACTAATCCTAAGATAGAACCATTCCAACAAATAAATCCAAGAATGGGAACGTAGAAGAATTTGTCCGTGTGTTTCGCTAGCCAGTCCATTTGGGGCCTGTTGTAAATTCGGGGGAATAGAGCGGGGTATATATAGTGATACTACGGGTTTACTCGTTTAGTCAGCTATAGTGTTGATGTCATTGTGTTCTTCCATGCGTGGAAAGTACACACGAAGTGTTGTAGAACCAGTAGTATGGCCGGGGATACCAAGCGGCGCGGAAAGTACAATGAAGATGGAAGACTGGAAGCAAGGCTTGGTGATGTAGAATGCTTAGGTTCTCAGTGAAAGGTTTTCACTTTTCTGCATTAATTTCACAGCAGCAGCAGCTTCTCAAAACATGTTATTAAATGCATTCTTGGGGCTGCATAGTAGCTCCAGAAACATAAGTGAGGAGTCAGGGCGTTATGAGCAGATGGTATGGCGGGAATGCTAGATAATCATACGTAGTCCTCTGGGATGAACTCATTTTCTGAAAAATTACTGGGGTAACGGAATTAAAGAGGGGCTTGACGACAATATGGTAGGTGATTAGAATACGGAAAGATTGTACTGGTCAGCCGATCCACTATAACTACAGCTATATGAGGGGCTTAATGGTTTGGATTCTTGAGTTTTTGGCTGCAAAAAAGAAGTCGAAAAAGGCGTTTATCATTACCAAATAGTTAGCGTGCAATTGAGCCTTGGATATATGTTTTTCTTTTTAGAATTTTCTTAAGACTGAATTTGATTAGAGGAAATTCCGTGTATTTGGGAAGAGGGCTGAAGTGATTAAGTGTTTAAGATTAGACATCAAAGTACGATAAGTCATAATTAGTTTTTCACGAGGTAATGGAGGAAAAATTGGATGTTTTGGAAAATGAGAAAATAATGAACATGATGAGTGAATATTAAATAGATTATGTCTGTAATGAACAAATTTTTAATGTTCTCTTTTTCAGATAACCTTGATGAAATATGGGTTGATTCCAAGACTTTTGGATGAAGACTTTGTGGATTCTTCTCTGTTGAATGTTAATGTTTTCGGAACTACTTTGAGCACCTCTATTGGATTGGCTCCTGGTCAGCTTGGTTTTGTTTGAAATTAGATGAAGGTTGCACGTATTTAATATCCATAATACATAAAGTCTGTCAGCTTTAGTAGACTCAAATTCAATGCTTTGTGTCTGAAACAAAATCAGTACTATTATCAATATCATTGAAAGTTCCATAGTCGAGGGCTAATCTTTGGATATCTAATACACTTTCTGGATTTGATGTAGTGTTTTAGAATTACGAATATTACAAAAAACTTGATTAAATTAACCGTACTTGTTAGGCTTGCTTGTACTATAGGCTTAGAACGTATCTATTTGACTGGCTAAGTATAAGGGCCGCTCTCGGTATATGGCACGTATCACGTGCCACATAAGAATATGAAATCTGAAGCATATAGACAAGGGGTTTTGCGTTTCAAAAACCCCGTAGGGGATTCTAGAGGATCTAATAGGGCTTTGCATGACACTAAGTAAGGTATATAAAGGGTAATATGGGGACACCTAAATGAGTTACTACTTGAAGTAGGGTAACACCTAAATCTTTTAGAGCTTGTTTGTTAGGAACTACCCCTATCCACCCTATTCCTAATTGGGCTACTCCTTAATTACTTGGACTACAGCTCATATTTATATTCTTAAGCTAAGCCTTCTTGGGCACTATAAATATGTGCCATGTTACCCCTTATATAACTTACCTAGCCAGTCAAAATACATACTAAATAACTACACCTAAAGTCTAGCGCTGCTAATAAGCATAACATTGTTGATGTTATATACCTAAAGAAGTACTTTGAGTAAGAAGTAGAGTGGAGCGATCCAGGTAAGGACTAGCCTAGTTAGGAGAGTAACAGTACCGTCCTTATTATGAAGTGTATAAGGAATAGCTTCAACACCTGATCTGAATGATATAACCTCCTAATTTTTGTTTAATAATGTGTGATTTTTCATCCTTTAAATCTAAAGTTCACAATTAGTATTTTTTAGAAACATGTAGATAACCATTATCATCTATTGTTTAAATGAATTATGGGATTTTGGGGAGTATTTACAATAAACCTGTTGATCGTTGATTAAATGAATTATGAGATTTTTGAGGAGTACATTTAATAAACTTCCAATTCAGGTGTAATTATGATATGTAAAACATGCGCCATATAAGAAAATGTAATTAGTAGTTAGTAGGTATTAATAATAGAAACTGGGTAAGTGAGAGAAACTCGAACGTGGGCATGGAAATATGGAACTTATATTAGCTAAATATTTACTTCAAGGCTGAGTATAAATTAGAGGAGTTTGGATATAGTAGAGGATGGTTGGTTATGAATGGAAGGGTGAATATGGAAGAGTGAAATATGGAAGATGTGAAGGGGTGGTTATAAGACATGCATAACTAAGTGAAACACGTACTGAATAAGTACACACAATAAATACGCTATTGATCACTAAAAATCCATTCATCTAAAACAATAATAAAAAGTGAGTAAATAAAAACTATATATAGGAAATTGCGACTTGATATTTACCAGCCTCACATTCTTATCAGAATTTCTTCGATAAGAAAAATGTTGGAATGAAGAGATTATGTAACAATAGAATAAATATGAAGTTGTTTAGGATAGGAAGGGGTTACTGGGGTAGTTGATAGGAAGAGGAAAATGTGTGTTCAAGCGAAGAAATTCTATATTGGGATAGTCGATAAACGGGTGTTGATATGGATTTGATTATGTGATGTTGATAAGATGTGATATTAATACGAAGTGATATCGGTAAGATGTGATATTGATAAGATGTGATATGATAAGATATTGTTATCTATTGATTGTATGTTCTCTTTGAAGCCTCTCTTTATACATTTACTACATAGAGAAACGCACGGATTGTCGGATCAAAGTGTGGTATTTAGAGTGAAACAAACACGAAAAACAGAATATGTGGTTATGACCAGATAGAAAATATAGAGCACAGAAAATAGTACGGATAATAGGGACAAGACATCTAGGGCGCACATAGCGATAAGGGATGGGTGTGGAAACAGAAGATGACACATTCCAGTGGCTCTCCAGTAAGGTCTCATTACTAGCTATCCTCCCATAACTCATGTCTAAGTCATTCGTTTGCTCTCAGTCCAGATAACGCCAACTCTCTGATACTTGCTCCACACCTTATCAACCCCTTTCCTGCACCTGGCCCCTCGCTCCGACTGGCTACCTCCTTGACATGGCCGAAAAAAGAAGAATGACCATTCTTTTTGGAAGTGCTCACACGCTCAGATAAAAGGTGGCGGGCTTAAAAAAAGATATATAAAGAGGCACCTTCCTTCTTTTTTAAGACACTTTTCTTATCCATCGTTCTACTGTTCCTTGAATACGTAGAACAGCAAGAACTAGCCCACACATCCATTTTTTTGATCATCCACTGATCAACACTCCCTCCCCCAGAATAACTATCTCTATGTTGCAGAAAACTGTCGCCCTCTCTATTTTGGCCGCCATCGGCGCCCAGGCCATGATTATCCCTTCTCTTGATGAAGTGGTGAGCGTGTTCCCATCCGTTGTTGAAGAAGCCAAGCTGGAACTCTCCGAAACCTACCAGGTTGCCAAGCAGTCCGCTACCGAAGCCTTGCAATCCTTGAAGATTGAATTGTCCAACGTGGCTGCTCCTATCATCAACATTGACTCTGTCAGAGACTTGATTCCTCACAAGTACATTGTCGTGTTGAAGGATGATGTTTCCACGGATGAAAAGGCATTCCACCAGGAATGGGTTGCCTTGCAACACGTGAACTCGCTCGCAGACGTGTCCGAGGAACACCCCTTCTTTGCCTCGGTCATGGACTTTGGTACCACCGGTGGTATCATTGACTCGTTCAACATTGATAACCTCTTGTCCGGTTACTCTGGTTTCTTTTTGGATGAAACCATTGAGTTGATTAGAAGACACCCTCTGGTGAAGTTTGTTGAGTTGGACTCGGTTGTCCACGCTTCTGAATTTAACGTTCAAAAGGGTGCTCCTTGGGGTTTGGCTAGAGTTTCCCACAGAGAACCTTTGAGCTTGAACTCGTTCAACCAGTACTTGTATGACACCGAAGGCGGTGCAGGTGTTACCTCTTATGTCATTGACACTGGTATCAATGTGAAGCACAAGGAATTTGACGGAAGAGCCAAGTGGGGTTCTACTGTGCCTCAAGGTGACTCTGACGTTGACGGAAACGGTCACGGTACCCACTGTGCCGGTACCATTGCCTCCAAGTCGTACGGTGTGGCCAAGAAGGCTGAGGTTGTTGCCGTGAAGGTTTTGAGATCCAACGGTTCTGGTTCCATGTCTGACGTTGTCAAGGGTGTCGAGTTTGCTGCCAAGTCTCACCAGGCTGCTGTCAAGGCCAACAAGAAGGGCTTTAAGGGTTCCACCGCAAACATGTCTCTTGGTGGTGGAAAGTCCCCAGCCTTGGACTTGGCTGTTAACGCTGCTGTCAAGGCTGGTTTGCATTTTGCTGTTGCCGCTGGTAACGAAAACCAGGATGCCTGTAACGTTTCCCCAGCTGGTGCTGAAAACGCCATCACTGTAGGTGCCTCCACCGTGTCTGATGCCAGAGCTTACTTTTCCAACTGGGGTAAGTGTGTTGACATTTTTGCGCCAGGTTTGAACATCTTGTCGACCTATATTGGCTCTGAGACTGCCACTGCCACCTTGTCTGGTACCTCGATGGCTTCTCCACACATTGCCGGTTTGTTGAGTTACTACCTCTCCTTGCAACCTGGTGCCGAATCGGAATACTTTGTGTCTGCCAATGGTGTCTCGCCATTGCAGTTGAAGAAGAACTTGATTGCTTACGGTACCAAGGGAGTGTTGAGTGACTTGCCAGACCACACTGTGAATGTCTTGGCGTTTAACGGTGCCGGCCATAACTTGACTGAGTTTTGGGGAGTTGAGACTGGATCTAGCTCTGAAATCAATGAGTTGGAAAGAAAGGTGGAGACCTTGTTCCACAAGGTTGGTGCTGAAGACTTGGTGAATGACATCAAGCACTTGGTTGACGAAGCTTACAACAAGGTGTTGAACTAGACACACTCTGGTTGCTTTTTCGTTGCGCTCCTAGTGAGTTTTTAGAGTAGAATGTCTGGTTTTATGTTCTATTAATATATAAAAGATAAAATGAGTGTAGAAGAATGTTAAAATAGTTTCTCTAAATCCTAATCTTAATGTTTATTACGGAACATACGTCATAGTTTTCTATGTCATTTTATCATTTTTTCCCAGTTACCGACATAACCTTTGTCGTTTTCTTGGTCGCGTCCTTGCGGCACCTCGTCGTGTCTTTTCCTTGAAATCGCCACTAGATATTCAACCCTTCTTCAAGCCAGCCCCACCTAAAGTATCATCAAACATGTCCACGCCAGCCAAAAGAAGACTCATGAGAGATTTTAAAGTACGTACCTTTGAAAACAGATCCCTTTTTCCCCTACTAACACTTCCCAGAGAATGCAACAGGATGCTCCAAGCGGCGTCTCTGCCTCTCCACTTCCCGATAACGTGATGACCTGGAACGCTGTGATAATAGGACCTTCAGACACCCCGTTTGAGGACGGGACGTTCCGTCTCGCGTTGCAATTCGACGAACAGTACCCAAACAAGCCGCCTTCGGTCAAATTCATCAGCGAGATGTTCCACCCCAACGTGTATGCCAGTGGAGAGTTGTGTTTGGACATTTTGCAGAACCGTTGGTCGCCCACCTACGACGTGCTGTCTATCTTGACGTCGATCCAGAGTTTGTTGAACGATCCGAATATCAGCTCTCCAGCTAATGTAGAGGCTGCCAACTTGTATAAGGACCACAGATCACAGTACGTCAAGAGAGTACGTGAGACTGTTGAGAATAGTTGGAATGAGGACGAGAGTGAGGAGGAGGAATAAGCGAGTAAAAGAGCGAATGTTGAAAACCTTGGTGATTCTAGAGTCGATGCTGGCTTTGGAAATGAACGCTTTCTCCAGGAAGACATTCCAGAGAGAAGATACAACTTCAGATTGACATTAAGATATAGGAATGAAGTTAAAGAACCGAGAGAGTAAGAACCGAGAGATGAGTAAAAACCGAGGGATGAGTAAAAAACCGAGAGATGAGTTTATGAGTTAAAGATTAAACAGAAAAGATTTTGGGATTGATTTGTGGATTGATTTTTCATTTGATGCCGTTTACTTAATATGCGATGGATTTTCAGTTATGTCTCAAGTCTATTCCAGATTCTTAGATATACCGTTGATTCTATTTACAGGGGTATATAGTATATACAAGCCAGAAAGACTGGAATTCAAAGCAATAGATAGAGATAGCGAATAGTAGTAGAAGCAAACAGTAGTTAGTAGAATGAGTTATACATACAAGGAGATAACAAATGGAACATGAAACAAGCACAACTCACTTATTCAACAAACACTTAACTTGGAACATTTCACTTCTCACATTTAAAATGACCAACTATCGAGCTTAAGATGTTAGTATAAAAAACACTTTCCCAAATAATCAAATCCCATTTCATATAATCACTAATCATCTCAACCATAAATAATACCATTTTCTAGGAACAACCTCTATCTCACTCTCTATCTCATCTACAACCTCGGTCTTTACCCACGGATCCTCAATGATAACCTCTACGGGACGACCCTCTTCTCCAACCTTCTTATCTCTCACCAAAGCAGCCACAATAATCCCCCCAATCACATACAAAAACACCTTGGTCACCACGTCCATCTTCTTATAATCAAACTGCTTGATTCTGACTGCGGTTTCGGCCAAAACCACGGGCTTCAAGCGGGAAATCACCGTCTTTGGTCCCGGCAGCACCGTCTTCACCTTACTGGGCAAATGAAACGGCAAATCAAGAGGAGCAGACATCTCCCGCCACGCTGAGAAGTCCTCACGGACGCCCCAGTCGCCGTATGCGATGTAGTAACCAAGATGCTTGTCCTGGAGCGAGAGCTTGTGCCAGCTCTTGTCGTATTTGAGCTGGAGTTCCTGGAGAACCTGGCCCTGGTGGAGAAGCGAGAGGGGTGCAAAGAGCGAAGGGTCTTTGAAAATCGGTGCTGTATCGATGGGAGCGGTTTCGGGGTCGGAAAAGAGAGAATCTGAGTTCTCTTCGTCAAAGTCGGTAGCTGGATCGGTGGTAGAGTCAGTAGTAGTAGTAGTAGTAGTAGTAGTATCAGTAGTAGCAGTGGTAACTGGATTAGAAGCATTTATACCTTTATCACTATAACATCTTAAAGAAACCACCTGGAAATTTCTCGGAATAGCAGATACTCCGATTCTCGCTGTGAACACACGTAAAGCGGGCCTGGAAATCGGGTTAATCATCGTTGGTGTTGGTTGGTTTCTGTTGCAGTTTGGCTTTTTAGATCGATGATGTCGGATGTCGCGGGGAAATGCGACATGGAGAGTATATAGATATACTATAGATGTATATATAATCTATGCATATAGTCTAGTCTATATAATCTACTGTACAGTCTAATTAGTCTAATTAGTCTTAGTCTTTACATTTCTGTCTACTTAGTATTTACTTTACAGTCTACTTAGTATTTTCAGTCTAGTCTTTTCTACTTAGTATTTTCTACTTAGTATTTTCAGTCTAGTCTTTTCAATCTAGTCTTTTCAGTCTTAGTATTACTCTTTACCTGTAATCTTTTCGATCTTTTCATACCATTGACTCTGGAATAATTAATGAAGAATAATTCAGAATAGCTTAAGACTTTGAGAATATCTCTTTTTATGAAGCTCACAGGTTAAAAGCTTAATAGGCTGCAAAAAAAGTACCTTTCTCTACTTAACTTCCAATTCTTTCCCTCAAAGTCTTTCAGGTTCCCTGGTCATACTCATTATCCAAATCATCTACTCCGCTAACTCTTTTCAAGTTGATCGTCCCAACAATCCTCTCATCCTTAAGACTGATATATGCATCTTGACCATTCACTTTAACTTTTTCAACAAACTTCTCAGGGTAAATCAAGGAATTGTTTTGAAATACATATAGTAAAAATAATATATTTCATATTCTACTCCTTTTATAGCACTATACTTCTAGTCCTTTGTGATTCTTTTAGATCATACGCTTGGTTATTTGTTTAAGGTCATCTCAGGAACAACCTGAATTTTAGTGATTAGGAAATATCAAACAACTATTTGGAATTTGCTGTACAAAGGGAAATGGCGACAAGGTGCTGGCGGTTTTTATTTTATAAGTTATTCTCCGATTTTTGTGTTTTCTATAATATTTTTAACTATAAAAAATAATACTTGATTGTATTTTTTCTATTGTTATAGTAAAAAATCTAAGTACAAGTCTTTAAGGATGTGTTTATTTCCTGTTTGTTTATTTCCTGTTTGTTTATTTCCGGGTTTCTGTATTTGCTGGCTTTCTGTATTTGCTGGCTTTCAAGTTTTCTTTATTCCTGGGTTTCTAATATCCTGGATTGTTCCTGGATTGTTCCTAGATTGTTTAATTCGATTGTTTGATTCCTTAGTTTATTCTAGCTACTTGTACACTTCCAACGAGTACACGCTATCATATCGTTATAGACTAAACATCTGTTCCAAATTCTGGCTGCAAATTTTCGTCGTATTCACAACTTTTGGTAAATAGAGAGAGATACGTGAACTGGTTTATTCAAACGAGGGATGTGCTTCGTTTTAAAGTGTAGTGTTTTGGAGATAAAAGTTGTTTACTGTGAATAAATGATAATAAAGAGTAGTCAGTATTTATGGTAGATTACAAGGGATTGTTAGATACAGTAATAGACAGATACACTAGGGCATGTCTCAATAATATGTATATATAACATCTATAACATTTTCTATATCATGTATAACATCTTATATATCATCACTATAACAATTGAGATTTCTGATTTTTTGCAGCCAAAATGGAGCATGTAAAAAGCTTGCTAATTCCTATTCATGTTAGTCCCAAGTTAGTCCCAAGTTAGTCCTTCTTCGGATCCTTTACAAAGCATTTATAATCTTGTGGTGTCAACCTCTATAGCTTAACGTCAGATATAAAATAACAAAATATGAAGGTAACAAAATATGAAAAGATACAAAATATGAAAGATTACAAAATATGAAAGATAATAAAATACGAAAGATTGCAAAATACGGAATATCATATTATAAGGAATTTCGAAAATTGCCAGTTTTAGTGGAAATATGAAAAAATTACAAATTACTATTTATTGTATAAATATATAGAACTTACATATTGAGTTAAAAATGTATTGTAGATACATTATATTCTCTGCAAAGTAAAACACCTGTTAAGTATATTTAGCATACAAGATAGCAGTAATTAGATATGATGGGATAATTAGTACGTTTTCTTAGACACTAGTTATGGTAATTTCGATTTACAGGGATTTAGTATGGACAAGATAAAGTACTGAAGAGTTTAAACGTAATTGGGATAGGAGTGACCAATTAAGTGTAACAGATAACTTGTTATCAGAGTAGAAAACTACTAATAAGACTACTTCTGGAAAACTATATGACTACAGTACGAGATTATAGGAAAATCATACTTATAAGATGATCATAGAACCACGTTCGTGTGGAATATCCCGATTTCTTTGAATCTAAGTTTTATATTTTTAGATGAAATTCCGAAATTCGGAAATTTGGCTGATATTTATTTATATTACTTTCAGCATAAGATAAGCATGAATAAGATAAGCATGAATGATCTAGCTTGGATGATCAAGATGGATATCCAAGATATCAAGCAAAATATGTTAGGCTTCGCTTAAATTTTATTTATACTGAAATTTTTAAGAAGTCAACAAATGAACATCACAACGAATGAATCAATAAATTAATTAATCAAGAATAATCAAGAATAATCAAGAATGCATCAAGGAAAGGAATCAAGAATAATCAAGAATGCATTAAGAATAATCAAGACATGATCCTGTATCTTCATAGGATGAGAATACACTCTTTATATCCAGATCTGAGATCTAGACAGATCTTAAAACTTGGTCACCTCCTAATTAGCCAGTCTACAATCGTCACGTATCAAGTCAAACTATCAACATCGTATCAAGTCAGTGCTTCTTCAAAATACACTCGATTAGTTGAAGTGTTAAGTGTTAAGGTTGAAGTTCAGTTGAAGAGCAAAGGAATAGCTGGTTTATTATGAAAACGGTATTTACGGCACTTCTTAAAACTGGTTACCTGTGACCATAATACCGGAATTTCAAAGTATGAAGATCTCATAAGATATGTATTCTGAAACAGTCTTGTGAATATTTCCAATAACAGATTAAACTGGTATTAACACTTCTTGAAATTGCCACTTCTTGAAATTACCACTTCTTGAAATCTGGTAATTTAACGGTACTTCTTGAAACTGCTAATTATGAAAGTACTTCTTGAAACTGATCATCTTCCCTGAAAAGAATAGACTATTCTTAAATACAAGGCCGATCTTCTCATCTCATGTGTCTAACAAATAACAATTTCCTTGTTTGTATTCAAGTGCTGTACTTATGAAACTTCATAAGCTTGCAGCTGAATCTAAGTTTAACATGGGTTTGACGGCTAAAGTGTTTCCACTAAATTAAGATAGAATGATAATTCTGTCATCTTAAACATTTGTGAAACAATCAAAGATGCTTGAAATCCACTGGAATTATTTAACGAGTTTATTTTGAGCCAAAAGAAGTTTAACATGTTTAGTATGATTTCCAATGAGTACAGCGTGAAATCTTATATTCCAGTATTTCTGGGAGCCACAAGTTCCATCGAATGTCTAGAATCACTTTCCAGTTAAGTATAAACGTATCCACTTTCCAGTTAAGTTATAAACATATCCACTCCTATAAGCACAAGACCTCGTATAGTCTTGTAAGAGTCTTAAGGATATGTTAAGTAGGAGCCGATTGTCTTTGAAGTTTTATGGAATATTTGGATGTAATTGATATGAGATTATACTTGCATTGCTCTTTGTTAACCATTATCCATGGCAGTACTAACTTTGCATTCAATTGGTGAACTATTATGAGCAATTGTTAAGATTTCCATAGACAATTCGTAAAAGAACAAGCATAACAAGTCTTATGAATTATCAGAAGTTTGGTGATATTAAACATATGTTCTAGTAAAAGGAACCTGGTTAATTTATGATCCTAGTGATTTGATTATTCAGGTATATTCAAATACTAACTTGCTGACTATTCAAACACTAACTGGTTAAAACAACAAGAACAAATTTGACATTTCAGTAATGAATTGAAATTATCTTCAATGGATATTTAAGGATCTGCTAATAGTTGAACAAGAATTAAGTGGTATAGCTGGTTATTATGTGGATATTCTTATATTGATATTCTTATAGGTTATTATGTGGATATTCTTATATGGTTATGGATATTCTTATATGGTTAATCTTTATGGTTCTAAGGAATATTCATCGTACCAATCTTAAGTGGAATTCCACAATCTTCATAAGGAACGTTAATAAGAAATTCCGAATTTCACATTCACAAGAAATATGATTCTTCAAGTTTTCTCCAAATTTCTTCACTGAAATTACAAGAAACAATGAGCTTGAAAAAGAACTACACTTCAAGCTAACCTAATATTCAGGGGAGGATCTTTATGAGATTAAGTCCATATAATACAGCTACGAAGTGGATAAGTGGAATTGGTTAAGAGATTTAGAGTTAGTAAGTTCCTGAAATCCACATAAAATAATAAGAGATAATAAGAGATATAATAAGTGGTATGATATTTGTGGTATAATAAGTGGAATAATATCGATATAATATCAGTATAATCAGTATAATATCAGGTATATTAAATGTGGTAATGTGGTAATGTGGTGATATGGCCATCCTTGCGCTAAGATGCGCTGGCTCAAGCGGAAACCTGTATGTGTTTTGGAAACCTGTATGTGTTTTGGAAACCTGTATGTGTTTACCTGTCTGTGATTAGTTGCCCACGCAAACACAGATTTACTCCCAATGCGTTAATTCAGGCGGACTAGTCCAGGTTCAAGAAGGAACTACAAGGAAACCTCAGTACACAAACAAAATGGTTATAGTGTAATATGCAGCTACAACAGGTGATGTCTTGTGAAAGGGAGCTGGTTTACAAAGGAGCTTGGCCAAAGCGCCTTAACCAGCTTGTAGCTTGTCATGTTTACACTTTACAGGCTATTTTTATAGTTGTAAGGTTATATTTTTCTGGAAAAGACCGTATCAATTTTCAAGCAGCATATGCAGCGTGTCGTATTTTTTATGTCACTTGATGCTATTTCATGTCATATCCTGGCATTGTTATGTCATCTAATGTCATTGTTGGGTTTTGTGGCCGGCTTTATTTTTTGGCGGATAGATCCTAATTAGGCGATTTTTCCTTTTGCGGTATTTCCTATTTAGGTACACTTCCGTATAGCTGCAAATCACTAAGCCCATCACTGAGTGGACAATACCCTGGTTATCCAATCTATCAAACGGCATCAGATAGTATCAGCACCGGCAATTTGTCGGAAGGTTTGTATTGATTGCAATCAGATTGTGCTGATGTTACATCGTTACAGCACTTGGGTCTTCGAATGAGACAATATGCACCAGTTTGTAAGAAAGAAAATTGCTGTGGCTGATTCAAGGTACAAAGAAGAATCAGACGAAGGATATCAGAATGGAATTCCGGGAGTCAAGAACCAACAAGAAGAACAAGAAGAATAAGAAGAAGAGGTTTACCAAGAATAACAAGAACAAGAACATAATAATATAACTTTAAATGAGATTTCATGTTTGCATTGACCGGAAGTTATGCATTGACCAAATGGGTGTATTTACAAATGGGTGTATTTCCAAATGAGTGTAAGAGTGTATGAGTATGTGTATGTGTATGTGTATGTGTATGTGTATATCAGTATATCAGTATGAGTATTCAAATGTTAGCATTTTTTTAGAATGTATTAGGACCAAATAAAAGCAGTACATTTTGGATTTCCATTTACGTGGTTATGTGCTAACCATTGATATTTCATACTTGACTTTTAGCCTTCTTTCAAAGTTCATAATCAACATATACTGGATAAAATAACATGATTTCGTAAATCGAGAATTACTTGTCTTGATAATATAAATAAGCTCAGAACGCATGGTAACATAGTGATATATATAGTAATATACATAGTAATATACATAGAAATATACATAGAAATTCTCCTAATCCTGCTAACCAGGTCTTTGCGGATTTACAGTTGAGGGGATTCTCGATATACCGAGCTTGGGTCGGAGTTAGTTGCATGCGTTAGAATAAGCATGGGAAATCCTACGTGTTTAAGTATTTTGGGTTTTATTGCAGCTCAAATAAAGCTTATTAGAAAAAGCTTTTATTAATAGAAGCGTTATCTTTAACCCTTAATTATTACAGGAGAAGGGGTTGTTCAGACTATCGGGTGATTAAAAAGTAACGATGAGAATCCACTAAACGTTGCTAAATCACTAAACGTTGTTAAACATCAACGTCGCTACGTTTGAATTTAGGACTCAAACCTTAAATACGGTTTATTATTAAGGCAAATTATAAAACACGCAGATGGGGAAGTATAAGCATGGGATATAGTGAGGCTATCTGAAGGCCTGTTGATTGGCTGTAAGTTTATTATGACACTAAATTAGTGCCACTTAAAAATATAGGGATCATTGTGATTATTATGACAACAGGGAGGTTGGCTTGATGAAACTTTAAGGTTGAAACGAGAGGGGAAGGGTCAGAATGGATTTTGGCCCGAGCTTTCTCGGGTCTAGTATCGATACAATTAGGATGGAGCAAGGGTATGGCGTGATTATGGTCACAAAGCAAATTGTCGAGAATAGAGAAAGTAGAGAAATTAGAGAAATTAGAGAAATTGGTGAGAATTGTGATACAGAAAATAGTGAGAATTAATGAGAAATTAGTGAGAAATTAGCGAGAAAATAATGATAGAGAGAAGTTTAGGGACTCAAATAGGGACAGCAAAACAGGGACACTCCAAATAGGGACAGCAAATAGGGACAGCAAAAGGAACATGAAAATTTTAATGACACGCAAATTCATGGACACGCAAATTCACTGACGATTAAGATGACCCATTGAGAGTCCCTGTGAGAACCCTCGGTGTTACATCTGCGCGTCCACCACTGCAAAGCTAAACCAGACGGGCAAGCTCGGCAGGCCGCAGACGAAAGACGCACAAGAGGCCTCGCCAGGAGGCTTTGGTGGCCAATGAGAGCACCAGGCTCCTTTTGTGGATCCACGTTTTTCCGTAGAATCTCATTCTTTCGGCAAAAGTTGCTCAGGCAGGTTACGAGTCTGATGTCAGATTAGGTTGAACGAGATGATGAGCTAGAGGGTTTGGGAATGGCTAGTTAAAGGAGAGGAGATAGCGAGGAGTATACATAGCAAGCACGGGAAATACAACGACAACTCTACATGACCTCTGTATTCATGCTGTTAGCACGTTGCATCATTCGCTTGGTGTGGCTGATAGTAGTAAATGCAGATGATTAGAGAACAATGGTGAATATTATTGAGAGAATGAGCTGCATCTCGCATCTCGCTAGTATGTAGACCACGATGGAGTGTAAGCAGTGAAAGCTGGATGGCTACTTGGCTCTTTGTAACAGCGTGACACTTGTCCGCTCGCCTGCTCGTTTCGTGTGGCAAGAATTGCCTAGATAATGTGAGGGCTTAACCTTAATTGCAAAGAAGAGTTGGATCGCTCTTAAAGTTGCCAAATCAATGTTCATGCACCACCACTCGCAGATTGACGTTCCCAGGGCCTGGAGCAGGAATAGCCTGGCCGGTGCATCTAAATCTGGGGTGCTAGATACATATGGTCCATTACGGAGAAGAAGAGGTTTGGGCATGACAAAAACAAGCCACAAGGCGGAGTGCATGCTATACTTTTCATGAACCGCCATCTAGAACGTATGAAGGATTTATGTACTTGAAGGAGAAGTTTATTTCCACTCTACTTTGGGATGTTTTTCAGATCTCTTGACGTTCATGAAGTTTGATGAAATATCAAGTTCCCTCGTTATCGGAGCCATGCACATTCCTCTGGCCAGTTTGAGAAATCCACTGTGCATGCGGTTGTTTCTTTTCAAGCGGACGCACGCACGCACAAAATAAAAACGCACGCACAAAATGGACGCACAAGTATAAAAAAAACAAACTCACCACCCACAAAAAAAGCTCACCACATCGAAAAATACAACCCACCTCTTGCCTCTTCCCCTTCCACAGAAGCATCCTGTTTTGCCAAACAACAAAAAATATTTTTTGCGCGCGTAAATAATATTTTGCTACAACCCAAGTCGTTTTGGTTGAAATATAAAAACCTGCGCCATCCCCGTCTAAAAGAACCAAGGGGAAAATCGCCATCAGGGAGCCATTCTTTTTTGGATTTTGACTAATTTGGAAAATTGCATGTATTGCCGAGTGGATGGGTCCATAGTATACTACACAAAATAATACCTCCAAGCATGTCTGAGCAAAGATTTGCCGGTGTGCGGATCTTTCAAGAGTTGATGGGGTTGCAGGAGCAGGTTTTGGAGAGTTTCATTGACGGCATGGGGTATGTCATGGGTGCGTCCAGCGCGAGCACAGCGAGCGCGGCAAGCGGGGAAGATGCCGCTGCTGCTGCCTTGGCCGAATTGGTTGGTGCTGCTGAACAGAGTTATTCACTCGAAAATGTGAATCAGAACGAAGATGTGAGGGGTCATGGTTCAAATGTGACTAGTCAGAACTCAAATGTGAGGAGTCATGTTTCCTCAAATGTGAGGAGTCAGAACTCAACTACGACTCGTCACAACTCGACCACTCACAACTCGACCACTCACAACTCGACCACTCACAACTCAACTACGACTCCTCACATCTCCGATGTGAGGAGTCTCCCCCCCTCCCTCCGTCCCTCCATCCCTCCCCCCAACATTGCCCATCTCCACACCCGCCTTGCCCTCATCCGCAAATTCAAAACCCAGATCAACCGCCTCTCCCACTTTGACCAGGTGCACCAGATCTTCCAGACCATTCTTGGCTTTATCGAGCCCGATCTCGTGGAGATTCTGCGCTACTACACGGACCTCAAGGCCCGGTTCCCCGGCCCGCCCGCAGCTCCCACCCCCAACACGCCCTACGAGCCCAACCTCGCTTCGCTCCAGGCTGCGTTTGTACACGCTGTGTTTCCTGGAACACTGCTTGCCCGGGCCGTGCAGCTCACGCTCTCGCTGGCGGCGTGGCTCCCGCAGTGCCGGGCCGACGAGCTGGTTGCAGCCGACAAGAGCAACGCGATCTTTGGGCTCCAGCAGGAGTTGCTCCAGACGGGCACTGGCATCGGGATGGCGCGGCTCAATGTGCTGAACTACTCGCAGCTCTACCGCGGCGTGCTAGCTGAAGCCCCGGACTCGCCGCGACAGCGGCTCTTTGGCGTGTCGCTCCTCAAGGAGTTGTGCTTTGACCCGGACGCCAACGAGCAGTTTGAGCTCTCGTACGAGAACCTGGTGCTCCGCCAGATCTTGAACAACGAGCTGAACAACTCGCCCAACTCGTTCAACGACGACGAGTGCCGCATCTTGGACGTGATGGAGATTGTCACCTTCCACTTGGACTCGTTTGACATGGTTGCGTCCTTGGTGAGCCAGTGCCACCTGCTTGTGCAGAAAAAGGCCCTCAAAAACCCCCCAAACCCCCTAAACCCCGCCATACCGCAGCTCCTAAACTATCTCCACACCACAGTGTCGCCCACGAAACACGACTTTGTCGACGGCGGCACCGTGGGGCTCAGCAAATGGAACACGTTCTCCCGGGCGCTACAGGTGCTACGCGGCTTCAAGGAGCACTTGGCGCCGTGCCGGCACGCCCAGGGCACACGCAACCATTTCTTGTACAAGGAGGAGTTTCATTTCCTCGACGTGCTCTGCAAGTACTACGACGCGTTCGAGCTCTTGCTTGACTTGATGGTGGAGGGCGCCGGCTGCGACACCAACGTGATTATGGACAGGAAGGACGAGTTTGAGGAGTTGGATTCCGTCGTGAAGGACTGTTTCTTTGACTTGACCCATTTCCGCGAGCGGTTCCGCTACGAGGAGGTGATTGGCGACCTTTTGGCTGCGCATCCCGAGATTGACGTGTTTGACGTGCGATGAATGATAGAATGTGTAATATACATCCTAATGAGTGTGTGTAGGTTCCTTGGTCCCTATTTTTAGTATCATAATCCTTTTATTATCATAATCCTTTTATTATCATAATCCTTTTATTTTTCATTTTCTTCATTTCCTTCTTTCATTCGTACAATTCTTAACTCATCTTATCTTTTGCAGCCATTTCAACCTGCAAGCCCACCTATCTTTGTTGATCTTGTGCATCAACTTAAACCGTTTCCCAGTTTCCATGTTTTCTGTTTTGCATCCAAACTATCCTACCCTTGAATACTGCAAGCTCGGTCTCGAGGACCCCTGCTTCTTTTTAAACTACACAGAACCTGACACAACCTTAATCTTCCCTGCATTTCCGGCTATTCTTTCCCTAAATCTCTACGGCTATAATTACCAACTCTTGGATGCATGCAAGCTAAAAGAAATTACAACGTATTATTCATATACATTCCAACTTGCAAATCAACAAAAACATTCATCTACATTTCATGATATACAAGAATCCTTGCAAATTATCGATAATATATATTTTGCAACCACAAAGTAGAAATGCAAGTTCAAAAAATATACAATATCTGGTTTCTCTAATATTAACACAGAGAGATGATACTTATGTTAGATCTTATGACCAGCGAGTTGCATAAGCTGGTGATCGTAAGTATTTAATAGGGCGGGTCTGTTATATGGTAGGTATTTATAGTTATATTCAATATTTCTATTAACTTGATTCTTACGTGTATTTTACTGGCTAAGGTAAAATGTGCATTCCAATTAATAATAGCGGTCCCAAACCGGGTTTAAATACAATCACTAGTTATTCTATTTCCAACCTTGAATACTACACTCTTAATATTCCATGTGCTTTATTGGAGTACTCATAAAACTGGATTATGGTATTCAGGAAACCATGCCTTATAAATACAAGAGTGAAAAGGTAAAGCCTGAAATTAATCCCTAGATATCCTATACATTAAATTCCTTAAGTTTAATGTCTGGAAACCGTGGAGATCTCTAACTGTGCTTTTTGATTTTATACTTAATATCATAAATCTCAAAAATATCATAAATCTCAAAAATATCATAAACTCACTAAAATCATAAACTCACTAAAATCATAAACTCAATCATACACTTAATCTATAACCAACCTTCTGTTTGTTCCATAAAGGATAATGCTGCAAAAAATGCAAGAGAACTCATGAATAACTTTAATATACTTAGTCCTACGTATTGCCTTAGGTCACATATCGACACAGCTTACATGTAGGTTATATTATACTACATTTCATAATAAAATAGTTAAGGCTATTTCAGTCTTATTGGTAGATTTACTATAAATTTTAGAATGTCCTATTCATAGTCTTTACTTTATTTATAACTGGAAATTACCAGAAATTACCAGAAATTACTAATTAAATTACCAGAAATTACAATTGGAAATTACTACTTAAATTACTATTTAACGTAAATCTCACAGCTAAAAATAGCTGAATACCTAAAGATAACTAAAGAATAGATACTATGTCGTAGCTACTCGCTTCGCTCGTAGCTACAACTCCTTAATATTAGGAATAGGTCCTAACGGAGTAATTCCCAAGGGATTGATAAACTTATGGGACCTCGTGTAATGGAACTTGATATGGTCAAAGTCGGTCGTACTCTTGAACGCATCATTCTTCCAGTAGAGCTGCTTCAACCACTTGTGGATATTAGGGTAGTCGTGTCTAATCATCCGGATGTTGCACTTAAAGTGCTGGTGGTAAACCGGGTCGAACCGCACAATCGTGGTGTACAACCGGATGTCCGCCTCTGTCAAGGCATTTCCGGTCAAGTACTCCTCGTTGGCTGCAAATTTCGCGCCCAAATGCTTCTCCAACTTGTCCAAATGCTCAAACACATTCTTCACCTGGAACTCGTAATCCGAGGCTTCTCTAGAAAACCCAGCCTTGTAAACCCCATTGTTGATGTTGTCGTAGATCCAGCCGTTCAACTCGTCAATAGAACCCTTCAAGTGTTCGGGGTAAATGTCCACCTTTTGGAACTTCTCAGGTAAAAGCTCGTTAAACGCAGTGTTGAACATACGGATAATCTCCGACGACTCGTTGTTGACAATCTTGCTTGTTTTCTTGTCCCACAAAACAGGAACTGTGATCCGGCCGCTGTACTCCGGGTCCGAAAGCAAGTACACTTTCCTCATTCTGTCGAGCCCATTCACATGGTCAATGGTTCCGGATTCATCGCCTTTAGCAGGTCCGTCGATACTTTTATCGTAGAACCTCCACGAGTTCTCATCCATGTGCCAGTGCACCACGGAAACAGAAATCAAATCTTCCAAACCCTTGAGCTTGCGTGTGATAAGACACCGATGGGCCCATGGACAAGCATACAGCACATACAAGTGGTATCTGTTGGCTTCTGGGGGGAATTTGGAGTTTGGAGCAACAATATTGCGCAATTGGGAGTCTGGTCTGATAAAGGACATGGTTGGGATATTAAAGACGGAGTATTTGATGCGGGAAGTTGCTATTTAAATGATTTGAGTTTGCAGCTATTGTGTGACACAAACGGGGTGGGGAATTGCGTCAACCTGCATTATGCTTATGTAAGTGTGCTAGCACAGCTTATGTAAAGACCACCGCGGTTGCTAAGGGTTTGTCAGGATTTGATGATATTTGTAAAGAAGTGTGGCGAATTACTAAGGCAAGGGTTGGAAGGTTTAGTGGTTATGGGTGGCTTACGCCGATATACTGAGTTGGACTTTCCTCTTATGATATTTTAGGGTTTCATTTTTACCCCTTGGTTTTGATTATGAATCTGCTTGGGTTACTGGTAAAAACTATCTTATTATGTGTGCTGCTTGAATTCGTGGTAATTCAGATTCTATGGGAATTTAGTGAGCTTTAAAATGCTTTGTAATTATGGAAATTGATTGATTTATTGTATTTATTAACCTTTTCTTGATTGGTTATTCCTTATGCTTCATTGGCTTGGATTTTGCAATTTTGACTTTTAATCGATTTCTACAACTTTGACTTTTAATCGATTTTTTGACTTTTAATCGAAATAGGTTGGACGTTAATTAACTTTGAATCTTCATTGTTCTGCTTTATTTCTTCACAGAATCTTCTCTGAGAATCCAGATGTCTGTATCCTGTCTTAAGTTTAGCAAGCTATGCTTTTAAATAATATATTCTACAAAATACTGGTTCGTTGGATGTAGAGTCGTGTTATAAAAGAAGCTTGGTATGATAAAGTAAGATGGAATAAGTAGAATACATTCAATATCACAAGAAAAGAGAAATAAGAGAAATACATAACCGAGAACACATGAACTGACATTAGAATACAACTGCAAGTATAAAACCACCACCTGCAGAAATTAGCAGGTTGCAAAATTTTGTCGTACCTTTGGTTATTTTTTGTTCCAAAAGTTTCCGCATTAGGAAGTCTACCAAGAGAAGGGATGGAATAGAGTGGTGAAAACCACCTGTTAGAATCATGTGTTATCATCCTGCACAGCTCCTATCCTTTCAAAGGTGTTCTGCTTACATAGGACATCAACAACGCTTTTTTTTTATTTTATTTTATTTTATTTTGGGGCAACTATGTACAGTGACAGCTTCAACATAGCAACCCAGTGACCTAGTAACCTCGGTTTGAAAGGTTGATAGTGTGTTTTTAAAATATATTCTTTTTTTGTTTATTGTTTAATTTTTTTTGCAGTTATTTTTCGTAAAATAAAAAAAAAAAACTTGCCTCATTTTAAGTTCATTCATAAAAATCTTTCTAAAATTCATTTCATATTCTTTCATTTCATATTCAAATGTAATAGGGCGAAAATCATACCATATTTACATTCAAAGTTTATTCTTAAATTATTAGATACGGTGAAAGAGGAGAAAAGGATAAATGGAACACAAAAGAGAACATATCAAGACTAAAAATACAACCAACAACATAAACATCACATACAATTTCACTACAAATACAATTTCACTAAAAATACATTGCAAAATATCCTCCATTAAAGTTAAAGCATAAAAAAACGTGGAGGATCCACAGATATATACCAGCGTCTCTAAGTTACTTCATTGCATACATGCGGATGTTTATACAAGGTATTTTTTAAGCTGAAGGTTGTGGAATTCCAGTACTTTGTGTTTGCTTTAAACTCCTGTTTTCAACATGTTTGGTTCAAATTTCAAGGCTGGATATCACATATTAAACTCTAGCATAGCCAGACAACATTTTTTTGATTCCTGTGTATTCTCTTTCTTCTACCCATTTTGCAACCGCTTTTATAGTGGGTTTTAGTATCTTAGTCTCTACACAAACTGGCAACTTTTCCAGTTTGTGGATTTAACGAGTTTATCAAACAACACAAACTCAATTCCCGATTCTAAGAAGATAGGAAAGATTGAATAAACGATCGAACAAACACAAAGAACGAATCTCAAGCCTCTGGGATAAGCCTGGTTCGTTCATCTCATCGTCAATGCACCTCCTGTGATTCACTTTCCAAGTAGTTTCACCAAATTTGTTCACCAAAGGAGAATATTTTTGTACCTCAAAAGACAATGAACAAGACAAGCCTCGTCTGAAAACATGATGAAATTCAAATCCTTTGTCTTAATGCATCTTGCCTAAAACTTTGGTATCACTATCTTGGTATCACTGGTATCTACGTTCTTCGATAAGCAGTTTAAATTCCATAATGGATGCAAACGTAATAATGAGATGACTGTTTTGTATATCGGTCGTTAACACCGAAGAATACGAAGAACACTAAGAATACGAAGAATTCGAAGAATTCTGAGGGTTCTGAGGGTTTTAAAATTCCGAGATTTTAAGAATTCTGAGATTATTCTGAGGGTTTAAGAATTCCGAGATTTTAAGAATTCTGCGATTATTCTGAGGGTTTAAGAATTCCGAGATTTTAAGAATTCTGAGGGTTTTTGGTTAACCAGGTATGAACTTAGGAAATTTCACCAATAGAATCAAATCAACGTGAATAGATTTTCATGTTTTCTAAAACCAATTATAGGGATCTCTTATGATCTCTTTCCTTGAAACTTGATGAATTTTGAGCTACGGGTCTTAAGGGCTTTATTTCATTCAAGAGATCTCAAAGAATCGTTCATAAAGGTTTCATTACGTTGAACTCTCAGAAATCTTAGAAGTCGAATTCTTTTTGTTCTTCGACTTCTTCAAAACGTTTTCTTTTAAAGTTCTTTCTGAAATTAGTTATTCTTGATTTCTTTAAAACTTGAAAAGCTTCAAGAACAAATATTCAGTCTTATATTCTCTTCACGGTTTAAAAGAGTTCTAATACTGGATGTCATATACCACTGAAATGAGGATCTAACAAGGATGATTCTAATACTATTTGACATTCATACCGAGGACAATTCAGTCATTTGATTCATAGTAGATATATCAACCATAAGATATTCCAAATATTCATACAAAGATAATCATACAAATATTCATACAAAGTATGAGCTACTCGCAAAGAGCTACTCGCTACGCTCGTAGCTCGCTCGTAGCTCGCTCGCTCATACCTTGTTGCAAATCCCATGTGAAAACCCCTGGCTCCATATAAAAGACTATACGTCTAATTGGAAAGAATAGCCCGAAAAGACTGGATAGTCTTTTGAGTTTCTAAAATTCAGTTCGTGGTTATTCTTTCCGAAATGGCATCTCGTATTAGAACGTATTCTAGGCGTATCTTCGTATCTTCGTATCTTCGTATCTTCGTATCTTCGTATCTTCGTAACTTTCGTATGCTCGCATTCTAGAACGATTGCTTCGTATGCTTCGTGTGTATTCTTGTATCCTTGCTCTATCTCCTGTGCAACAAACCATTCCAGCTCCAGCTATGATACATCTCATACCCATTACATACCATTACAATCATCTTCATTGCTCTGGAAGAACAAGTATACGATAAATAAACGAGATCCACGCGCACCCAAAAATACCCCGCAAAGGGGGGACCCTTGCGGTATGCTTAGCTAGGACCTTCTTGTTGGTTGGTATATATTATGCACGTCTCTTAATACATTTCTCAATACATTCTTTCTGTTTTCTGTTTTCTCTTTTCTCTTCTCTTTCCTATTCTCTTCTCTTCTCTTTCCTATTCTCTTCTCTTCTCTTTCTCTCTTTTCTTATCGAACTTTCTCTCTTTCTTTCTTATCTAACTTCTCCCATGAAACCTCCCCAATTACACACTCTACGCAGGCCAAACAACCCGAGCATCACCGCTACACCGCCTTCTTCCCACCCAGCCTCGATTCTCCCCTGTTTCCCCCTCGAAACAGACGGAAACGGCAACTTTACCACGCCCGATGGCCGCAAAATCACCCTAAAAGGCATCAACTTGGACGCCCTGATGAAACTACCGGCCTCTCCGGCCCTCCCCTCGCACGCGGGCGACCCCACGGACCCAAACAACCGCTTCTTTGACGGCGACTCCGTCTCGTTTGTGGGCAGACCGTTCCCTTTGGAAGAAGCACGGAGCCACTTTGAGCGAATCAAGGCCTGGGGCTACAACTGCATTCGTTATCTCGTTACATGGGAAGCACTAGAACACGCGGGCCCGGGGAAGTACGACGACGCGTTTGTAGAATACACAGTGAAGGTGCTAAACGTGGCCCATCAAGTTGGCGGGCTCTACGTGCATTTGGAGCTCCACCAGGACGTGTGGTCGAGGTTCTCGGGAGGAAGCGGTGCTCCCATGTGGACGCTCTATGCAGCCGGGCTCGAGCCTCGTCGGTTTGCCCAGACCGAGGCAGCCATTCTCCACAACGAGCCGAGGTTTAAGGATGTAGATACCAAAAACACAAGTTACCACAAGATGCTCTGGGTTTCCAACTACAAGCGGCTCGCCTCGCAAACCATGTTCACGCTCTTCTTTGCCGGCGAGACGTTTTTCCCCGATCTTGTTCTCGACGGAATCAACATCCAGCAGTACCTCCAGAACCACTACTTTGCCGCCACGGCGTATCTCTGGAGAAATATTGTAGTGCTGCTCCCGGAAATGCTCAGCGACGGCACGCTTCTCGGCTTTGAGCTGATGAACGAGCCGAACATGGGTCTCTACGGGCACGCCGACATCACGCAGATCCCCGCGGGCCAGCAGCTCCGTGTAGGAACCACGCCCACGGCGTTCCAGACCATGAAGTTGGGAATGGGAATCGCTTGTGACGTGGACGAGTATAGAATCGCGATTACGGGGCCGCAGAAGTACGGCTCGGTGAGAGTGGATCCGGGAGGAGCCAGGGTCTGGTTGAGTAGAGAGGAGGCGCAAGAGGTGGATCGCCGGTATGGCTGGGAAAGAGGAGAGAACTGGCCGGTGGGGGAGTGTATTTACGCAGATGTGGGGGTATGGGATGGAAGGGCGAGGGTTTTGAAGAGGGATTATTTTAGGAAGCCCACGAAGAACACGAAAAACCCGAAGAATTCGAAGAATTCTGAGGGTTTTGAGGGTTCTGAGGGTTCGAAGAATTCGAAGAATTCTGAGGGTTTGAAGAGTATTAAGAATTCGAAGAATTCTGAGAGTTTTGAGGGTTCTGGAGGTTTTAAGATTCCTGAGATTTCGAAGATTTCTGGGATTTCTGAAGGTTTAAAGATTTCTGAGATTTCGAAGATTTCTGATATTTCTGAGGGTTTAAAGAATTCGAAGATTTCTGGGATTTCTGAGGGTTTAAAGAATTCGACGATTTCGAAGATTTCTGATATTTCTGAGGGTTTAAAGAATTCTGTGAATTCTGAAATTTCTAAGAATCCTGAAATTTCTAAGAATCCTGAGATTTCTAATAATCTTAAGAGTTCTGAGAGTTCTGAGGGTTTGAAGAATTCTGAAGGTTCTAAGATTTCTGAAATTTCTAATAATCCTTTGATTTCCAAGAGTCCTGGAATTTCCACTTCTGAGAACCCACTCTCTGAAAACACCAACCTTGCAGCCCCAACCAAACCAAGTGTTCTTGAAAACGGCACGTCTAAAACAATTCATACCCATAAACCCCGTGAAATACAACGGCAAAAACCCCCGCCAATCCTCGACTCCACGCATTTCATCAACTACCCGTTTGTTTCCTTCTACCTCACGTTCAAAAGCACGATCCGGGCCATCTCGCCCAACGTGTTTCTCTTCATGCAGCCGCCGGTGCTCGAGCTCCCGCCCGACGTGAAAACGGACCCGCGGCACGTCATCGACTCCAAAACCGTCTACTGCCCGCACTACTACGACGGGATGTCGCTCATGTTCAAGAGCTGGAACACCAAGTTCAACGTGGACACGCTCGGCATCATGCGCGGCCGCTACTGGAACCCTGTACTTGGGCTCGTGCTAGGCGAACTGGCCATCAAGAGCTGTCTAAAGAAACAGTTTGTAGAGATCAAGGCCGAGGGAGAGCGTTATTTGGGCTCCATTCCGTGTCTTATGCTGGAAACAGGAATGCCGTTCGATATGGACGAGAAACGGGCGTATGGATGCGGCCGGTATACGGCACAGACAGCAGCGTTGGACGCGCTTAGTTATGCCTTGGAGGGCGCAAATATCTCCCATAACTACTGGTGCTACTGTAGTGTCAATAGCCACGAGTTTGGCGACAGTTGGAACAACGAGGACTTTTCGTTCTGGTCCCGAGAGGACCAGGAGGGCAATAGGGTGTATTCCAAAAGCGGTAAGCTTGATTTGATCCAGGGCATAAAACAGGGCCTTCTGGAGATCAAATTCGCAGACGTTTCTTCTCTCAAGTCGTCGCTTTCGGACTTGAGGAAACTGCTTCCTCGTAGAATTGCAGATCGGTTTGGAAAGCAAACTGAAAATTCGCAAAATGCACAAAATGCACAAAATGCGCAAAATTTGCAGCCAAATATTTCCTCTCCGAAATTGGAATACTCCCATGAAGAGCTCGCGCTTAGCCCGGATATCAGTCCGGAGATCCCGGACGTGACTCCCCTGGCCAAACACATCAAGAACTGCTATTCCTCTGCTGACGGCGTGAGGGCCGCCAGCGCAGTTATCCGGCCGTATGTGGTTGCCACGCCTGGCCAGGTTCTTACGGCTGAGTTCGACATCAAGAGCGTCAAGTACACGCTCTCTGTTAGCGTGGATAGTAGTGACGACTTGAGTGTTCCCACGGTGATTTTCGTGCCCAGATGGCACTACGGAATACTAGGCTATGCTGATATTTCGTTGTCGAGTGGGGACGTGAAGTATAACGAGAAGATGGAGTATTTGGAGTGGTATCACGAGGGAGGAAGGCAGAAAAGAGAGGACGTTATTGTGTTAAAGAGGCTGTAGAGATATACTATGCCAGCTGTATTGAATATGACATTATCCATTTCAGCTTTCATGATTATACTGTATATTTTGTGATTTCATTTTCATATTCAAGGTTTCGGTATTGTTAATAGTGAATACAGTAAAGATTTGAGTTTATCAGTGGTAATCAAGTTCAAGTGATTTCGTATATTTGTATTCAGATGATATTCGAGATTTTGAGTTTACAATGTTAAGTATAAAGTGTGACTCCCTTCTTATTCTATTTCCAAATAATGCTACCAAATACGGACCAAGAACCAGTTGGTGACCTAACTCATGCGGCACATCTAATCTCAAGATATGCCATTTGGCATCATGATTGAGACAGTATTCAAGGCAAACATTAACTAATTACAGGATTGAAGCTTCTATAGTTATACTGATCAAGGTCCAGAATCTTGGTCTATTAGATCTTTGCACTATTTTTTTAATTCCATCGTCTTCTCAACTGGCTGCAAAATAATCACACGCATTGCAAAATTAAGCCACGATTTAAATAATAAAAAAATAGTATAAAAAAAAGTATAAAAAAAATAGTGTAGAGTTTGTGATATTTAAAGTTTATGATAAAGTGTTTTAAATACAATCGACATTCAAAAAATAAAAGTGTTGTATTCAAAATCTAGAAGTAAAATTTGTAAATGTACGCCAATCTACATGCGTCGTGTTCATAATCCATGTCTATAATCTATAATTGAGTTTTCTGAGTGATTTCAGTGAGTGTTGACTGATATTATCATATTTGTAATTAGTACCAACAGACTGAACAAACCAAAGGTTTGTCAAGTTGAATTGTTTTCTCAGAAATCAACACCCTCTGCTTCCCTGACTCTCTTCGAAGTTCCCTTCAACTCGTCCTTGATAAGCTCACTGACATAATCGTTGAAATAGTCAAGATACGGCTTTAAAACCTTCTGATTATAGCCTTGGTCCTCTCCAATCTGCTCCTCGATCAAAGGCTTGACATTGGGCGAGCGCATTGGGTTGAATCCATATGGATCATTACCAAGGATATCCTTTTTCGGGTCAAAAGGCACACAGATGTTACCTGTGCCGGGATGGATGCAAAATGGAGACTTCAACAAATGGCCCAATTGCCTCGTGACCTCCACATCGAGTTTCGGGTACACATAAAAGAGAATGATATCCTTTTTGGCCTCGTTCAAAAGCGTCAACTGCAATTTGTTCTTCAAGATTTTCTTCGCTACGGAGCTGATGTCATCCCATTTCTTTCTGGACGTGGAGATTCCGCCATCCTCCTGCCATTTCTTGCGCAATTCCGCCTGGAGCGCCTTTTCCGGCAAGATTTCAAGCATCTGTTCCACTTGTTCCCAGGCATTCGAGTCCTTTGGAGTATCTGGAGTGGTTAACCAGGGGTCCTGGTCCTCCAAGATGATCTCGATAAAGTCGTTTTTCACGATTTCCAACGAGCGCTCTACGTGAGGATGCAACGGTCTTCTGATACTGATCTTGTTCTTGCCCTTACCTATGATGTCCATATAGTCTACAATTGCTCTTCTGGCGTTTTCGTCCAAGCATCTAGCGCGGGCATCGCTGACCCAGCAATGCGCTCCTCTTCTCCCAGAAAACACCCACAACAAGTGCTTGAAGCCGAAATCCTGTCTCAACGTGATGTCTATGATTTTGATGGCCACCTTGACAAACTTCCAGCACTTTTCACAGATCGCTGTCTTTTCGCAGCACGTTCTGACTCCGTCGTAATCGGTCAAATCAATATCGAAAATCAACTCCTTCAGCACGGGTTTGAACAAGTTCTTGGGCAAATTCTTCTTCTCCTTGGGGTTCACTGGGAACACGGGCCCGATTTCAAAACGCACCGGGTTCGACAGCACCACGGATTTCTTGAATTCCTCCCACGTCAGATACGACACGGGACGCTGAAAGCCTCCAGAGAAGTGCTCGTACGCAAATTCTCTCATTATAAAGTCCTTGGTTGGTTTTGGCGAGTGGTTTAACCACTGGAAGAGCAGTTTGAAGGGCACGAATTTCTCGTAGAAAAACTGCATGTCCAGTTCGGACGGCTTGTAGTGTTGTGAGGACGCCTGTGTGTTGAACGAGGTTAGGATTGTGGGTTCTGTCATGAAAAGTGTGCGTTTGTAGATGTTGAATGATTTCGATTTTGAAATTTTGAAATTTACTTTAGACGCGTCGCGTGGTTAAGAGTCAAAGGAGAGTTAAGAGTCAAACAAAGAGTTAATTATGAAACTAGTTTATTTATCGATTTAGAAGTATATGAAATGGGTTTTTGATGGGAAGTAGTTAAGTAAATCTACAGTCAAAAAGTTGAGTGTTCTGGATAATCAACTGGCAAACGGTTTACTTAATAATAGAGAAACTATTCTACATATTCTTAAGAACGTCTTTTTGCACCCAATTAAAACTTGAAAGTGTAATTATTCAATTTTCACATCAGGATCAATACTCATAGATCTGTATAGTCGTGTGATAGCCAACCCATAAATTCAGAAAACTTATAGGTATTTCTGCTACTTATGCTATTTCTGTTATTTCTGATGTCTATACTATTTCTACTATTTCTGCTATCTAAATTGCATACATATTTTAAAACATGCAACCCAGATTAGCATTCTATCCTTACCTAGACTACAAAACTTGTCAGAGAGCCTCTTCTTTTCTAAATACACATGATACCTTCTAGGTTTCTAGAAAACACAGAACTTGAAACGTGCTGAGTTTGATTGTTGATCTCAAGTCGAAACTACAGTTTCTCCAAATTCTGCAATGCTGGATGTTTTTGCAACACGTTGAAATTGGCTCAGCTATATTCTCTAAATTTCTAGCTAATCTCTCATTAAGTACTTTTCCTTCCTCTAGCCCTAATATACTGGCTGACAGTATCAACTACACTCTTCTCAAGGGGAACATACTCAAACTGAAGAATCTCTCTGGATGCGGCATCGTCCCACTTGACTTTGATCTTTCTTGTGGCAGGAACAGGTTCAATTCCCAAGTCCGGAAAGTTCTTACTGATAATGTTTTGGAGACTCTCGACAGTAAAAGTGTTGTTAATGAGGAAGATTCTTTTTGAGATAGCCTCGTCCTTTTGAAAGGCTACCAAATGGGCCCTGGCAGTGTCCCTGACATCGATAAAGGCACCGAAATTCTTGATTGGCAGTTTCTCGACAACCAGAGTGATTCCCAGAATGGAGATCCCCAATGGTCCAGCAGCAGTCTCGTCAAACGCCTGTGGACCGAAAACATCACAGGGAAGTACTGTGGAAACCGAAAAGGTGGGTTTCTTCTCCTTGACAAAGTCCCAAACGGCTCTTTCTGCAAACGTCTTCAGACCAGAATACCCAGCAGGCCCATTCAATAAAGATTCTTCCCTGGTGATAGGATTCCAATCTTTCTCGGAAAACGTGGCCTCTGTCTCCGGAGAGAACGAACTAGTGATAGCAACAAGAGACGAGGTCACCACCACACGCTTGACTGAAGGAGCGTATTTGTGGATGGACTCCAAGATCCCCACGGACCCGTCGATTGCCGGTTTCAAGAGTTCGGCTTCAATATCCTCGACATCGAAGCTGACTGGAGATGCAGTGTGAAGAACTACTTCAAACGTGTTCTTTTTCAAGACTTCATCAAAGGCACCCTTCGCAGCAATGTCCTTTACGAGTTCATACCTAAACTTTGGGTTTTTGAAGTTTGCAGCCAACTTGTTTCCCTTGTCATCGCTTCTGACAGTTCCAACAACATCATAGTCCTGTTCAAGCAATTGAAGAATAACATGTTGGGCAATATGGCCCGTGGCACCAGTAACAAGAACAGCCATGATGATAAATGAAGGTATATACAAGAATTTAAACGATTTGCAGCGCTTTAATAGAAGGACCCCTGGATTTACGGAAATCCTATAGACAGTTCCGGTTCACAGAATAAGCAGTAGAATTAGTAATCCAGGGTTTCAGGCTGGTGATTAGTAATCGAGCATTTGTGGCGTTGTTACGTTTTTGCAGCAAATACAGAGCGGCCAGGTGTTTAGATACTAGTGTTTAGATACTAGTTATTGCGCTGATACAGAAGTGAATAGATGAGATGAATTGAAATGAAATTGAGATCGTATTGAAAATATTTAAGTTGGAATTGGTAAGATTCAACGAGTAGTCTTACGAAACATCACAAACGGTTTCAGACAAATCATTCACCTCAAGTACAGCTGCTACTGATAATTGAGGAGCAATAACAGAGAAGAAGTCAAGTATTTGGAAGATATACGAAAAAATCAAATCATCTTGTACTTCCTCTCTTGGTGTTCTTTTCGAGAGTTTCTTCTACTTTTAATTCTCTTTATTCCATTTTTTGAGAGCGATTCTCTTCATTCACTAGAGATCCTCTACTTTTTCAATCTGACAGAGAGAGCATTTTTTATTATGAAGAATGGGGAATGGCTGCAAAAAGGAAGCGAGCATATCGTACTGATAAACTGAACTATTACATTTAACACTTCTTGGTCTCGGTAAAAAACATCTAGGTGGTTTTTCCATATATTTTGATATTCTTTTATACAAAGGTGAGTAGAAAATACTCCAACACAAACAAAGGTACCCACCTTTTCTGGTGGTGATATTACGATCCCTGGACAGCGTCGTCTGTGGCCAATTTTGTCTGAACTATGATTAAGATCAATCCAGATACGCTTTTCATTTCCTCCTTTTCATCATTTCCTCCTTTCGATCTCCAGTTGAATCTAAAGTAATCGAAATGGCTTAATTATGTAGGACATAAAAAGTTGAGTTTTCCTTTATTTGATGATTTTCAACTTTTATTAACTTACATTACGTGGGCAAAACACAAATCCAAGGGTTAATAGAATATGAGATGACAACTGAACCCCTGGTAAAGAATAATTTTCTGTTTAAAAACTGTAGAAACATCATGACACTTGGTAAATCCTATCAAACATGGTATCAAGATAAGCTCTACCTTCAGAATCCAATCACTTTGCCTTCCAATCACCTTGCTCTTCTAGGTCTCGTTTGCTTCTCTATGTATTCTTCCTCAAAGTCGTCATCTCCACTACCCTCATCACTGATAATCTCTCGACTCTTGGGCTTGGCCCTCAGTGATGCTCTTGGTTTTGCCCTCAGCGTAGGCTTTGTCTTTCCTCTCGTGGCTTTTGCTCCCCTTTTTGGTTTAGTTTCTTCAAGTATCTCAACCTCCAGGTCCATGTCCAAATCAGCGGGTGTCTTAGGCTCCTCGGGAGTCTCTGAGTTCCGTACTTCCTTCTGGACCATGGCCAACACATGCTTGAAAGCGTTCATGGTTTTGGTTTCGTTTTCTCCATGGAACTCTTCGTTATCGATGTCTATCTTCAACAACATGTTGGTTTCATTCTTGATCTCTCTCTCTATAAACTGAGACAAAATATGCTTGTCTTCATTGCTCACAAACTTGTGGACCGCATTGTTTATTCCCGAAGTAGGAAGCAACGTCAAATTGGCCTGCTGGAGAAACTCGTTCATGATATCACTAAGTTGCACCTCTACAGACTTCTTGTTCGAGTCGCCCTCCTGGAATAAGTCCGTGTCCACAAACTTGGTCTTTTTCATCATTTCCTTGGTTCTCTTCTTGTAGAACAGGATCACGTCGTTAACGTTGGCGATTTTCCCTACAAACCTATTTGAGAACCTTCTTGCATTTTCGATTTCGTAGCCGCCAGAGTACTCCACTTTCAAGCGGACCAACGGCAAGGGGACGTTTTCCTTAGCGGAGTCTGGGTTTGCATCCAACCACTTGCGGTTTGCCTGGTCAATCAACTTTTCCACTTCTTCGATCAAAAAGGAAATCACGTCGTTCTTGGAAACTCCGGGTATCAAATTGGTACTTTGTAGGGAAACTTCCTGGAGAACAAAAGGCCTGACGGTTTTCAACCGGATGGGCTCAATCGAGTAGTTCTGGCCCTGTATGTTGAGTATAAAGGCACATTTATCCGCTACTTCGCCCTCAGAAAGCGACGTGGCCACTGAAGATCCCGCCTGTAACACGTCAAACCCGGTCTCAGGATTGTGCACTGGGTAAGGTATACATTCGTGCTCGTGCCCCCACAATATGAAATCCAAAAAAGAAGGAAGAAAACTCTCCGGGATGGAAGAAGTGATTGTGTGCTGGGCGTGGTTCTGGTGGATTGCAAAGAAATTAAACCACTCGCCAGTTTCGTGGGTTGGTCTCTGGAACTTGACTAGCCCGTCCCTGAAAGATCTATGCAATCTCTCGTCTCTCACGTTGGCAAGCCCGTACAAGGCCAACTTCGAGGTTCCCTTCTGGAAGAGCAACGGACTAACCACGATGTTCTCGTTGTCTTTCACCTTACCAAAGTGGTTCACCAACCCGGACATGGAAAGCAAGTCGAGCGGCGACAAGAACCCGTCGCCCGTGGAATCGTCGTGGTTACCGCTAATAGCAAACACAGGCGTGGCCACGTTCAAATTCGGGTCCTCGTAGTTGACGGTTTCAAGGCAGTTGGAGAGGCCGAGCTTGGGATCACTGAGCATTTCCAACTCACAAGGCCGGTCGCCCATACAGTGTTTCCGGAGCGTCTTCATCACGTGGAACATCGACTTCTTGGTGGGCTTGTTGATGTGGAAGAGGTCTCCTCCTTGCACGATCATGTCCACATCTCTGTCCTTGGCGATTCGAGCCACTTCATCAAAGGTTTTCCAGGCATCGTCTCCTCGTACTGGGTCGTTTTCGTTGTATCCGACGTGGTTATCCGTGGTTAAAAGGATAGAGATTGTGTTTGGAGACTGGGGAATGTGTTCAACGAGCATGGCTTGTAAAGTGTAAGTTTGATATGTGTATAACAGACGTTCTGGTTGATTAATGAATAGTCACTCCGAAGATCTTCTCTCAGCTGCAGTCAAATCTAATACACGTCTTTAGAGTATCACGATTATAAAGTTCTCTCTATCACAGGCTCTCTATCACTTAAAGTGAAAACTGTCGATTTGTCTAAGGTAGCACCTTTGGTATTCAAGAACTCGGTAGTTCAATAGCAGGTAGATACACGGTTAGGCAATTGTATTCAGATCGTGTTAACGCGTCGAATTAGTGAAAGTGTCAAGTTGGCTCAAGTAAACTTCAATATTCAAATCATCGTTCTTTGTGATTTTGAAGTTTGGGTGTTTAAGAATGCAAGATTCTGTATAAAGTTTTTTAGTTATTCATATCCCGAACTAGAAATATTCATACCACATTCATGCCATTGATTTTCAAATTAGGAACTGATTCTAAAAGCCTTAGAATTAATGGAGGTGAAAGTTTCATACTTTGTTGAAATTTTAGCTTTTATGGAATTTTTGAGGTGTGAATAAAAAGCCAAATGACTGTAGTTTAATGTAAGAGATGGTTAAGTAAATCGATTTAGGTACTTAAATTGATTGGTTTTATGGAGTTACTTCTGGTCACTCAATTCTAAGGCAAATCTTTCACTGGATAAGACAAATTGGTGGTCTCAGATACTGCTTGTTCTATTAATCAGATTGTTCGTAATTTAACAAAATTCAGATGCTTTTTGTTCCTACTTCCCATTAACCGATTCCGTCTTCCAATTCATTTGGGTGCAAAAAATGGCAATTCCTAAAAAATGTGAAAAGCAATATTGCAATCGTCAATCCTTGTGGTGCAAAAATGATCGTTCCCTTTTTTGAATAGTAAGAAAATGATGAGTATAATCTTTCGTTAGTAGTTCTATTATACAAGAAGAATTGAAATTTAAAAACCATATTTAGTGGGTATTCATGATAGTACTAGAAACCTGAAGTACCCCCTAGTAGAAGGAGAGGCAAATACTGACAACTTCAGTGCTCTAGTGTCACGTTTCTAGTTTTCTTCAAGTACATTTTAGGGAAAAATCCAAGCAGATCCGCTCTACACTATACTTCTCACCATAGTTCTCTTCGGTGTTTGTTAGTTCTTGGTTGTGAATAATATGACTAATTCTAAATTCTAACTTTTGGCTGCGAATTTGTGAGTCACAAGAAATCGTATGGACATTCATTCTCTGGAAGATTTTCTTTGCTAGGAACGGTAAAACAGATATGGAGATTCACAAGACACGTTAGAAGTGGAGAAAATACAAGAAAACAGGTAGACTTCAAGCTGATTTATCCAAAAAAGACGTTAAACTTCTATTTTATATATTGTGACAAACCGTTATAGTTCATATAGACTGCAAGCCCAATACTCCTTTCAAGGTGGTTTTTTTGATAGTATTATCTTCAGTCGTAAAGTTGAAGTAGTCTATTTGTCTGTCTCTTATTGGCTGCAAATGAATATAATACGCAGAAAAGCAGCAGAAAAACAGTTTGAAAAAAGGCTTAGTGAAGTACCAAAATTCATACGGAATGAATATACAACTGCGGAGTAATTGATGTAAACACCATGGATACAAAACCAGGTCTACCCCTATTCTAGTTTCGCCCTTATCTAGTTAGATCAGAGCTGAAGCGCATCTCTACTCCGCCCTAAGCCTCATCTAGGTCATATAAGTAGGTCATATAAATAGGTCCCATATTACTCTATAGTCCACGTAGTCAGTCAAATACACAATAATAGCTACTCCCATTCCAACGTTTCAATCAAGCCTAACATCAATGGTACAATATCCCATACCTCGGACCAGAAATAATGAGCCATGGAATGAAGCACCATGAGTGCCATAATCATACAATAACTATAATCATACAATAACCATACCGAATCACCATAATCATGCCATACCAAATCACCATGACAATGACACTACATACCCTCAATCTATGCTCTCACCTACTACATATATACCCCCGAATTGCACCCCCCAATTTCCCCTCTTTATCACCGCGCGTAAATCGAAGCTTAAAGCATTTTTCTATGGAACAGTGACTCTTCAATGGAACACTCTATCACGCTGGAACTAGAACACCGGCAGCAGGACGAGGTCAACAGTATTGCGTCGATCTACGGCGACATTTTCACCGACGTGGTTCCCACGGGAATGGTGTGGAACCGAAAGCGCCTGCCCCATTTCCAGGTCTTTCTAGAGTCAACGGCGGACCCCAACTGCCCCGTGGTGTCGTTGAAGTTGGACATTGAGTTTACACAGACATACCCGCTTTCGCCGCCGCTCGTCAAGATCCTAGAGCCCAAGAACTTGCTCAAAAAGCGTCTCCAGGTGGTGAGGGCCAAGATTGACGAGCTAATTGCGGAGTTCAAGGAGGAAGAGGTGGCCTTTACCATTATCTCGGAGGTCAAGATCTTGGTGGACGAGTTCCAGCTGGTCACGGAAAAGGTGCTCTCGCTAGAGGAAGAACGTGAGCTCAGGCTACACAAGGAACGCATAGAGTTTGAAGAATTAGAGGCAAGAAACAAAAGACAAAGAGAGGAAAACCACCAGAAACAGAACAAGGAGTTGAACGAGCAGATCCGCAAGATCCAGGGCGAGTACTCGTACCGCCAGAAAACCAGCCAGCTGGAGTCGCCGGACGACTTGATCCCTCAGTCGCCGGACTCGTACTTTATCTTTGACAACCCCATTACCGCTGACCTGCCGGGCCCACGCAGATCCACCTTCAGAGCAGTGCTGGGTTTTCTCAGCTACACCAAGAGCGACTTGCTTTCGTTGATTGGCAACCAATACGTGGTGAAGCCGTATCTCCCCCGAAAGCGAGAAGAACACCCGCTGTTTCTCCTCACCGTGATAGAGTTCAACAACCCTTATTGGAACTCGGACGCGGGGACTAGAGACATCCAGGCGCTCGAGCGCGAGCTCCAGCTCATCATCAGCATCGACAACGTCTCCATCAACCGCCTCTACGGCTTCCAGATCGACAAATCTCCGGCGGGCTGGAAGGTGCGTTTGGTCAACGAGTACTCGCCCACCACAGACCCGCTCCAGGACACGCTTCCCAAGTCGCAGCTCATAAACTGGGCCGTTGCCAGAATATGGCTCATTCAAATCTTGCAGGGGATCGAGAGCTTACACAACTCGGGCTTGATGCACAAGTTCCTCTGCCCGCTCACGGTGTTGCTAAGCAGCGACGACTCCTCTGCAGACTCACACGCCAGCTCCATCGACTCCAGCGTCAAGCTAGCACATCCCTCGTATGGATACACACTCATCAACATGATGAGAAACCACCCCAACAAGAGTGTCTCTAGCGCAAGCAGTCCCCGGGTGGGGCCCTCGTTGAATCGACTCGCCAGAAACAGCGTGTGCTTGGAGAAACGGGCCATCACGGCCATCAACTCGCCGGCTTTCACGCCGCAGAACTGGATAGCGCCCGAGTTGCGTGCCGGAGAAGAGTACAACCACAAGACAGACATCTGGGACCTCGGTGTGTTGTTTATCCGGATAATGTTGGGCTATACGGCACTTCTGGACCCGTACACTACGCCCAGAGACTTTGTAGACAACTTTTACAGTGCCGAGTTTGAAGGTGCCGAGTCCTACGCCCTGCTGGTGCACGAGATGTTGTGCAAAATGCTCCAGAACAAGCAGTCCAAACGGCCCAGTCCGCTTGAGTTGAACGCAGTGCGCTTTGTCAGAGAGGGCCCCGTGTTTGTGGCTCCCTCCGAAGACTCTGAGCCCTCGGACGAGTCCACGAAACGCCCCATAGAACTCCGGCGCATGTCCAACAGGAACCCATACTTGGGCGATCTCGTGGCCAGCACCCCGATTCTAGGCAGATACGAAAGAGACTTTGAAGAGGTGGGCCGGCTAGGAAAGGGCGGGTTTGGCGAGGTGGTCAAGGCACGGAACCGCATGGAGGGCACGTACTATGCCATCAAGAAGATCAAGCACAAGACCGACAAGTTGGATACGCTTTTGAGCGAGGTGTTGTCGTTGGCCCGGTTGAACCACCAGTACATTGTGCGGTACTACGGGACATGGGTTGAGGAAATCAAAAGCACGTCTGCGATTTCCGACTCGGAGAGCGAGAGCGACTACGACGATATAGAGGTGGGCAACAACATGCCTTCTTTCTTACAGAGCAGAGTCAACTCGTTCCAGGTGGACTACGTTTCACACACATCCCAAGTTGATTTCGATGACGGGATTGTATTTGGGTATTCCGATGATGATGATGATAAGAGAGTGTGTGAAGATGAGAGTGGAGATGATAGTGGGGATGAAAGTGAAGATGAGAGCGACGATGAGAGTGATACTGAGGACGACAGCGACTCTGATGACTCTTCGATATCGCCGTCTGGCCAGCCTGTCTCGACTTCCCTTCTCTACATCCAGATGGAATTCTGTGAAAACAACACGCTCCACAACCTCATTGAGCAAGGTCTTCCATCCAAACCACTGGAATACTGGCGCTTGTTCAGACAGCTTCTAGAAGCCGTGTCGTACATCCACGCCGAAGGCTTCATTCACCGCGATCTTAAGCCGTTGAACATTTTCATAGACAAGTCCAACAACGTCAAGGTGGGTGACTTTGGCCTCGCTAAGAACTCCCACTTCTCGTCGATTTTGCTGGACAACAACCAGGTCACGGCCAATGGTAAAGACTTTTCCACGGTGGTGGGCACGGCGATATATGCAGCCAAAGAGGTGGCCACAGGTGAGTACGACGAGAAAGTAGACATGTACTCACTCGGGATCATCTTCTTTGAGATGTGCTATCCCTTGTTTACTGGGTCCGAGCGGATCATCACCTTGAACCAGTTGCGACTCGAGGCCGTTCAGTTCCCTGACGACTTTACCGGAAAGGCTGCAGAACGCAAGGTCATCCGGCAGTTACTAGACCACGACCCCAGCAAGCGTCCCAGAGCCAAGGAGATGCTAGAAAGCGGGCTTTTGCCTCTCGAGCACCAGGAGTTGGTCATCCGAAAGGCACTAGAATCCCTAGCAAACCCCTCTTCGCGCTGGCAGGAACAGGTCCGCGAGACTTTGTTCGACCAGCCGTACCAGCTTGCCAACGACTCGCTTTTCGACCGCTACAAGAACCCGAACTCGCACCAGATCGACTACTCCATCCACGACTGCTTGCTCTGCGAGCGCATGATTCTGGAGATCTTTCGGATCTTCCAGTACCACGGTGCCATCCAGGACCTCAACTCGAACGTGTTACTTCCCAAGGGTCCTACACAGACGAACGGCGTCTATGAGCTCTTGGACAAGCGCGGCTCCGTGTTGACGTTGCCCTACGACTTGGTGCTCCCTACAGCACGCACACTCAGCCAGGTGAGCGTCACGATCCCAAAGCTCTATCGCCACCAGTTCGTCTACCGGCCAAACTCCCGCGGGGTGGGCGCTCCAGATAAATACAGCACGATCAGTTTTGAATGTGTGGGCGACGACCACACGCAGAGAGCCATGAGCGACGCCGAGTGTATCAAGATCATCGACGAGGTGATTGACGCCTTCCCGTGTTTCAGCTCCAAGTCGTCACAGGTGTTCATCTTGATCAACCACTTTGACATCCTCAGTTCCATCGTGTCGCATGTGTTTAGAGCGTCGAAAGTGGAGGAATCGAAACGGTTCGAGATCATGGAAATCCTCTCGCTTATTGGAATCGACAAGAGCAACCCCGAGATCGAAGCCATTCTCCGCAAGATCGGCGTCCCGCACACCATCACTAAGGAATTGATCACGGTGTTTGGGTTCAATTCGGACCCTGAGAAGGCGCGACTCAAGCTCCAGAAGTTGATGACCGACTCACCATACTTGCTGAAGATTGAGACCGCCTTTACGCATATATCGAGCGTGCTAGCCATTTTGAAGAAGTTGGGTGTTTCCACGCCCATCCTATTGAGCCCATTGAGCAACTACAACGCCAGGTACTACCGCCACGGCATGATGTTCCAGGCTGTGTACAAGCACGAGAAGAACCGCCAGGTCTCCAGAATCGCCACAGGTGGTCGTTTCGACGCGCTTGTGACCGCCTACCAGGGTATCAACAACAGCGGCAACAAGACGCCGTGTGCCGTGGGGTTCCAGCTCTCTACAACGGCGATATTCAAGTTCATGAAGCATCTACTCGGCAGAAATCCAAAGAAAGGCCATACCCCGGACCTCTCTCTCCAGAAATGGAAGGGAATGCGGTGTGACGTGCTCATCAGCGCCACCAGCGACTTGCGGGAAAGCGCCTATCATTTGTTGAAGATCTTGTGGGCTTTGAAGATCAGCTGTGACTTGGCCCCCGAGGAAGCGGAGTGGAGCAGCTCGGGCTGGGTGGTGTCTATCAAGCAGGCACACACTAAGAAGGGTAAGAAGGGCAACTTTAAGCCCATCAGGGTGAAAAACGTGTCTTCTGGTAAGGACACCGATACCACCTATGAGGAGGTGGGCGGGTTCTTGAAGGCTGAGATTGACGAGAGGAACGGCGAGTTTGAGTTTGAGAGCTCCGTCACCGATGGAGAGGAAACTGTAGAGGAAGAAGCGCCTATCGAGGAGTTGAGCTTGCTCTACAATGTCGATATTGCCCAAAAAGTGGTGATTGTGCCGAACGACGCTGCTCGTGGCCGGAAGGCAAACAAAAAGAAGGACAGATGGGAATTGGAAAACGACAGTAAGATTGCGTCTGCTGATCTAATTAAGACTCTTTCTACATCCACGGTTCTCTCTGTGGATCTCAATGAAGACGTTTTAAACGTAATCGCAACCACATCGGTCCACCAGCAAGAAGAATGGTTGAAGAAAGTCTTCTTTGCAGGAAACAACACCCCGAAAAGCTTTGCCTTGAACATACACAATGCCTTGATGAAGGAATATACAAAGGGTAATAAATGGGTCATTTTGTGTTCTCCCAAGTCGAAAAGAACCACTATAGTTGATTTAGATCGATAGATAATGCCCAAAAAGGACTTTTAGTTCTTACAGTTAATGTTAATATGAATAAGTGTACTTTACAATAAATAAACAAATAAATCCCATGAATTAAATTCTACCATATGTGTTTGCGTGACTAGTTGAAAGGACTAGTCAGTGATTAATTATTTGGCTCTAATAGTTACATTTCCTAGTTTTTTTCAAAGTTGTTTTTCCAGTCCCAGTACTCTTTCAACCTTAACTCACCATAATTGGCGTAGTTGAAATCGATATTCGAGATTTCGCTTTGAATCATTGCCCAAATACCCCAGTAAAATCCTGGTAACCCGTAAAAGGTCAGAATTTCATCTATGAGTTCTTGAACTTGGGCAGGAGGGCATTCCATATCATTTAGGTAGCCCTTACACCACTGGATCATGACAGGATTATCCAGACTCGGAGCAGGAATTGCCAGTCTATCACAATCAAATCCTTGCCACTCAGCTAAATGGTTAGCTATGTCAAACGCACGGGGAGCTGGTAACATGTACTCATAATCAATAAACTTGATGAAATTGTTTTCAATTGAAGGAAGTCCTGTGAACGGTTTCTTCAAATCGTGGTCCTTGGGAATAATTATATTTCCTGATAATAAATCACAGTGGGACGCAACCAAAGGGGAATTAGAATTCATAAGAATATTTTGCAACCACTTAAACTCATCTTTGATGATATCTCTAAGGTTACTTTCGGTGACATTAACGCCTTCTAAATGGGTATCAAAGGACTTGATTAAGTTTGGGTTAATTGGAACTATAGTTATCCAATCTTCAATAAGTTCGTAGATGCTAGAAATGAATCTTTTGTGATTGGGCTTCTTTGTGTGCTCATCATTGGCAGATTGTGGTTGCAAGTGCACAGGTTTTACTGGAGACAAACCAGTCTTCCCCAGCTTAGTTCTCTTTAATTGATAGCTGTACAGTCTTAATTTTTCTACGCCCTGTTCGATGAGCTTATAGTCTACTTGTGCATGCCAATTTCCTAATTGTTGTGCAATTAATGGGTATAGATTTTGAATGCTCAATTCACTTGGTTGTAAAGATCTTCCTGGCAAAAACCCATACACGACTCCATTTTTAAATCTAGCATGGATCGCAGGTGCCAAGGAAAGCGAATTGAGATTCATGTGCAGAATGAATTCACGGTGTCTGTCAATGATTAAGTTTGTGCCATGTCCATACACACGAATTAAAACTTGAGAGGGGTTCGTGGAGTTAGGGAGTCTTTCCGAAGGATACGATGCTTCTAGCAACATATTGGTAATGCCTCCTGTTAATTTCTGGAAAGAAATGAGCGATGAGTCGGACCAGTTCTTGAAAACTTTGCAAAGAAGGTCTCTCATTTCTTGGAAGGCTGACAAGTCGTCAGAGATATTAATAATTAGTTTGGGGTAGTAGAGGGCATATGCATTGTCGCCCTGTGTTGAGTCATTGCCACTAGCAGTGCCTTTAGTATTGCTGTGCTCCCTGGCATAGCCGTTTCCTAAGCCATCATAAGCCAGAACTGGCAATGGACTCGGAGATCTTGTTCTGCCCAACTCTTCAGAAGAGGGATTATTCAAGCTGTAGAGCAAGTTTTTGTTCTTCAAGTATAGTTTGTCAGGTGTGAAATCAGCATAATCATTGGTGGCACCAGCATGATGGTTAGATGTGTTGCTTTCCTCGGCTGAAACTACAGGTACACAATGAAACTTATTATGGGAAATGAAACAATGGCTTGATGGAGCGGAACTATCCATGTTATGTGTGTAGCTCTAATAGTAGTCTTCCTAGAGAAAGTATTTCCTTTCTTTCCACAATTTCCCAATTAAGATAAGTCAAACGAGTAATAAAATTATTCGACGTGTTAAAATGAGGATAGATAAAGATTTTATAAAAAAACAAAAAATTGAAGCTAGCACTCAGGTTCGAACTAAGGACCAACAGATTTGCAATCTGCTGCGCTACCACTGCGCCATACCAGCTTCTTCAATAATATTTTATAGTCATGGTTTCTTAAATAGGAAGTACATATTTTTGAAAAAAAGCACAATTGCTGCAAATATATAATGCAACTAGAAGGTCACTTCTTTATATAGATTAGATACTAGGGTATATTTAAGTAAAATATATGATATATTGATAAAAAAATACAAAAAAAAATACAAAAAAAATGCAACAAAAAAAAATACAACTACACAACTACAACAAAATGTAAAGTCACGCAGACTAGTGAACCTGGTGATCTGACACTGTAATCTTGCATTAATCTTTAATGTGGAAATATGTAAATTCCAGACAGAAATTTTGACCTCATTATGTCAATATAAGGAAGTACCTGCCTAGATAGTAAGGGGTAAATGCCTAGAAAAATATGAAAATCACCACAACTTACTTCCCAAATATAATACTGCAGTTCAGTGGATGTACCTGTCTATAATTGTTATTTGTATAAAAAAATATATTCTGACAAATAATGGAATCAAAACCTTTGATACCGTAAAAGATTATATACCTCAACTTTTCTCCTTCATTTTTCATACAGTTCGAATTTGCAGCCACTAAAAAAAACTAAAAAAAAAGAAGGTTGAGTCTTTAACAAATTTACTATAACATTACTATCGATTTAATGTCTCAGAATATGAAAGAACTGTCGATTGAGTACTTTGAAGGAGAAATTCAGAGATGGTTTTTTTTTACAAAATTTAACAATATTCTTAAAATTTTCTATAATTTGCAGCAATGTTTTGCTAGATAGTATCAAAATTTCCAGATTCTGATAACCCAAGCTGTCAAATATCTGTCAAGCAACCACTAAAAAATGAATATATAAGCCTTTTCACCTGCTCTGTAAAATAATCTCCTCATTTTACTATCTCTACTCCCTCTCACACTTTCTTTCTTGTCGCGTCTTAAAAGTTAAGAAGATCAATTTCAATGCGGAAGCACCAAAACATCAAAGAAAGTGAATCTCAAGCAACAAGCTAATAAACTTCCCACAAGACAGCCATACAACTTATAATTTAAAATCTACTTGAAACAACAGTCTAAATGTACGGTGATCTTGCAAATAAACTTATTCTTGATGCCAAGCGTACTTCCAACTTGTCTGAAATTCCACTCTACCAAACAGAGCTAGTCAAGGAAATATCAAAGGAAATAGGTGACTTATACCGAGATGTCGAATTCCTCGAAGAACAAGATCACTTGGAAGAATTCACAACTGAAGAAGACCAGAAGATAAGACAATGTCAGTTGTTTGTAACACACTTGTGCATGCGTAGGAATAAACGATGTTTGTTGGCTTACCAGAGATTAAGAGCAAATAAGATCAACGAGTTTTCGTGGCTAAACATCGATCCTATAGAGGAAACAGAAACCCGCCCTCCAACTAATTTCAACGACAATCCAATTTACTCAAACTACACCACTCAGCTTTCCATTAACAACTTAAACCACGCCGAAGAGGAGTACTATAAAGAATACAAAGATTTGATAATGGACTTCAAATCAAACTACCCTGATTTAGATCTTTCTGGAGACTTGGAGCCTCCCAAGAACATTTTCATAGATGTGAGGGTATTGCGTGATGGGGGTGAAGTCCAGACTGAGTACGGCTCGTTCAATTTGATAAAGGATAGTCAGTTTTACGTACGAAAGAGTGATGTTGAGAGGTTAATTCAACAGGGGTTCTTAGAGGCTTTATAGAAAACGTACCCAATAATTCGAATAAATCTAATGTAAGAATAATACTTTATTTAGCTTATATATAATACAAATGGCATCAAGCACTTCAAAACCTCAAAATAACCCATCATCGTCATCTAGCATTTTCAAGTCTTCTGGTGAATCATTGGGTTTTGTATGCTGAATACTCTCCAGGGACTTTATATGGTCTAATGGTTTGTCGTCATCAATGTCTAAGTCAATAATCTCTGGGGTTTGGTTAGATGTATCTTTGTTTTCCTGTTTTACATTTGCCATTTCCATTATTTGAATTTCTGAATTATCGATATCAGGCGCCAGATCGAAGTTTTCTAATTTATCCAGCTTATCAGACAGCATGTCGATATCATTACTGGTTTCTGGATGATCTGTTGCCGAATTGGAAGCAGAGATGGATACTTTTTCTGTCTTTACTGTGCTGCTTGGTTCTTCCTTGATTGAGATATCTTTGTTTTCTTTTATGTCTATTTTCTCATCCTCCAGTTCAATCTCATCACCTTCTACACCAACTAGTGTATCCAAGGCTTCAATCTGTTCCGCCATCTTAATCTTTCCCAACCTTGTGTTCTTCTGGTCTACAGAAATAGGCAACACCATGACGCCATCTTTGTTCTTGTCGTATACCCCGGTGTTATCGTCCATCAACTTGACCTCCTTACGCAACTCTATCGCCACGTTACTCAATTCTTCATACACCTTGTTGACCTTGGCTTCAAAATGCTCCTTCTGGGACTTGTCTGGGTTCAGAAACGTCCCAAATATATCCGAGAGATTGTCCAAAAACGACACAATCCGGTGATCTATAGCAATTAGCGAGTCGATTCGCTCTTGTATGTATGTATCAGGCTTGTTATTCGACATTCCTTTGTGTTTCTTCTGTTCTTCTTCGGTGCCGTTAATTATTTTTGGTTTTGCGATAAAATCGATTTCAGATAAAATCACAGAAAATATCAAATTTAAAAAAATGCAAGTGGTAAAATTCCCGTATAACAAATGCCAATTGATCTAGGTCTTTCTCGAGTGGCTAGATTGCTAGGGCACTTGAAAAGCCCGCACAAGATGTACCCTTCGATACACATTGCTGGTACCAATGGAAAGGGCTCCACTGCCTCATACATTTCGTCCATCTTGACCAGCTCCAAGATCCGTAATGGGAAGTTCACCAGTCCACATATGCTCTACTACAACGATTGCGTGACTATAAACAACGAGATCTACCCTCTCTCCAAGTTTAATCAGGTGGTGCTGTTGGTCAAGCAGCACAATGAGCAGTTGCAGTTGAACTGCACCGAGTTCGAGCTACTCACAATCACTGCTTTCAAGATCTTTGAAATAGAAGGAGTAGATATAGCGGTGATAGAAGTGGGTTTGGGTGGTGAGTTGGACGCCACAAACGTTTTGGAGGGAAGTCTTTTCGAAGGAAGTCACCCCAATGGTGTCATTGCCACTGCAATCACCAAGATCTCAATGGACCACGAATCTTTCCTCGGATCTACTCTTTCGGAGATAGCCACTCACAAGGCCGGGATATTGAAGTTCAGAGTACCCTGTGCTGTAGACGGATCTAACCCCCAAGAAGTTTTAGACTCCATTTCAGCCGTGTCAAAGCGTCTACAGGCTGACTTAATCTTCACAACTGGAAAAGAGGAAGAATTTGCAGAATTTCTCCCCTTGACTCCACTAAATGGTGCATACCAGCGTCAGAATTTGAGCATTTCCTTACAAGTCATCTCTCAGATCAAAAAATACTTCCCGCAAATAACGTCAAACTCGATAGTAGAAGGTATTAAGAGTACTATATGGCCAGGAAGATTGCAAAAGATTAGTATACATGGTCAAGAACTACTTTTGGATGGTGCACATAATGAGAGTGCTGCTATTGAATTAGCCAAGTATGTGAAGAACGAACTTCCACAGGGAATTATCTACATTATTGGATTGACAAAAGGAAAATCCGCGCCTAACTTGTTCAAGCATTTATTATCAGAGAACGATAAAGTTGTATTTTCAAGATTCACCAAGCCAGACCAAATGCCTTGGGTTAGTAGTTGCGAGATCGACACCTTGGCTACTGAAGCAAGGGAGTATATAAAGGACATTGACATGGAATTGTCGCATGAGGACGTAAATGTGGTAATTGAAAGAGTCAGGAAATACAAGAATGATTTTGGTGACAAGAGAAGTGTGGTTGTTTGCGGGAGCTTGTACTTGTGCGCAGATGTTCTTAGAGCTGCTAGTAAATAGAGTAATAGGCTATTTAGAATTATTATGAGGAATGAGAAGAGAGTATAATGAGAAGAGAGTATAATGCGAAGAGAGTATTATATGAAGAGAGTGTATATCGAAATGAGAAGTGTGCAATCAAAATAATTATGTAAATCTCGATTTTAGATAAATTCTAGAATTTGCACCCAAAAACATCAATAAATATAGAAAAAGTACCAATCTACATTAACATTTAGTACCAAAACAGAGCAAATTCTCAGACGAATAACAAACCCCTATCTTTACAAACCCCACCCTATAGAGAATTCCAAATAACTCACCATTTCTCACTACTTTTCACTACTTACTATACCTGACTGCACACTCAATTTAAACTACGCGTAAATTTTTATTTCTAAAGTAGCGATGACACTTTCAGAGTTTGAACGTAAGAGACAGGAGAACATTCAAAGGAACCAGGATTTGCTTCGTCAGCTTAATCTCGACTCAATCAGTCAGTCCATTAAGAATGAAATCCCAAAGCCAGAAAAGAAAAAAGCTCTGGCAAAGCCAAGGACTAGAGCTTCGAGAGTGAAGCGTCCTGCTGAACCAGTAGAGCCCATGCGGAAGTCCCGGAGGCTTGCGGGCAAAGCCACCGAAGAAGAGAACCCGGAAGAGTTCCGCAAGATGAAGCAAGAAGAAGAGGCCAAGGAGAAACGCAAACAAGAGCTCGAGAGATTGAAAAGAACGCGTCTCTTTGGGGACTTCAACTTGATTGATTTGGTCACTGACAAGAAGGGCGAGATCAAGAATGAAAAGGTCATCTCGGGGAAGATTAAGAAAGAAAAAGGGAATACTTTGGTCAAGAAAGAAAAGGAAGAAGATACCTCTGCAGATGCCGAGGCGCTCAAGATTCTTAAGGACTTGGGTGATAAGTTTTCAACTGGAGACTTGTACGACTTGATTCGTACCAACGTGAAAGACACCAACAAGGATCTCCTAAGTAAGCGGGAGGAGTTTGACAAGTTGAGGATCTTTGAAAAATATGATCCGTTGGATGTAAAACTCACACACAACAGAATCACTTCTATAAGCTTCCACCCTTCTACTGAGAGTAGAGTCGTTGTAGCCGGTGATACAGTTGGGAGTGTTGGGATCTGGGCAGTCGACTCGGGCACCGAAGACCCCTCCATCACCATAATAAAGCCCCACGGAAAGGCTGTTTCCAAGGTGCAAATACCCACGTCGGATTTCTCAAAGTTCTACACTAGTTCATACGATGGTTCAGTTCGTCTGCTTGACTTGAATAAGATGGTGTCGTCTGAGCTTTGTCACTTGGTTGACCCACACGACTCGGATGACCTCGGGATTTCCGATATACAGATGACAGGCTCAATGATGTATTTGACCACTCTCTCTGGTTATTTCTATCAATATGACACCAGAACTCCTTTCAAGCAGGGCGACTTGCTCCGTTTACACGATAAAAAAATCGGTGGATTCAGCATAAACCCCAACTCAGAGCACCAAATCGCCACCAGCTCCCTCGACCGGTCCATGAGGATATGGGACTTGAGAAATACAGAGGACCTGCAGTGGTCTGAGTACGAAGAACAAGTATCTCCTCACTCGTACGGGTGTTATAAATCCAGACTTTCGATCTCGTATGTGGACTGGAACCGAGACAACAGATTAGTATGCAACGGGTACGACGACACAATCAACCTTTTCGATCTCCTGGAAACCGTGAGCAAATGGAAAAAACCACCAAAGACTGTGCAACTAGTTGACAATGAGATCCCCGAAGAATTCTCTCCTTTCAATACCATAAAGCACAACTGTCAGACAGGTAGATGGGTTTCGATTCTTAAGGCCAAATGGCAAGCAAATCCCCAGGATGAGGTTCAGAAGTTTGTTATAGCCAACATGAATAGAGGGTTTGACATTTATGACCAAAGTGGTGAAATCCTCGGACATTTATCAGAGAATGTGGGTGCTGTCCCAGCTGTTGCAACAATGCATCCCACACAGAACTGGGTTGTTGGTGGTAGTGCTAGTGGTAAGATATACTTGTTTACAGATTAATAGTGATTAAAATATTCTTTAGTTTATTTGTAGTTCATATTTGTATCTAAATTTTGCACCCATTGGAAATTTTAAGCTGCGAAAATTCTGTAGTTATCAAAATCATTACTTACAATTATAAATGGAAAACAAATTTTACAAGCGAAAATTCCTATTTTACCATTTATTATACATGTATATATATTTTTCGTTTTATTACCAACCTTATAAATTATATAATTTAAGCGGATGGGGTCATGACTTGCCAGACTCTGATAACGTTATCAGTGTAACCAGCAAACAAGTTTTGACCGTCAGCAGACCAAGCCAAGGAGATGGCTTCTGGGTCCTTGGCCTTGGAGCCGGTGGCGAATTCTGGCTTCAATTCATCCAACAAGGTTCTTTCTTGCAACTTGAAGATCTTGATACCAGTGGTGGTAGCAGCAGCTAACCAGTATCTGTTTGGAGAGAAAGCCAAAGCGTGGACTTCAGAAGAAGCGTTCAAGGTGTACAAGGTGGTGTTGGAGTTCAAGTCCCACAAGATGATGACACCGTCCTTACCAGCAGAGGCACACAAAGATCCATCTGGAGACAAAGTGATACAAGAGATGTAACCGGTGTGACCAATGAAGTCAGCGGTGACAGAGTAGTCGTTCAAGTCCCAAGACTAAAAAAATTGTTAGTATCAATAAGTTAAAATTTGTGTTTTGGATTCTTAAAGTTTTAAAATCAGAGATCTTGGTGATATGGTTATGTCTCATTCGCCGAGGCGTCTGAAGTAGCAAATATTGGTAAACATCATCTAAAACTTTAAGAATCACACTGAAATATCATAAAAAAGAAAAAAACATACCTTGACGGTCTTGTCCCAAGAAGCGGAGATGACGGAAGCAGAGTTGTCAGATGGAGAGATTCTGACAGCAGAGACCCAGTCGGAGTGAGACTTCAAGGTGGACATACATTCACCAATGGTGTTCCAGACCTTGACGGTCTTATCACGAGAAGCAGAAACAATTTGTCTCAAGTTCTTGGAGATGGAAACGGACATAACGTCACCGGTGTGGCCAACGAATCTCTTGGTACAGTCACCGGATTCCAAGTCCCACAATCTCAAGGTCTTATCCCAAGAAGCAGACAAAGCGTAAGCACCGTCAGCAGAGATAGTGACATCTTGAACAATGTGAGAGTGACCTTGGAAGGACTTCTTGGCGACACCGTATTGGGATTCTTCACCACCAGTCAACTTCCACTTGATCAAAGTCTTGTCTCTAGAACCAGACAACAACAAGTCTGGGTGAGCTGGGGTGGTGGCAAGGGAAGTAACCCAACCGTTGTGACCTTCTAAGGTACCTCTCAAAACTAAAACTTCTTGGTCAGACATTGTAGAATATGTATATGGAAAAGAAAAGGAAAAGAAGAACCAAAATTTTTTTTTTCACCATTTCTGATATACTGTCTCGATCAGTGAAAAATTTTTCAGGGTGGTGCGAAAAGATCCTAACATCAGCAGATGGATTTATACCTTTTTTTGATTGAGATCAGTATGGGATATACTGCGACAGCAGTATCGGAATTACACATTACAGTGACTGCTTTTTTGCCGAACTATGTGCAGGGAATGTGTGTGTTTTTGGTAGCGCTAATAGACACGGTTACCTCCACAATTAGCCACTATATAGTTTGAGCTACGAATTGCTGCAAAAAAGATCGAATGGAAACGAAAGATCGAATCACTATTCTTTCCGGAGGAACTGCCACCAATGAACTAGTCAATCTATTCCAGTCGCTTGATTGCAAGGTATCGTACGTTCTTCCTATTTCCGACAATGGAGGATCGACGTCGGAATTGATTAGAATGATAGGTGGGCCTGCAATCGGGGATATCAGATCACGGTTGACCCGATTGATTGAAGACGATGATGTACGCCGCTTGTTGAGCTTCCGACTTTCTGAGAACCCACAGGAAGCAAAGTCCCAGTGGAATCTGATAGTGGAAGGTACCCATGAATTGTGGGGTCCTATCAACAACTGCACCAAGGAGATCTTCAGGTCCTTCTTGCTCCATGTCAATGTAGAATTGTTGAAAAGATCCAAATCGTATAACATCCAGAAACAGTTTCGTCACGAATTGGCAAATGTCGGCAATCTATTTCTCACCGGTGTAAGACTCTTCATAGGCTCGCTTGACTCTGCAATTGAATTGTTCATGAAATTGACAGGCATAAGCAGCGACATAAGTGTTCTACCTTGTATCAACACCAATTTCACCTACCATATCAGTGCAGCCTTGGAGAACGGGTTGGTGATTACTGGCCAATCCCAAATCTCGCACCCCTCTGTTCCTGATGTTTATCCTCCCATTTTAAGTAAGACTCGACCACCCAGTCCTACAAAGGAGTTACTAAACGGTATTAGCGGAATAAATATCTTAAGAGGGGTTGAGAGCCAGAACGAAGGAGGTTTTGGTTTCCAAATAGAAGATCATGAGGCCCTCTCCACCTTCTCCGCCTCTCCTCCGTTTTCTGACGACGAAGAATCTGGATTTGCTCAATATTTCCATCCCGAGTTGAAGAAGTCTCAGCTTCATTTCCACAAAACGGATAATATAGAGCCTCTCCTTTCACCCATAAAGAGGATCTTCTACGTTTCTCCCTACGGACAGGAAATATGTCCAACTGCAGATTCTAGGGTTGTCACTGCAATGGCAAAGTCCAAGGTTATAATATACCTGATTGGTTCCTTGATGACAAGTATTGTGCCTATCATCATTCTTAAAGGTGTTGGCAAGGCCCTAGCTGTAGAACCAAACAGAAAGAAAATCCTTTTACTTAATGGCTGCTCGGATAGAGAAACATTTGGAATGACTGCGCTAGACTTTATTAGAGTTATTGTTGAGCTGGCTCACTACTCTATGTCTTCGGATCACCCTGTACAACAACTTCCCTGGAACTACTTGGTTACTCATTTGATGTACATGAAAGACTCCCAAATCGAAGTGAATATCGAGGCTCTAGAAAAAATGGGAATTACATGTATACAAGTTGCACGTACCGAAGGGACAGACTACTATGACTTGGATGATTTGGGTAATCAAATTAAAAAGATCACAGAATCTAGTAGTATCTAACCTTTACACCTAAATAGATAATACATGGGGCATGATTCATTCCAATTTTTTCTCTTCATTATTCTATTCTAATCGTACCAAATCTTAATTAATTCTTCAGACACTGCAGAAGGAGTCAACACACCCAAGTCGGTAATCAATGCTGTGATGTATTCATGAGGAGTAAAGTCAATCAATTGTATATTCAACAAGCTGTCTTCTTTTTCTCCAGTTTTTCCTGTAGTTTGTTTCATCGATGAAGGAATATCACTTGGGGACAAGGGATATAATCTGACGAACTTGTGGGATTCCGTGACCACGTAGAATGGCTTGTGGTTGGCCTTTGCAAGACAACCGATTTGGTAGGAACCAATGTGATTTATAATACCTCCCGTTTCAGCGACACCTTCTGCACCCACCAACACCTTGTCTACTTTGTGAATGACAAAGCCAACGGCATTGTCCACTATCAATTCCACTGGGATGTCTGCTTCTCTCAACAACTTGGCCATATGGTATCCTAATTCTGTAGGTCTCGATTCGGTGACAATGACTCTGAAACGAACCATCTTTTCCTTCTTTGCCTTGAGCAAGAGAAGGTACACTACACGCGAAAAGGAGTGGACCAAGATGATATCGTCGTCCTTAATGAAGGGAACCCCGTACTCGGCAGACTTATTTCTGGACTCCTTTGCCCTTTGGACAAACAATTCCCCGTTTTCGACCAAGTTCTTCTTACAAGACTCCCAATCAGAGTACAAATTCGTGGTTCTCTTGACAAATCTGGTGAACAAATCACACCCAGCAGAAAGAGAAATGGCGTTCAGAATGGACGACTTCAACGTGGCCACATTTGACGAAACCAAGTTCATCAACTCGGACGAAGTCAGCGGCTGTTTCACACGGAGCATGGTGACAAGGGACTCAATAGCAGCAATAGGCATAGTCATGTCCTTGTCTTCCTCCAAGAACTTGAGGTAAGTGGCAGTAATATCGAATTCCTGGGTCATTTTTTTGCTTTATTTCACTCAATCTAATAGCAGCTGTAAAATCTTGCTTCAAAATTGTAAAATCTCTTTCAAAATCGCTTTCAAATCGCTTTTTAAATCGCTTTCAAATCACTTTCTACGTTTCTTCAAAAATGCTCCTTCAATTTTCAAGCCGATCGAAAAAAATCACTTTTAAAATTCGCGATGGTCTAAAGCGCTTCAGTAAACAGAACCAAATAGCAGCATGTCTACCGATAGAGGCGAGTTATTTGTGGCGGAGGACGAGGAGATGTCCCACGACTCCGAACAGAAAGTTTCCGAGGGCGAAGCAGAAGATCAGGACGAGCAAGTTCAAGATGAGCAAGAGCAAATCGACTCCGACCCTATAATAGACTCCATTCCTTTGGTAGTGAGCTCGCTCCCGTCTTCTGTAACCCAATCTTTACACATTCTTCAGTATCCAGGAAGACCAAAAACCCGTCCCTTGAACGATGGCCGCTACAGTGCTTCCATGAAGGCGGACTCCAAGTTCTTGGATGTTCGTGTTCCACTAGACGTGAACAAGTTCTTCAACACCTCCAAGATCGAGACTTGGGGTGAGACTATCGGAGAGCAGGGCTTGCAGGGTGTTCTAGATGAAACCAACGGAGGGCTCTATGTTGGCCAGATCGTGAAACTGGCGGACGGATCACGTAAGGTCGTTTTGGTGCCAGTAGACAGCACAGCACAACTCAGATCATCCTTCAAGTATTTGGATGATTTGGACACGATGGCTGCATCCCAGCGTAGAACAGAAAACGCAGAAGCTGCTGCAGCAGCCGGGAACAAGGCTGCCAACGTGCAGATTTTGCAATCATCTGCCAAGACCAATACGCAGGCACAAGAGTTTGGGAACCCACTTGGTGAAGCCCTTAGACATATCAAGAAGTTCAACGAAGAGGAATGGACCAACTTGAACTGGAAAACCAGCGACGAATGCTACGATTTGAAAGAGCAGATGTTAAACGGGGCTGATGGAATAAAATTGTCTACTGATGTGAAGTTTAAGGAATATTTGAGAGAGCTTATGGATAGTTAGTGAGAAAAGAAATCTCTGGGGAGACCATTAAACACAGATATCCTATTAAGAGATCACCTAGTAGATATCCTATGAAGAGATATCCTATTAAGAGATCACCTATTAAATACAACACCTAAGTAAATAACCTTAGATCTTTAGATCACTTTAGATCTAGATCGCCTATTAAATAGCAAAGAGTCCGTACCGGCCCACGAGAACTCTCAAATACATATATTAAATATCATCAGTAATACTATACTGCAAACCCTTTCTTCCTTGTGTCGCATTTTTCAAGCTCATCTCAAATTTTGCAGCGATTAACTTCTTTTAGAACTACAACCAACAAGTCAATACAGCAAGATGGACGACGATGATGGAATGATCTTGAACTTTGCGATGCCCGCAGCTAACCTGGTGGCTCCAGCCAAGAAGAAGGTTAGAGTTGTGGGTGGTACTTGGGCCGAAAGAAAAGAAGCAAAGCTTTCATATGAAGGTAAAGATAAGAAGTATGCCAGTAGTCTGAACACCATGCCAATCAACAACTCGAGATTGGACCGTATCAGACAGGGAGAAAAGGGCGGTGCTAAACGCTCAGGTGCCTCCAACTCACACGGACCTTCGTCCAAGAAGATCAGATTCTCTGAAAACAACGGAGAATACGGTGGAAAGAACAACTCGTTTGTTTCTTCCTTGTTTACTTCCAACACCGAGAGTGAGTTGAGTGCTTCTGCTGAGTCCGATGTGAAATACAAGCCTTCGAATGCCCCATTGATGGACTCGTCAACTTTCCAAGGTTGTGGTATTAATGAAAAATTGAACAAGCACTTGACAGAAACGCTTTTATTCAAGACACCCACCAAAGTGCAGAGATCCGTTCTTCCTATAATGTTGGGAAAGGAAAAGGACTTGTTTGTGAAGGCCCAGACTGGGTCTGGTAAAACCTTGTCTTTTCTTTTGCCGATCTTTCACAAGTTGATGATGGAAGACACCAAGATCACCCGTGATTCCGGGCTCTTTGCTGTTATTCTCACTCCTACCAGAGAATTGGCTAACCAGATCTACGGGGTTATGGAAACCTTGACAAGATGCTGCAACAATATTGTCCCTGGGATTGTGATTGGTGGTGAAAAGAAGAAGTCTGAAAAGGCCAGATTGAGAAAAGGTGTCAACATTCTTGTGGCCACTCCAGGTAGATTGTCGGATCATATTGAGAACACTGAATCCTTGAATATCGGGCAATTGAGATGGTTGATTTTGGATGAAGGTGATAAGTTGGTTGAATTGGGGTTCGAAGAAACCATCACCAAGATCACTGACCAAATCACCAAGAAATCACGTATCATAGACACTATCGACAAATGGCCAGGTTTGCCTAAGAAGAGAGTGAACCTCTTGTGTTCTGCAACCATCCAGAACAACGTTAAGAAATTGGGAAGTATTTTGTTGCACCAACCTGAAATGATTACGGTTGACTCTGTAGGAGAAACCATCAACTTTGATGAGCAAGATGAAAATGAAAATAACGACGATAAGATAAACGAAATGACTGCCCCAGATCAATTGATTCAAAACATCATGGTTGTGCCTCCTAAATTGCGTTTGGTTTCTCTCGCTGCTATTCTCAAGAAACAATCTGCTCTTATCAAAGACAGCGGAGAGAGTTCAAAGACCATTGTTTTCTTCTCATGTGCTGATTCGGTTAATTTCCACTTTGACATCTTCACCAGACACGGTTTCAAGTTGAGAAAAGTCAAGAATGAGGAGACTGGAGTGTTTGAAGAGAAGAAATTTCCTATAAACGAAGAAGGAGATGAAGAAGTATCGGAAGAAATAGGTTTGTTGAGTGCTCCATTACTTGGAAGCAATACTACGGTTTTTAAACTCCATGGTTCTTTGTCCCAGCAAGTTCGTACCTCTACACTTCAGATGTTTGTCCAATCTTCATCTACCAAACATGCCATTCTTTTCTGTACAGATGTGGCCTCTCGTGGTTTGGATTTACCAAATATTTCCACCGTTGTAGAGTACGATCCTCCTTTTACTGTGGATGACCATTTGCATAGAATCGGTAGATCTGCCAGAGTCGGTAAGGAAGGTACAGCACACTTATTCTTACTTCCAGGGATTGAAGAAGGTTATGTCGATGGTAAGTTGAAGGTTGTGCATCCTAACGAAGGTAACTTGAGAATTGTAAACTACGAGTCAGTCTTGAGAAGAGGATTTGCGGAAACTGAAGCACCCGTGAAGAAGGCTACGTCAAAGAAGGATTACAAGCCAGATCCAAAGGAGAAACAAGGTAAATGGGATATACATGCTACTACGTGGCATTTGGATGTTGAAAGATGGTTGTTGGAGGATGTTGGAGCTCATAACAAGGCTACGCAAGCTTTCACATCGCATATTAGAGCTTATGCTACGCATTTATCGTCCGAAAGAAACTTTTTCAACGTCAAGTTGTTGCATCTTGGTCATTTGGCAAAGAGTTTCGGGTTGAGAGAAACGCCAAAGAGGTTGGGTAAGTCCGTTGGTAATCATAAGGATGGCCTCGATTTGGGTTCGACAAAGAAGGTGAAGGAAGACCCAAGAAAGAAGTTGTTGAGAATGGCCAAGAAGGCTGCAAATCAAACAAGTGAATTTAATTATTGATACATAAAACATTGATAGAGCATAGTAATATATTGAATTGATAAAGCATAGAAACATAGTAATATTGAATTGATACTAGATCATTCTTTGTTTAAGATTTTCCATAATCCATGATTCTCTCCTATCAAATATCCCATAGTTCTTCTCTGGTAGTAATCATGCACCAAGGAAATGTTCTCTATGATGTCATCCAACAAGATAGCCTTGCCGACATTGATTCCATCTTTCAACCCCTGGTGTTTAATGTTCACTACATGGATGTGGAAATGGTAGTAGGATGGCTGGTAATGGACAAAGAGTCTAAATTGATCCTTTTCGATTCCGTATGTAGTACTAGCTACTTCAAGAATCTTTTCCCTTATTGACTTCAAGTAGACAAGGTGGGAGGAATTTAAATCCCTAACAGAAGATATGTCCTTTCTGTTAACTATGCAACACAAGTAAAGAGCATCCATGTTAATCTTGTCCCATTTCATATCTGGTAAAAGAACAAATCCTGTGTCTACGTCAGCATCATGAAAAATAAAGGACTCTGATTCCTTCCCTTCAAACAATATATTGTACACCCATTTGATTCTATCTCCCTTCATGGACTCAATATAATGCACAACGTCTCTTTGGTACATTTCTGGGGTTTCTAGTATGTAGTGGAAATCTTGGGCAGCAAACTTCTTGATATGAGTTTCTGTAGCAGGATAGATCAAATTAAGTTTTGCACCTGGTAAACTATCCAAATCTTGCTTCAATACGATAGAGGACCAAAAGTAAACATCATTTTGTTGGATTGGTACTATGTCTTGCACGATGCTTTGAATTTCGTGGGACAGGAAATGGGATTTTTCGATAGTTACGATAGCCTTGTTCCCTTCAATTGTCCCAAGAAACGCAATAGACTTTTCCTGTGGGTTAGAAGTAAGGAGTTGTTCAAACTGGAACGATTCAATTAGGGATTTGATGGACATGATTGTTGTGACTTTTCTTTTGATTTTGATTTTCTCTGAATTTTCTTTATTGGCTGCGAAAAGTGAAGGAGAATTTGGAGTTGAGTTGATATAATGGAGTTGATAAGAGTAGATATAATGAGAGTAGATATAATGAGCATGGAGAGGAAGCATGATAAAAGTCTGGTAGACATAATGAGACTAGAGTATACATATAGTGAGTCCTCTACAGCTAGGGAAATGGACGATGCACACTATACAGTAAAACAGAAATCATTAGAGCCAGACTTATCAATGCAATACTATCATCTAACAATTTCAAATCCTACAAAAGAAGTTCTTGGGAAAGCTATATTTGAATAGTTCTATAGAAACCCCCGATTATTCATTCATATCTAGACAAACCCAACTTGGCCAGGCAACTTCATCTCGCACTATACCCCTTAATTGATCAACTACGAATTTCTCCACCTTCCCCACGTTCCTAAGAACATTATTCTCAACCCCGATTTCGGATTCAATTCGCATTTTCTTTATAATGTCTATTCTTTCCGAATTGGTACCAGAAATATAATCGACAATGGAGTTTCCCTGAGGAGGCGGGGTATTGGAAGTACTTGTATTTGGGTTACTGGGCGAGTTTGAACTGAAATAATCAGAAGTGGAATCATTGATGTCACACAAGAACGAGAAATAGACGGATTTCTTCAAGTACGCAACAGCCACTATCGAGTGGATGTCCAACTCCGTGATATGCAATTTTATAGGCAACGAAATGAAATTAGGCGAGGGGTAGTTCACCAAGAGATCAACAGTCACTTCAAGCCGTATGTTGCCTGAATAGTTAATATCCATGGTAAATTGAATGTCATCCTCTTTTTTGGATGTTTTAGGAGCGGGAGAGTTCAGTTTGGTGCGAATTAATGGAGTAGACTCTATATGGCTTGGAGTTGGGGGGTTTGTTTGTGTTAATGAAGTTGAATTTATCAAGTCCCTCACGGGATTTATCGGGGTTTCCGATCTAGTATTCGAATTACTGGGTCCAAGACCTATGATGTTGTTTGTATTATAGTTCTGAATGTAGTTTAGGGAGTTGTTCCCTAGCATAAGCGAAACAGACTCCAGCGAAGTCCTCAAACGTTCTATTGGTGGGGGCTGTATATGAGATGGAAGATCTGGATTTAAGTTCAATTTTAGAGCATGTAGGTCATCTGATAGTAAATTAACGCTTCCCTGTGAACTTAAAGGTTCTTCGTCTTCATCGTCTTCATCTTCTTCATCATCATCTTCTTCCTCAGCATGTGGAGTTGATCTGGCCTCTTCTTCTTCCTCAACTACACTTTCTTCGCTTTGTAAATTCACATTCGAATTTATTTTCAGTTTTCCCTGTTCCTCTTCCTCCTCGTCTTCATAGAATTCGTCAAATGGGTCGCCTATATGTCTAATAACAATCTCTGGGGCTTTATCTCCAAGATTGAAGTCGGTGACTGAAATATTCGAGATATACGACGGAAGGGATATCGAGCTGAACTGGTGGTCCAAGAACTCCTTTATGGATTCATTTATCGAGTTGTCAGCTATGAGATTATCCCAATTGATATCAAATGACATGAGTAGGGTAACATGGAAGAAGTGAGATTATTGTCATCATCATCATCTATGGAATGGTCACGTGAGTTTGCAGCAAGAGGAAGACATACTTCACAAACCAAGTAGTGACGTTGAAGTGGTAAGGTTGATGTAGTGATGTTGGCGTGGTGATGTTGGCGTGGTGAGGTTTGAATATCGAGGTTTTACTGTGTGCTTGTATACTTGTTTTATTTTGAGTACAAGATTGGCAAGATTGTGCTTATTGTTAAAAACACACGATATTAATATTCCTAAATACTACCAACTAATTATAATGCATAAAGTTCAGTAATTACCATTGGTGATTCATTCTAGAATGTAGTACTTCAATTGAGTATAATTACAAATCTCAATTGAGTACAATCCAAACAAGTATAATTCCAAACAAGTACCATTCCAAACAAGTACCATTTTAAATACAATGGCTGACTCATAAATGGAAGCAGCACAGTGAACATGTGAGTAACATATATTCTTCCTTTCTCACTATTACTCTTCCCAACCAATATAAGACCCTCTTCATCCCTTCTTGTATCCAAGCCACTTATCGCTTTATCACCGCGATGACTCTTTGTGTCCGTTTCTTTTATCTCACATACCGGCTACCCCAGAAAGCAAAAATTTGCAAAAATTTGCCAAAACTACCTCAGGGATATACAGCATGACACTCCCCCAGATCCTCAACATTATAGTCGTTGGCGCCGGTTTGGTAGGCCCTCGCCACGCTTTGTACGTCCAAAAGAACCCTTCTTGCAATCTCTTTGGGATCGTGGATCCTTCTCCAGGCACGCTTGCGGTTGCTGAGTCCTTGAATACACTGCATTTCAGCTCTATTCCACAGCTAGTACAGTACTGCAAGTCCCACAAACTTGCATTACCTGACGGAGCCATTGTGTGTACACCCAACCATACCCATATCAGTGTTGCAGCTGAGTTGGCTAGATTGGGAATTAACTTGTTGGTGGAAAAACCACTTAGCGCAGACCCTCGAGATGCAGCTGCGTTGAAGAAGTTTGTCAAGGAAACCAACGTCAAGCTCTTGGTTGGCCACCATCGCCGCTTCAATCCGTACATTGTAGAAGCAAAGAAGAATTTGGAATCTGTTGGGGAGATTGTTGCTATACAGGGTAGTTGGGCTTTGAAAAAACCACAGAGTTACTTTGAAGAAGGTCCCTGGAGAACAGACTGCTCCACGGGTGGAGGGGCGCTCCTTATAAATTTGGTTCACGATTTGGACTTGTTACAATATTTGTTTGGCCCAATCGAGAGAATCTACGCAGAATTGTTAAAGAAACAGAGGATCCAATATCCTAATGTGGACGAAGGTGCCGCTCTCACCATCAAGTTCAAAAATGGAATCATGGGTACGTTCATCTGCTCAGACAATATCACGTCACCTTTTAATTTCGAAAGTGGGACTGGGGAAAACCCAAATATCCCTCATATGGAGGACTTACAGGGGTTTTACAGGATATTTGGGTCTAAGGGAACCCTTTCTGTTCCCGATCTCACGTTATTCCATCAGCCTAGTGAGAAAGAACACACTTGGTTGAAACCAATTGAGAAGAAGTCTCTTGTGGATGATATGGCTAATTTGAGTAACACCATGCCGTTTGCATTACAAGTTGAACATTTTGTGCAGGTGATTCGGGGTGAAACTGAACCTTATTGTACGGCTGACCATGGGATCTCTGCCATTCTATGCATTGATGCTGTTTTGAGGTCGATAGAAACTGGACAGCCTCAGATTGTGGAAGATGTCCACAATATCAAACCTCTGAACATTTTAGACAAGTAGAGTATGAAATTAGATATTGAAGGGGGTTATTGTGTTTATTTTTGCTGCCCCTTAAAGCTGGAAAAAATGTAGCTGTCAAGATTATAAGGAAAACTGTAGCTGTTAAGATTATTGTAAAAATTATGTAGATAGATAGCGCAGTGTAATTTGGCTCATACGAACCTGAAATGTTCGTATCTCTGGAAATAAATCAAATTGAAATATTCTAACCTTTAAGATTTTCGAAAATTTATTCCGATGACATGAAAATTTCCGATCTGAGGTATTGAATAGAATACACTGTAGTAGTTTCCGATCCTCTTTTCAGACGTCTGATCTTGTTAAGAGTGATCTTACTAAGAGTATCTTATCTAAGAGTACCTTGTTTCTGAAAATGTCTCACGACTCCACGACATTGCACTGGAGAACAAAAAAAAATTAACCAGTAGAATTCATTGAAATTACCAATCAGCAACATGTCCAGATTTGTTATCCCTAACACATTACGCGAGTTGAGATTCCAGTTCTCGCAGACCGGAGAAGCTTCCGTTCCTTTGAGACTGTTCCTCACCAAGAACTACCAAACTTTGAAGACACAGACCGAATACAAGTTGCCAATCTTGATCAGAGAAAGCTATGGTGTTTCTCCTACATTAGTTGCCAGATTTGAAAAGGGTAGGGAAGTCAAGACTCTGTTGGATGGCTTGAACGAAACACAAATCAACGGTGCATTGGCTGATTTATTGAAATAAAGAGCATATAATAACATAATAAACAGTGATAGATATGATGATGTAGAGAAATAGAAAGAAACAGTTACAGACTATTAAGGTGTTACACATGTTATACGTCACCTCACTTCTTACAGTTCTGTATTATCTCTCTTACAGTTGTGTATCTCTCATAAAGTGTATTATCTATGTAAACTCATAATAACCCCATCCAAGACTGAGTTCTTCTTTACAAAACAACTCTTTGGCGCGTTTATCGCTTGAAAGAAGACCAGCTGCAACAGCAAACGGCACAAAGTGCTCGGCAGAAGGATGAGCTTGGGAGAAAAGCGGCTTGACAGCTAAAGCAGACAACTTGTTGACCAACTCTTGTCCTCCTGTGGATGTAGACGTAGCTTCTCTCAATAATTTATGGAATGGAGCAGAGTATGGCATTACTTCACCAGGTAAGGAGTACAGTCTACGCAAATCGTACAAGTTATGCACAGTCATTCCTGAACAAATCACAAGAGCTCTGTCTTTCAATCTGAACTCATTCAACGCCTGGCCGAGCTTGAAATGAGTCTGGAAGTCGTTTTCGTCGGCAGTCATCGAAACCTGGATGACTGGCACGTCTTCGAGATCCAACTTTTCACCTGGGGCCGTTTCAGTGGTTCCGGAAACAGTGGTGTACTTACTGAAAGCTACCTTCATTGGAACCCACACCCCGTGGTCCAATCCTCTTTTTATCAACCTGCTGTTGAATCCACTCTGGGACAATTTGGCTACAATTGCATTAGAGATTTCCATAGAGTGGGCCGCTTTGAATTGTTCTTTGTAGTAGTGTTTGGGGAACCCTCCAAAATCATACACCAAGCTCCCATCAGAAGGAGGAACAGCCACGTTTACTTCATTACGTCTTGGGGACTGCCAGTGTGCACTCACGACGATTATGTAGTCCGGTTTCCATTCGTTCTTAATTTGACTTCCAAACTGCTTTAAATAGTCATAAACTTCTGGATGTGGATCATAACGGTACATGAAATCCGGTCCGCCGTGACTCCAGAATAAAGCAGGTAAAGGTTTTGCAACGGACATTTTGTAATAGTAGTAGGTGTACAGTGCAATTGCTATTCCCACTGTAAGCAATAACCTCATTTAAGTACCTCCATAATTTCGCAACTACTCCACACTTTTATAAGGCACATTACTAATCCTGGGGGCTTTAAATGGTATTGCACAATTTAGTTGAGAATGCGCTAATCAAACAAGTTCCCAGTGGGTGGGTCAGAAGATACAAGTATACTACGGAATTAAACTTCTTTCCTATACAGGTAAACTTTGATGGAGACAGTATTGCGCTGATTACATATCGATTTTATCAAGCCTCCTTGCGCTGATTTAGAATTTATTTCAATGACATCAAGAACGGCGCTTACATCTCGGTTTAATGACCAGCTGCGCTGATTAGATATCGGTTTATGAACAACTCTATTGCGTTGGTTTCGTTTAGATTTTATTTAGATTTCATTTAGATTTCACTTAGATTTCATTTAGATTTATTTAGATTACACTTTCTGGTCACAACTGAAAGTGAGTCAAATTTTTACAAGTCAACCAAGTTGTGACAAGTCAATGGTACCATGTTGTAACCTGTCAAGATTATCCTGTGAATATTAGTCTCTATTATCCAACCAATGGTGTTGGTCAATGGTGTTGGTCCTCTACATCTGGTTGTCACACGTGCCCGTTTCCACATGACTCCCCAAGCCGCTTTCCCTCATTTATTCATGACCCATTGAATCTGCCGTGTCATGTACGCTGGTGTAAATTAGTCTTAGAGTATTTTTACTTTCTGTAGACCTCGGACAATCCCCCGGACCGGAAAAGTTCCCAAATAAGAATTCTAACCAAGAAAACTCTATCCCCAATACAAAACTCCCTTCGAAAATCCACTCCGGTCAATACTTTCCTGTCCAGAAAAACCTTAAAAGGTTAAGTCTTTATCCGACTCTTGTTTGCGTGGTTTCTGCACTGGAAAAAAACCTTAATCTTTTTTCTACTTCCTTACCTATTCTCCTGTATATTGCTTGCTATGAAATTCCATCATTGTGCACTTGTTTATAAAAGTTTGCTTGAATTTAAAGAAACATTTGGTTCCGTTCTTGTTTATCAGCATCAACACCATGGTTTCCTTCTTCTCGCGCTCAGTAAGTAAAGAGATCTCTTAAGAAGGTTGCAGTGAAGTTTTGGAATGAAAGAAGGAAATGAAAGCTTCCTCATCTATTTACACGGGGATAAAATGCCAACAACCCCCAGAAAACTTAACTCAACTTAACTTAACTTTACTCAAGTCCCCTCAAGTCCCCAACTCCTTACTAACACATCTAGAAAAAGTCCCAATACCAGGGATTTGCTAAGTACGACGATCTTATCCACAGATACGATCAAAGCCATGCCCAGCCTAGCGAACTAGGAAGCAATGGTTTGCCTATAAGAACCCGGTCGTTGACTAACGGTGCAGATCAGGCTGCTCTAGCCGCTATAAGGCTGCACTATAACCTGAAGGCGGGCCAGACGCTAAAACCCCCGGCTCCAGAACGTCTGCAGGGACAACGGACCCTCTCGATGGGGAGCAATGGTGCATTGAAGCAATATGTATATACCCCTAAGGCGTCATACCAGCCCGGGAATGGGAGGAAATCGCTCCAGCTGCGCCAACTGACCTATAACAGTCCTCAGAGGAGGTACTCGTCGCTAAACAGTGCCTCGCATAAAGAGCAGGATCTCTATGATGACGATGACGAAGTTGTGATCACAACTAAGACTACCAAGGTGGTGGACTCTCTGGGAAGAACGCAGTCCATTACAACCAAAACCATCCGGACTTTGCCCGATGGCTCAAACATAATTGAAACCACAACCAAGAACATATCCAGGGGTAACTCGAGAGCAAACTCACTCACGTCGGGCTTAAGAACCTCATCAATGACTTCGGCGAATCAACATAATCTCTCGAAGATTGATGAGGACTTGCGCGACTTTGAGTATAACTACGAACTAGACCAGCTTCCACATTCCCATCTAGCACTAAATGTCGATAATCCGCAATCTCCTAGATCGGATAGAGGCAGGTTGCAATCTCTCGAGTCCAGGACGGAAAAACCGCTCCGCTCGATATTAAAATCCTCCTCAAATGAGGATGACTTTAAAGATGCTCTTGACGATTTGGACCTGCAGAATCATCCCTACAAGAACCTAACAACTGATCTTTCCAGACCTCCGAGAATCAATGTCTCAGAATCAAAGGGTATCCCGAAGATATCTTCTCCCGTTACTCCTACACAAATGACTCACAAGTCACCTACTCGCCAGGCACATGTAGATGATAGAATAAGTCTCACTGCGTCGTCTCTAGGACCAGCTGGTGGTTTCCGCCACTCGCGTCAAAGAAGCAAGGCTTCTAACGATGATGTGCTTTCGAACGATTTGGCCTCCCCTGCAGTCTCCATCTCGTTCAATGACCATGTGGAAACAATACAAATACCTTCAAACAAGGAGAACAGGGTTCCAGATAAGATTCCACAGACTTCTATGGAAATCCCTCCTGAGTTTTATGCTGCGGCTATGGAGGCGGCCTATAAGAAGGTTTACAAGGATAGGGAACCTCCTGCAGCGCAAACCCCTGTTGTTGCCCCTGCTCCTCCTGCTCCTCCTGCTGCTCCTAAAAAAACCTTGCGAGTTCCAGCTGAAAAGGAAAAGGATGATGGTTTAAGTAATAATTTCAAGTATGGAAATCACCACAGAGAGTTTGTAACTCATTCTTTACGTGGAGATAAGAAGGATCGTGGAAATTTCGAGAAGAACAGTAAGTTGCAAAAGAAGTTGGCAAATAAGGGTGACAAGCTACAAAAGAAATTAGCAGCAAAGGATGAGAAGTTGCAAAAGAAGTTGGCTGAAAAGGAGGAGAAATCGCAAAAGAGACTGCTGAAAAAGAGATTTACTCTTTTCGGAAAGAAGGATCTTGGAGATGACTATTCTACGTTGGATAACGTTACGATTTATGAGTCTACTAAGGATTCGCCGATGACCGAGATTCCGCAAGTTTCGAAAAAGGACACTTTATCTGAAACAGCACCCATTGATATGGGTAATTCTCCGAGAAACGGTAACTCGGCTGATAATGATTTCCTGGTGATCAGGGAAGTTCCAGAACTCGCATTCGATAAAGGTTCTGATAAAGTAGAAACACCGTTTCCAAAGCCTTTGGAAACGTTTTCTGTGCCTGCTGTAGCTCTAAGCGACAGTGCTGATGAAGCCTACTTTGAACCTGAAGATATTCCTTTGGAATCAGATCCACATGTCTTTGAACCTGAAATCACCGCCAAATCTACTCAAACGAATAAGATACAGGCTGATCAAGAAAAAGAGTTTGACTCTTCGGTATCAGGATCAACGGATCTACCAGAACCAGAACCATTGGACGAGTCACTACCAAGTTCGCCAAGATCGCCCAGTTCGCCCAGATCACCAATATCACCAAGATCACCAAGATCACCAAGATCCCCTAAATCACCTAAATCACCAGGCTCCCCTAAATCGAAATCGTTGAGCAAACCAACTGCAACTTTTCTCAAAGCAATTTCTTTGAGGAAACCAAAGTCAGTCCAACTAATTAATATTACTCCTGCTACCGATAACATGAACCCACCATCTAAAGAGTTCATCTCCTTTGGTGCAGCATTAGACAATGGCACATCGGGGCCAGAAAACCCTCAAACCGCTGAACCACTTTCTCCAGGTGCGGAATCAAGTGCTGGTGTATCGGTTAGTCAAGGTGATTCTGACCTCAAACATATCAGTCTTCCGTATATTGACAGATCAGCAGATACTAGTCCAGTCTCTGAAGTGCTATCTAATACCACTGGAGAAGCTTCACAAATTATACCCGCTGTTTCTACTGCGAGAACTGTGGAGCCTGTGTCTACAGCTCTTACTTCTCCCCCAGTATTGCCAGACCCATCATGTGAATCTCCTAGAGATGAAAACTCTCTACCAAGTAGTCAAAGATCCGATCAAGTGACTAGATCTACAGCTGAAACCGAATTCCATGAAGCGGAATCTGAATCTGGTAAGGAACCATTGGTTACCAAGAAACCTGAGCCATCCATCTCATCGCCTAAGAAAAAGATGAGTCGTTTCAAGAATAAGGTTTACAAGCTATTTGTTGATAAATACGAGGCCTGAAGTTAATATTTAATATGAATAGTAAGTTAATACAATTTAAATACTTCCTCTGGAAAAATATACTCTGCCCGCTTCTGTTCTTGCATTCTCAAGCTTTGTAGCCGGATTTTGGGAAGAAACTCCATGAACTCGGTATATCTCTCTGGATGGAATCTGCCAATGGACTTTTCTCTTCTGAGTTTGAAATTGTTTTTGTTTTTGTACTTGTCGTAGGTCTTACTGTAATGGTCTAATTTCGCATCTGCTTGTTTCAAGTCAACTGGATCTATCTTAACCTGGGGTCTCGATATTATACAGTGGTGGGGGTTTTGTTTGTCTATGTCTTGGGATGATAGGGATCCACTGAAATCACTTCCTTTGGTTTGTTGGGCTTGGAGATCTAAATCCTCAATACTCTTGGTTTCACCTTCTCCATCATATTCATTAAGTTGAAACTTGCGGATGAGGTTCTCTGGGCTGTATGAATCACGCTTTCGGAGGCCCAGGTCTCTATGTAATGTCCGCCTTGATTCTGTTTGTAGCGGCTGTTGCTTGTAATCTGATAAATTTGGAAAATCGAATTTGAATTCATTGATATCTTCGTAAGACCATTCACTTTCGTAGTTGCAATCAACCTCAGATTGAGCATCTAAGTTAATGCTACTAGAGCTTAAACCATAGTGTCGGGTTGAATTGACTGGTGTTTTTATTTTAGCCGCCAGCTGAGGATAAGTCAAACTTCCATCAACTTGTCCTTTATATTCACTGTTTATGTGATATTCTTGTTGCTCCAGGGTCAATGGACCACTGATTCTCGGTTTGCTTAGGATCATTCTCTTATTCTAGAATGTGGGCTTAGAGAGTAGTTTGTACGTGAAGGCTTGGCTGCAAAATATAGAATAAAAATCGATACAAAATGAAACCTTTGTGGTTATGAGCCCTGCGTATGCAAGTAATTTACTCATTTAACCAACAGGACAAAGGAATGACATCACACAGGGTTCAAGAAAAGAAAAACCTCACTCCCAGTATGGATAATTGAGTCAAGTAGTCCAAAAAAGAGATGATTCCATCGAGGATCGAACTCGAGACCTTTTCTGAGTGAGAGAAACGTCATACCGCTAGACCATAGAACCATCAAATTGAAAGAAGCGAGGTTCGAACTCGCGCCTCCGAAGAGACCAGGACCTTACCCTGGCGCCTTAGACCACTCGGCCATCCTTCCAATTTCTTGAAAAAATTCAATTTCAAGGGTCTCAATGATGTCTTCTAACTTTTGAAAAGACCCCAACTGCAACATTGAGATAAAAATAAAAAGATAGAAAGCAATTGTCACCCTGATATGATAACGTTTACATGAATCACATATGACGACTGCATTTTACGCATCAGTGAATATAACAGAGCAAGAATTCCAGCTTAGAGAAGCTTTTGCAGACCTTTGTCTAGCTTGTCGGACTGGATCGTTGGAAGATGTGCAATCCTTAATTAAGGTTCCCAATCTTGACATTAATCAGGTGGACGATTGGGACTATTCACCATTGTACCTACTGCTGCTTTGTGGTCACTTTGAAATCGTTCAATTGTTGCTTTCTAATGGAGCGGTCTGCGATAGAGATACTTTTGAAGGAGCACGTTGTGTTTACGGTGCATTGACTGATAAGATAAGAGATTTACTCTTGAGTCATGATCTTTCAAAAGCGGTGGATCTGACTCAACCCTTTTCTAGTCACATATCATCTTTATTGGTATCCTCTCCAAAGGACATTTTAGTATATCTCACGGAATCCAAACAATCTTTCAAACTAAACAGGTTCCTCTTAGCTGCCAGGAGTGGATATTTTGCAACTCTTCTAGACGGGCCGTGGAGTTCTTTGAGTAAAGTTGAAATCACAGATGCTAGTCACAATGAGTTTAAGATTATTGTTGATTACTTGTATCTTAGAACAGATGGGCTTCCAATTGATCGTTCTGATAAGAATCACTTACATGAGCTTGCCACCCGCTATCAATTGAGAGATTTGGCGGAATGTGTGTCGAAAATCAGGAGCAGTAATACATTCCAGCGGGTAGCAAAATTGAAGAAAGAGTATTCAAGTAGATTCATTTCAAATGGTTTGAAAGATTTCAATAGATTTGCAGCATGTGCCATCGAGAAGAAACTCCATAGCGAGGTAAATTTTGAAGGAGTTGACGACATAAATGTTGAAGACATTGATGTTAACTCGCTTTTAAACACTGATCAATCTAGCCAATTGCTCAATTCTCCAACTATCCCGGACATTTTTGCGGCTATCGTTGACATTGAGGAAGGTACAGTGGTGTACTATCCAACAAATAAGGGGATTCTATCGAGATCGGAATACTTTGATACTATGATCAAATCTGATTTCTTTGCGGTCACTCACAATAAGATACCATCTGTCGAAAGCGGTATAATTGATCGTCCATTTATGGGTGTAACACATATTCCAACCGTTCTACTCTCAAGTAATATCACAAGTTCAGCTGTTGGTGAAATGATCTTATACTATTTATACTGCGATGATATAGTTAGTATTCCAATGATTAGTATTGTGGAACTTCTTTTTGCAGCAGATGAGCTATTGTTAGAGAGATTGAAGAACTTGTGTGCATCAAAGATCGCAGCACAATTCAATTTTTCCATATGGGAAGACTTTTTAAAATTGAGCGTGGCAACTGGTTATTCTGCTTACGACTTGATACGTATCTCGTGGCAAACCAGATGTGAGAGACTAGAACAACATGTCACCAAGATGATAGCCCACAATTTGATTAAGGTTGAAAAGAACGAAAGGAGTCAGATTCTAAACCTAATCAAAGAATCGGCCGGAAGAATTTTGGAGAGACAGGACACTGATACAATTGAACTTGTTGATGACATTAGATATTTCCTTCAGAACAAAGAAGAAAGCACTGTTGTTGAGGAAGATATTGTAGAAAGCTTACTTGAGGAATTACAGTTGAATGCGTAATTGCACATACTTTATAGAGACCAAATTAGATGCTATATATTACATGATTTACGTAGGAATATTCGGAACTCAAGAAATTAGAGTTATAGCAATACACAATCACTCCTACATACTCGGCCATTTCCTATCACGATCTTGATGTTTTCTAAAATGGCTGCAAAATTTGGTTGCATTCCACGTGACTTCAAATTTTTCAGTCTCATCTCATCTCCATACAAAATCAAAGAAGTAGATTCCTTCATAGCTCTCAGAACCATTATTATGAACGAGAACAACGCAGATGGAGGTATTTCCGTCGATGCCTTTGAGCTCGAGGACAAGTTGGCTAAGATCAGAACACAGATCTCGTCCAAGTTGGACAACCAGAAGCACTTGGCCATCATCTTGTCTGCAGTTGAAGAGAACATTGAGGAGCAGAACAACGACAAGACACCCGTTGCATACTTTGTCTCGTTCTTGTCCTTGTTAGACCAGGCCATTCAAAACGACCAAATTGTCGACAGCAACTTGGCTGCCACCACTACATACTTTTTGGACTTGGTGTTCCCATATACCCCCAAGTCCTTGTTGAAGGGTAAGTTTGCTGAGATCTTGACCAAGTTGGCTCTTCCGCTTACATTGCCTGGTGCTGACGCTCCATTGGTCAGATCCACTATTGGTGCATTAGAAAGCTTATTGTTAGCCCAGGACCACCAACAATGGGTTTCTTCCGGAAACATTTCCCCCAAGAGAGCCTTGACTGGTTTGTTAGAGTTATCCTTTGACGGCAGACCCAAGGTTAGAAGAAGAGCGCAAGAAGCCGTCAACACGGTGTTAAGCAACCCTCCTGTGTCGCCTTCTCCCGTGCATATTGCCTCTGGTATGGCTGGAGAATTGTCCTTGGAAAGATTGGCATCGTTGATAGAAACCGCCAGGAACTCCAACAACAAGAACACCAACAAGGAAATCAACACGCAAATCATCCACTGTCTTCAGTTGATCACCTCGATCACCTCGGCCAACTCGTGGCCTTCCAACAAGATCGAGGCCTTGTGCGATGTCTTGTTGGAAATCTCCAAGACCTCCGACCAGTTCTTGGTGTCCTCTGCATTCCGTGCCTTTGAAGGCCTTTTCCAGTCCATGTCCAACGTGATTGACATTGACAGATTCGGACGTGTTTTAGACATCATCTTTGACTTGAAGCCCTCCATCAACGACACCCACTTGGCTGCCTCGTGGTTGGCTGTGATTGCCAAGGCTTTGGAGAGTTTTGCCAAATTGACCCCAGAGCTCTGTGTGAAGAAGTTGACCTCTGTGGTTCCAATCGTGACCCAATTCTTGTCTTCTGAGTCCAAGAACATCTACGAATCCGCATCCCAGTGCTTGATCGCTATTGTCTCCCAGACCATCCCAGACAACTTCTTGTTGCAGCCTACGCAAACCAACGGCATCACCGGTGAGATCTACGAGTTGATGGACGACACCGTCACCTTCTTGGCCGAGTACATCACCAAGGAGCTTCTCTCGATCAAGTACCAGACCGCCACCAAGGAGATCTTGGAGTTCATCGCAGCCTGTGTCTTGAAGTTGAGAAGCCGTGCCAACCCAGACTTCCTTGCTGTCTTGGAAGTTGTAGGTCTGTGGCGTACCAACGAAACCGACTCCTTCCCATACAACAAGGAGGCCGAGGACGTGATTGGTGCGCTGATTGCTACTATGGGCCCACAGGTTGTGTTGAGCGTCTTGCCATTGAACTTGAGCGAAAACTCCACCGAAACAGGAAGAGCCTGGCTCTTGCCTCTCTTGAGAGACAACGTCAGATGCGCCGACTTGCAGTTCTACAAGACCGACATCTTACCGCTTGTGGAGTTCTTTGAGAAGAAGGCCAAGTTTGCCTCTCCTGTCCACGCCAAGATCTTCGAGACCATCACAGACCAGATCTGGTCGTTAATGCCACACTTCTGTGACTTGCCCCGCGACTTGACTACTGCATTCGATGACGAGTTTGCCTCTCAGTTGTCCAACTTGATGTATTCTAACGTTCAGATGAGAGTGCCCGTTTGTCACGCCTTGAAGTTGCTTGTCGAGTCCAACGTGGCCTACGCTGAAGGTGCTTTGGCCGACGACTTGCTCATCCAGGAAGAGTTTCCTATCTCTCAGGCCAAGACCAACGTGGAGTACCTTGCCGCTAAGGCCGCTAACGTCTTGTCCGTCTTGTTCAACGTGTACGCCTCCACCATGCCCGACTCCCGTGGGTTTGTCTTGGAGACCATCGACACTTATTTGCAGATCATCTCCACCACCGACATGGAAGCCACTTTCAACAAGGTTTGTGGCTTGTTGAAGCAGGCCATGGACGACGAGGCCGCTGAAGAAGCTACCAGCAACAAGAAGGCCAAGAAGGACGACGGCGCCAAGTTGAGCGTCACCATGATGGATTTGGTAGTGGCTATGGCCAAGTACGTGCCTGAGTCTTCTCACAACGCTTTGTTCTCCATCTTTTCCTCTACTGTTGCCTTGAAGGACAACGCCTTGATGCAAAAGAGATCCTACAGAATTCTCTGCAGATTGGCCGAAAGCGACGCCGGGAAACAATCCATGATGAACTTTATCAGCGAGATTGAAACCGTGATAATCCAAAACAGTGAAAGCTCCCACATCTCGGCCAGATCCTCCAGATTGACTGCTGTGGACTTGGTCTTGGACATGTTGCCTCAGTCCGACTTGTACTTTATCCCATCCATCTTGCAGGAAATCATTATGTCCACCAAGGACACCAACGAAAGAAGTAGAAGTTTGTCGTACCTGATCTTGAACAAGATGGGTTACAAGATGGCCGAAGGAGGGGTGATTGAAAACGGTAGGGTTCCCGGCTTTGACCCAGCCACCCCAACTTCCCAGGCCTCTTTAACCGAGTACTTCACCATGGTCAGTGCTGGTTTGGCTGCCCAGGCCCCACACATGATCTCGGCCACCATCACCGCCGTGTCGTGCTTGATCTTTGAGTTCAAGGACCAGCTTCCTTCCGAAATGTTGTTGGAAATCGCATCCACCGTCGAGTTGTTCTTGACCCACAACTCCAGAGAAATCGCCAAGGCCGCCATTGGGTTCGTCAAGGTTGAAGTCTTGTCCTTGCCAGAGGAGTTTGTCAGAGCCAACTTGAAGGAATTGTTGGGCAAGTTGATGAGATGGTCACACGAACACAAGGGCCACTTCAAGCTGAAGGTGAAGCACATTGTGGAGAGATTAATCAGAAAGTTTGGTGCCGAGGAAGTTGAACAGGCCATGCCAGAAGAAGACCTTAAGTTGGTTTTAAACATCAAGAAGATCAGAAACAGGGCTAAGAGAAGACAGGAAGAAGGTGAAGAAGCTGGTGAAGGTGCTTCTGCCGGAAAGCCCAAGGACAAGAAGTTTGTCTCTGCCTACGAGCAAGCACTTTATGACTCTGATGTTTCTGACGATGAAGTGGATGAGGATGTCAAGGATAGTAAGAAGGGTAAGAAGAAGTCTAACCAGTTTATTTTGAACACTGGGGATGAACCTTTGGACTTGTTGGACCGTCAAATGTTGGCCAACATCTCTTCTTCCATGCCAAAGAAGGCTGGTAAGAACGATGCCAAGAGCAAGGCCAGTGAGTTCAAGACCAAGAACGGGAAGTTTGTGTTTAATGAAGGTGAAGATGATCCTTTGGTTGGAAAGGGATCCGGAATCGATGCATACTTGGATGCTGTTAAGCAGGCACCAGTGAGAGGCCAAAAGAACAAGTTGAAATGGGCCAAGGGAAAGAACAAGGAAGAAGAAGACTGGTCTGATGACGAAGCTCCAGTCAAAGGCAAGGCTGGAAACTCCAAGGTTTCCAAGGTTTCCAAGCCAAAGAAGAAGTTTAAGGCTGGAAAGAAGCTCTAATTTGTTTTCTTATATTGTATATTTAGTCAAGATATTTTTGTTATAGAAGATTGTAGGAAAATTACACAATTTTAGATCATTAAAAATTATAGGTATTTTCAAATACAAGTTTAAGTCATTAATATTTATAGACACCTTTAAAGTCAATCTAATATCATATAACATTAGCTCAATGAAATCGGTATCTTCTCTGGCTGCAAAGTCGTGCGCGTTTCCAAATATCAGCACTCTGAAAAAATTTCAAGTAACCAACTTTAACTAACAAAGCAAGTAGGATGTCAGCCGTTATAAAGTCGCCTTTGAAGATCAGATTGGCCCGTTTTGGAAGGAAACACTCTCCAGTGTATAATATTGTTGTTGCCAAAAAGAGAACTGCCCGTGACAAGTTGCCTATCGAGGTGTTGGGCACGTACAACCCTATTGCAGTTCCTTTGACGCCAGAAGAGAAGGCCAGGGGCGTGAAACCATTCAAGGACATCCAGTTGGACTTTGACAGATCAAAGTACTGGATCGGTGTGGGCGCCGACATCAGTGACCGTGTAGGTTGGTTATTTAAGAGAGCCGGGTTGTTGCCTGAACAATGGCCAAGTCCTGAAAAGTTGTCACAGCATATCAACAAGCCAGTGGTGGCCAAGCCAAAGGTTATCCAAGAAGAACCAAGACAATTATACAGAGTCAGATAACGACGAGTCACATTTATTCATTTCCCGTGTACATATACATATTCCTAATATACAGAGTTGCTTGGTGCTTGTAGTTTATGATGCTGCTTCCAGAATTTGAACAACTTTTTCACCTTCTGTTTCGAAGCACTCACAATTTGTCTGAAGTTGCCCTTGTGTTGAGGCACTACTATCTTTGGTGGGGTTTCAATTGAGGCGCTGGAGTCATAGCTCGAGTTTTCTTGGAAGGATCGGGTGCTCTCCTTGTATTCAGACGACGATGCTCTAGTGCTTTGTTCTGATTCACAAGCAGTCTTTCTGGCTTTAATGAACATTAGGGAGTCCTGAGCGTCTTCAATGCCCCCAGACTTCACGCCCAGCTTCTTTTCTTCAAAAAGATCCATCCATGGAGGCCTGTATTCTTTGAGATGGAATTTGTAATTACCTTCTGACAATCTCTCGTCCGCTGTATACTTCAAAACTGTTTTATTGTCTTTTGATGCCTTATCGCTCCCTGTTCCATTGCTTTCTTCTTCTTCTAAACTGATCCATTTCTTCTGGAGATCAATTATCTGATTCAACTGCTGTGACGCTGGAGGAATTTTATAGAAGCTGCTGTTGGCAAGCTTGTCCAAAAGGGAAATCAAGTTCTCCACATTTCCAGCAGATGGCTTTTCTTTCGCCAAAACCCTCAACAAGTGATCCATGGTGTATCGATAAATCTGCAAATTCAGTAAAACTAGGGAGTCCAAGTACACCAAGGTGAAAGAAATAGGAAGATTACGCAACAACGTGGTTTGGAATCTGAAAATAGCAGTTCCAAGCTCTTGTGGAATCACACTATTTCCCATTGACCGGAAGTCAAACGTATCGTTCCACTGGCCTTTTGGTCTGGCGTTTGTGATCTCATATAAATCTAAATGGAAGTCCAAGAAACTCAAACGGGCAACATTTCTTAATATTTCTTTGTTTATGGGGATTGATAGAATCCTCTGAAGGAACCTTGTGGCCAAATCGAACTCTTCCTCCTTCCTGCTATCTAGCAACTCTTCTCTCAAGTGCTCCATGACCTTGATTATTCTTGATTCTGTGAAGAAATGAACGTATTCTGCTGCAAGCTCCTTATCTTGGTAGCTGTAAATATCCACTAGATCGAACTTGCTCATGATTTGGCCAAAATACTCTGTCATACTATCGTCAATAGGACCTTCGCTGACCATGAGGTCCAATTGGGCCAACAATTCAGAAACCTTCTTCGGCGCTATTTCTGGAAGTTCCATACGACTAACAGCAGTGCCGTATAGAGAGAACTGCGTGTTGTATGTGGTTGAAGTGTTAAAGATGTCCATGCTGATAATCTTTTGAAATTTTCGGAATTTGTTTCTGTATTTATCCCAAAATTTTGCAGCCACAAATGAAAAATTCCAGATCCTCAAAACTATATATCATTGAGTTAAAAAAACAAAATCAAAACCTGTGAATGAGCATGCCTAGGAATGCCTAATACACACTTCTAGGATTAGTGATATCCACTCGTCCTTGTATCTTTCCCTCTCTTATAGTCTGATGATAATACAACAGAACCAGTCAAGTACGTGCTGCAAGATTTCACAGTACAAGGGATACAAAACTACTATAGCTGTCAGCTACAATTGTGTTGCAACAGGATTACTTCACCGGGATTTCTCAGATACAATTACTTTTTTTTATCATACTTTTCATTCTACAATATTAAACCGAGATATTAATTAAACTAAACTAAATTGTTTAATCGAACAAACCCATTCCCATGTCGTCATCGGATTCTTCTTCTTCTTCAGCTGGAGCAGCTTCTTCAGCAGCAGCAGAAGAGGAAGCAGCAACTGGAGCAGCAGCAGCGTAAGCTTCTGGGTTAGCCAATCTGTCCTTGACGGCTTCGGAACCTTCAAAGGTGTAGTCAGTGGCAATGGAGACAGCCAAAACGTTCTTGTAGTGGTTGACAACAGAGTGACCAACGGATGGCAAGGTTGGGTAACCGACAGCCAAAGAGATGGAAGCAATGGTGTTGATGGCGGAAACGAAGTGACCAACCAATTCATCATCAGTGATGTCCAAGATGGAGGATGGGAAGACTTGACCGTTGTCGTAAACTTGAACAATAGTCAAACCATAGGTAAATGGAGAGATGTTCAACATGTTCAACAAGGTGGCTTCAGATGGACCAACCTTGGCGTCAGCTTCAACAACCTTAACGTCAGAGACAATTTCAATGGTACCTCTGGCAATCTTGGTTGGGACACCCAAAGCTTGGAAGAAAGAAGTCTTACCTGGTTCCATACCGGTGTTACCGGCTGGGATCCAGACATCAGCTGGGGCAACGGCACCGGCTCTGGCTGGAGCGGCAACAACGTTGGAGATGATAACTTCTCTGATGTCCTTCAAGTCAGCGTTGGTGAAAATGAAACCAACGTTACCTCTGATGAAAGGCAACAACTTTTCGTATTCTGGCAAGTCGGAAAGGAAACCTCTAACGGCTCTTCTAACCATGGTGTTCTTACCCATCAAGACAACAGCGTCCTTTCTCAAAGCCTTTCTGACTTCGTGCATTTGTTGGGAGGAGACATTGTCAACACCAACAACGAAGATAGACTTGTATTGTTCGAGTAATTCTCTTAACTTAGCGAAGTATTGAACCTTCTTTTCACGAGTACCACCCATTTCGACTTGTATAATTTGCTTTTATCTGACGATAGGAATTTTAATGGCCCTTATAGATTAGAAAAGAAGTTTGGAATTCAAACTTTTTTCAAATTCTGGTCAAGCGGGTGGATCGAGCAAAAAAAATTTTCAGTGTGGAAAAGATGAGGTCACGTGCTTGGGGCTGTAACCCTGAGTGAAGAAATATGGGAGGTATGAGATAGTGGAGGAGTAGAAAAGGGTTAGTGAAAGGGTGGAAGGGTTGATTACGGGCTTTTTGTAGAATTAGAATGTGGTGTTTTTTAAGAGTATGCATTTCAATGTTATGCGATCTTGCAATTATCTTGCAATTATCTTGCGATTTATCTTATATTACACATGGAAAGAACCTCTACATATGTGATAACCAGTTCAATACACCGCTTGGTAATCGGTAAGATTGCATTACACTTTATGGTTTCTTAAATATAACCAAAGACAACTATATGAGTAAAGTTAACTGTAAAATAGAATTCCCAAACAATTTGCAATTTATCAAAATAGTTGAAAATTTTGGAAAAAATATTTCTTGCCATTTAAAGGCTAATCATGTAAGTACAGGGTCTATAAATGAATAAAGAGATAAGAATGGGTCGATAATGGGTCGACAAGTAGTGGGTAGATAAGTAATGAGTATAACTAGCCAGTCAACAATAACTAGCCAGTCAACAATAACTAGCCAGTTAACGATAACTAGCAACGAGTTATTATTATTAGACCCGCGATATTGATATCAGGAATGTGGTGGACTTTCCTAATAGGGTAAATTATACAAGCACACTAACCATATGTAAATACAATACATATATATGTATCCATGTAGATAATAAGTTGTATGGACTACCAGGATTCTATGGGTAGATTACAATTTGAGCTACAGGGACTTACAGGGATAGACTCATGCGTGGATACCAGAAAGGAGTTAGACCTTAATATGCCATATGGACAGTACATGTTTACATTCCATGCAGAGTGCGGAATGAAAACCTTAATCACTACTCTCCAAAGTACAAGCACTAAGCGCTTCTTTGAAAGTACGTCAGGTAATCAAGTTTTTAATTTCACAACTAATCTCCAATTTTACGAACAATCATTAATTTTACGAAAAATCAAATACGAATATTCCAACTATCAAGAACGGCCCCACCCTTGAGGAAAAGAAAAGATCCAAAGGTTATGATATAATGCAGAATGTGTTAGGTTTATTCCTGCACTACTTAAATGGCTGCAAAAGTCTCAAAGAAAGTAGAGGCGAAAAATAAATACATGTTCCTAATACTTTAATTAGGCTCGGCAACTTTCCAACATTTCTACACTGTTCTCTTAAAATACATAATAATCATAAAATAACCAACTAACCGTATCCCAAATTCTCGTAGTTTGAGTTAATGAAAGAATTTTGAAGGTACCTTCGCCAAACCTTGTCCAACTTGGCTTCCTTTTTCAGATTCTTGGCTTCCTTTTTCTTTTTCGGTTTCCCAAGCTTACGTCCATACTTTAACCATTCGCCCACGGTCAAGTCCTTCAAGTCATACAACTTCTCGTCGGTGGAGTATTGGATTTCGTAGCCAAACTCTTTTTCGCCCGAGTTGATTTTGGCCAAATCTGCATAGTATTGCACGTATCTTTCAGGAGTGAAAGTCTGGGGAATGTAAGCCGGGCCCAATGGAGAGCCCTTGGGCATGGGAGGCGGGAAAGTCTTGTCCTTTTTCAAAACATGCACTTCTTCACTGGAATCGTTTTGGGTAGACTCCATCCATTCGCTCAACCCAGCAAAGAACTGAGTCCAAGGAACAAACTTGTTTTTGGCAAAATGCTCCGCCTGTTCTTTTAATCCCGTGATATTGTACTCCCATACTCTTACCCCCGGGTTGAAAGTAGGAACCACGCTTGCAGAAACATGGGCTATGGCGTATCTCTGTGAATGAAGACCGGATTTCTTCTTCCCCTTGATGGCTGCATATACGGTTTCTCGAAGCGTGTCCATGAACGCCACCTTGTTGTTGGGAACCCCGCCCTGGATTCTGATTTTGTCACCAAAAGCCATAGCCTTGTTCATTTCGCGGATTTCATCTTCCTGCTCCTCAAAGGATACACCAAAGTGCTCTTCAAACGCCTGAGCATTCATCGAGTCTTTGATGGACCTATACGCCGCTTTACTATCCAAGGGAATGAAATGGTCAATGTTCATGTGGCCAAACAACCCGCCGATGATCACGTCTCGGTACTCGTAGGTCCACACGATATACTTGCGTAAGCAGGACTCGTCGTAGTTCTTGCCGTTGGGAGGAACATGGCCCGAGATCCACACCTTCATGTTACGTGCACGCATTTCCTTGAGCACGTAGCCCAACCACTCAAACAACTGGTACCCAGGCTGCTTCTTGGAGTCGCAGTTGTCCACCAAGGGGTTGGACTGGAAGAGATAAAGCGTGTTCAACGAAAGCACAGCCAAGTGGTTGGGAACCACCTCCTGGAAGAAGTACGCGCCCTTGTTGAACGTGTGGAGTTGGGGCTGCGGAATGAAGTTCTTCCAGATCTTGAACATCTCTCGCGTTTGTAAGGTGGGGCCAGGAGAGAACAAGTTGTGGGGATACACGTCGTTATTTCCCAAAGAGGGCACCAAGTCCACGTCCATCTTCCTGCTGTTGGACGTGTTGGTGCTCTTGAACGTGTCGTAGAGCAAGTCGCTGATTTCCTCGTTCAAGTCAAAGATAACTTGCTCGGTACGCGGATACCTACGGTCGTTATCGTGCCTAACATTGTCTCCAGTCCACACGATAAAGTCGATTTTGTCGCGCAAGTGGGTCTCGACCCACTTGATGGTATCTTTGATTAGCACCATGGGTGCATCGCAGCCCAAGACAGCGTCTCCATAGGTTCCTGCTTCCACGCCTGGGCTCTTCTTAGAATGGCACATCTCGGCAGGATTGGTTCCTGCTTGGTAGTACGGGTCCGGATGGAAGTCTGTCAAATGGAGAAAGCGGCCATGGACGGTTTGTTCGTGTATTACTCCATCAACCGTGCTGGTGATTTTGATGGGGTTTTTCACAGTCAATCCCAAGTTCTTCAAGCTGTCCGTTTGGCTCGGCAGGAGGCGGAGTTCGGAAACAACGGTGTTTGGGAAAGAAGCAGCAAAAAGGATTGGAACATGCGCGAGTTGGGTCCAGTATACAAGCGCTAGCAACGCAGCAATGGGTAAGGTGTATAATCGAACGCCCATCGGTAGTTTTTAAGCTTTGATGAGCTTTTCGACATGAATAGGACGTGGTCACGTGGAGTGGCAGAAGCAGCGAATAGTGGGGGAATCCAGGTAGTGTTTATTTGATATGTTGATAATATTGTATGAAGGTGAGCTCGGTTTTCATCGGATTGGTGGAGTACAAGAGTAAGATGGTGGTTTAGTTGGTTTGGTTGGTTTGGTTGGGTTTTTTGGCTTAATTGGTACTGATAGTTTAGTTTCATACCTCGGAAATAGTCCCGGAATGCAAGCTTATCATGAAACTACCACCGGAATGCAAGAGAATAAAGAATACAAGAATACTAGTTTATTAAATACAAGAACATCAAGAATAGTTTATTTAAAAATAGCAACTAGTTTAATTAGAATAGCTACTAGCTTAGAATAACTACTAGCTTAGAATAGCTACTCTACTCATGAGCTACCACGAGCTACCACGAGCTACCACGTGCTATTCGCTTCGCTCATAGCTCGTGGTAGCTCGCTCAGGGTTCAGAAGATAGCTGTATAGATGTGTAGAAGGCATGCACACGGTGTGGAAGAAACACGCTGAAGTAGTAGAGAATGCATGTACAAGAAATAGAGAATATGTGGCAGAAATTGGGAATATATGTACAAGAAATAGAGAATACATGTACATGTGTTTCCGTTTTGGGAATATTGGTTTGAGCCACGGAGATTGCAAGATACAAGGTGGAAGGTTCTGGTTGTCGGAGCATCAAGTCCAAGTACAGTAAACGGGAGAAATCTGGACCTACTCATACACACCTCGCCTTAGTTTCCTGCTTCCTTTCTTTCCCATTTTGTAATTGCACATTTAAGGTTTTTTAATTAGCTTCAGTTAGATGTCTTCATTCTGCAAATTGCAAACACTAACCAACCAATTTAAACTATCCTTTGCAGCATTGCATTGAATCAGCATTGGCTGCGGAACCTTAATACATGGGAAGAATCTACAGCGTTCCATGGAGCGGTCCTTTTGAAGTTCCCACACCCTTGCAAAAGTTCGTCGAGGCAACATCATTACCAAATTCGGGCAAATTTTATACATGTCTAAAGTAGTTTAGTAGCACCTTCGAAGCACCTTAGTAGCACCTTGAAGTACCGCGCGCAGAGTCGCGCCAGCACTTCACACCCCCCAATGGCATCCCTTTCCCATTGGTAAACAAATAAACAGTTACACTAAGAAAACATAAACAGTGATCCCACTGGAAAATAATACAAATTCCAAAATACCTGTAATTATCCTAATACGGTGCAGTGAATGCATTAAATAACACTAGCGAACAATACAAAAGAAACTCAGATATGCAATTTGCAATGGAAAATTGTAATTTAATAAGTCCCACCTGTTTCATGTGTCTCGAACATGCATGATTTTGTGACTTCCCGCCAACCTAAACCCCCTTTATAGATGCAATTTTGAAGATAATTTTTCACATCGCGATCTCCATTAAGGAGAAATTTTGTCACCGCGACTGTCAACAGGAGTGTAATTTCATAAAGTACGCATGATATATGATCCGCATGATATGTACCTCATAACAGTATATAAACAAAACAGAAGCTCCTAGAAAATAGTGCTCGGTATATATAGTCCAGGGGGTTTCGCTATTTGTGAGATATCAATTCAATTACTATTTGCCACCTACACTGCTTAAAAGCATATCCATCCAATCCCACTAACCACTAGTCACTCGCTCATAACAATTAACAAGATAATTACACCCATCATGCTTATCCACACCCCAAATAGACCTAACCTTCCCTCTCCAGCTTCCTTGGCCAAACCAAGCTTGCCTCCGTTATCATCCATTCTCAACCAGATCCCTCACTACTCCTCCACCTACCCAATGCAAGAGCTACTGGAAGGTCTGGACAGAAAGAGAAAGGCCCTCTCTCCGGCTTATGTCCACAACAATCCCATAGACAAGTCATATGCATTTATCTCGCACTCGCCAGCAACTTTTCCTACACAGGAACCAAACATCGACAACGCCCCTTTGGCCCGTCGCAAGCGTAGAAGAACTTCTCCAATGGAATTGGCCATCTTGAACAATGAGTTCGAAATTGGCTCGACTCCAAACAAAATGCGTCGTATAGAAATCGCCAAGCAGGTCAACATGACCGAAAAGGCAATCCAGATCTGGTTCCAGAACAAAAGACAAAGTCTACGCAAACATTGTGTCCAGGAAAAGGAGGTGACCGAGTTGATGCCTGTTTCGGTTCCACAGGTTGTGCACGCTGCTGCCATGGTTCCCGTAGCTAGCACGGTTCCCATGGCTCCCACTTCGGTTCCCATGGCTCCTGTGGTGTCGAGTCACCAAACGCAACCAATTCTTCCTCACTTGGTGCCTTTTTCCACGCCTATAAAGTCCATGGTAGTCAAGTCGTATGAAGCCCCTACGCCCAGATCGCCACAAATGGACCCGGATGTGTCTGCAGAGGACTCGATGTTGGTTCTCAACGAGATCCGCAAGAAGCAACCACAATGCTTAAACTCACATACAACCAGCACCAAGACATTCAAGCTAGTTCCCAACAGCAACAATAATAACACTAAGTTGAAGCAGATGTTGGCTGGCTTGGAAAGGGAGAACTCGGTTCCAAGCGTCACAAAGATAAAGAATATCCTTAACACAGACCGCAAACCACTAGGCGAGGTGAGTTTGAACAAGCCCAAGGAAGGTGCCGTGGAGAACTTGCTTAGTTTGAGATCGGGCTCCTGGTCTTAGAATGTATTATATAATGAATAACGAGGTATGTATTATGGGAATAGATATGAAAATAGACTTAGTGTAGAGAGAGAGAGTATGTGTGCGAGATGATGAAGCCTTGAGGAATGCGTTGCATACTAGTATTTCATAAAACATTTTTCCTGAAGGATTCCGTCGTATACCAGCATTTCATGCAATAAAGCATTTTTCCTTTGTACCTCTAGAGAACAATTTTCTTTAGTTATGAACCTGAGTGCTAAATAACCATTAATTGGTACGAATAACCAGAACAAGCTTTCCGTGACCCAAGGGATGCACCAAGGTATCTGCTAAACCACCTGATGACACAAAAGAAGCAAAGCAAACATGAAAGTTAGATTCAGATCAGTAATTGCAATAGCTCAGAAATTGCATTGGTGCGTTTATCCACAATGCAGATACACAAAATCCGGGCAGATTAAAGTTGCAGACAGGGGCAGCATTCTGGAGGAGCGCAGAATAGAGTATTTGATCCCGGTATCTTAAGTTTAATATGTTGGTTTTGCGGTACATTCTATCTCTGTTATTCTGGATTTTATGGATCTGTCTCCTTTTGACTTGTATATCTTTTATGTTTCCACAGGAATGTTGCCAATGGGAATGCTCCAAAGACCCATGTATATTAAATTCCTCTACATTCACTTTAAAATGGTATCATCACTGTGTACTCATCATCATGTTTTTCATTGTGTCGTCAATGACGTATATTCTCTGTCTGCTTTACCAAATAACCCTGTGGTTTGAGTAATTCTTAATATAGTAATTCCTGGTAACTTTGATATGGAAACTTATCGAATGATAATTATATAAACAGACCCCTGTTAGGCTTGCAATTTCATCACACTCGTGGATTCAAATACACAATTGCAAGCACTCCAGAACCAAGGTTACTTAGTTCGGCTAGTTTAGGTAGTAATTTACCATAGATCTGACATATGATTTTTACACTACCTCGCCATATTAGGTCTTGTTGTAAGCCCGGATACTTGGATAATTTGAGAGTATGACACAGAGAAATACACGGTGATATGTTTCAATTGTCTAGATGTTGTATTTCATTGTCCTTATGTATTCACTTAGTTCTGTTTGGGTGCAAATACGATGGGTTCACTATTTAGTATTGAGAAATACCCAACAGCCAACTCGATGTGAAGCAGTTGTCAACCTGTATATATGTACACCACCTGATTCACGTTTCTTCTTTCGAAATACACTCACTCTACAATCTTCATAAAACGTATATATTTATTAAATTACATGTCATACTTTTAACATATATTAAATGATAAGATATGAGACAACAGCCAAGAGTAATCTAATAAAGAATTTAACGACCACGGGAAGTAGTCTTGGTGTGTTGACCTCTAACCTTAAGACCCCAGAAGTGTCTGATACCACGGTGGGATCTGATCTTCTTAAGTCTTTCCAAGTCATCTCTCAACTTAGATTCCAAGTTGTTAGCTAAGACGTGGTAGTCCTTACCGTCAACTTGATCGTTTTGTCTGTTCAAGAACCAAGCTGGGATCTTGTAGTTGGTTGGGTTTTGCATGATGGTGACAATTCTTTCCAATTCTTCTTGGGTCAATTCACCGGCACGCTTTTGCAAGTCAACATCAGCCTTCTTACAGACCAAGTTGGAGTATCTACGACCGACACCTCTGATCTTGGTCAAGGCGTACATGATCTTGATTCTACCATCAATGTTGGTGTTCAACAAACTAAAAAAATACTGTTAGTACTTGGCCTTTCATGAATGGGCTTATATTTATGAATGCTTTCAACTATTTCATAAATTTCAGAGATGGAAAATTTTCATCACACTTTGAAATATTTTCAACACAACATTTTTGGAAGAAATACTTTGTTGAATATGATGATTTATGATATATGTTGTGTGTGATTAATGCTCCTCTCTCTCGTTGATTTCACACATACCGTAAAATGTGTTGGAAGGAGTTTTCTTCTTGGACGACTAACATCTTGACTTCTTATGGTACTATCACAAATAAAACAAAAATTCAAAAAGCTTTTAAAAATTTTAACTAGCTGAAATTTTTGCACCAGTATCCGCACCGCAAAGCGAAGGTGCCAGAGCTTCCAGTGTGAGAGTTGGCGGTTGTGGGATTGTGGCATATTTTTCTAGCCAGAATACACGCACCAAAAAGTTTTCCGTGCTCATTTTTTAGTATCGCAGAGCGTTAACTAGTGGTGGTGTACAGGAAGCCCTAACAAACTACACGTGATTAGGGCTTCTTGAGGATGATGGAATTGAGGGGGTTTTGTTGTGTAGATAATTTGTGGAGATGAAATAACAGTGGTTGTAATACATGTTATAGATATGTACGTGTTTCTACATGTGTTTCTGTTTAATGTAAACTCTCTTGATTACTACAAATTCACACTTGATCCTGTTCATATTCTCTATATACAAATGATTGCTTGATCTCCCAGGCTTAAATGCTATGCTTACCTATAATCCATTGCAAAGCAGGTAATTCGATGTAGATACGGTTTGCCTTTAATATGTCTCTAACCTCGACAGCTTCCTTGATCAAAACATCCGCCTTCTTACCAATGGCTTCAGTGGCTTCAAGCAAGTTATCTCTTTGGTCGTTTGTTATGAACAACAAATTCAATTTGTCCAATTTGTGGGTTTCCACAAAGTCCTTGACGGTCTCAGGGTGGCTGTACTTGAAGTCAACAATGTTGGTATCGTATATTATTTCGCCTTCTTCTGCAGGCACCTGTTGTTCACCACCAACAATAAATAATCTTCCGTTTCTGTACTGTTCTGCAAATGCATTTTGGAACGCCTTAGAATACACCTTGGTTGGCAATCCAGTGGACCAATCGTGACCAGCCTTGATCCCATGTGCCTTTAATCCATTATCCTTGTTGGGGGAGTTGGCATCACCAGTTCTGGCTCTACCACTACCCTTTTGTGCAAATAACTTTCTGTTGGAGAAAGGCTTGTCTCCCTTGGTAGGAACGTTTCCTGACCCAACTCTGGCCTTATCGGCTTCGTATACAACGGCACTCCATAAGAAGTCTCTTCTTAATGGTCCATCAAAGAATTGTGCAGGTAAAGGAATGAATGAAGTAGGCTCCAAAGAAGGGAAGCTACGCAAAGAAGCTAAGGTGTACTTTGGTGGCTGCGCAATATTGAACTTGGAGGCCGTAGCCATCCTACGGATACATTGTGACATCATCTTCCGCTCAACTCAACTACTCTTGAATCGCCTATCAAGTCTTGAGGGAAATTTTTCATTTTTTGGCCCAGTGCACGACATAAAGAAACGAGTGGCATTTCCAGACAAAGTCAAGTTTGTCATTATTTGGCGTTTGGTGTTTTATTAATGTTTATTGAAGTCTTTATTGAAGTCTTTTTATTGATATATTTTTATTGATATCTCTTTATTGATTGTTTTATTTTCAAGCGTATATTTATTAATCTTTTTTTATTGATATATTTTTACATTTAATTTCAACACGATTGGTCTATATCCCCATTGGTCTATATCCCCATTGACCAATATCCCCTTTGGCAAATATCCCGATTGGCCAATATCACTGGAAGTCTACGAAGTACTGATCCATGGAAACCTCATATATAGCTGTCTTGTCCTTATGTATCAAGGTTTTCACAATATAAAAAACCTTTCTCAGATCCTCAAAGACTACATGTAGATCAAACTCGTAAAATTTCTACAAACCCTGATAAATATAGAATTTCAAACCTCTTATGAATTCTTCTAACTTTTCTTTTTATCCCAAATCCCAATGTGGCAAAGAACAAAAGAACTTTAGTTTTTTTTCGCAGCCATTTTGTAGAATTCAGATACAATAATTTACACGCTACAATCAAGATATCAGTTGAGAACAAATTCAAAAAAGATATACCAATATCACTTCTTTTATTCACAGATCTTGAAAGAATGTACTCCTAATATCTTGCTACAAAATCAGTAAATGCACATCTCTTTATTTTTTTAAATATTATACCTTGTTTGTATCTATGGAGGGGTTTTTCGAGTCTTGACTTTTAGAGGATGTACTTTCATTGTGTGTGTTACTGGAACCCTCTTCGGTACTGCCAGCAGAAGTAATTTCACCGCTAGTACCGCTCATACCTGCCTCATCCTCACTCTCAATCACAAAATCCTCCTCTCTACCAGCAGTCTCGCCCATTTCAATGTCCTCATACACCTTATCGGTGGAAATTGGAGCATATCTACCACGGTTTTCTGTTCCCTTCAACTTATCAATTGTCTTTGAAATAAATCCTTGGTTCTTTTGTCTTTGGAACTCGGTGTCATCCTCTTGGAATCTTCTCAACTGGTCGGCCCACTGCACGTTTTTCTTCTTTCCGGTACTACTGCGAGGGTTTCTGATGATGGATGAAGGCTTGGAGTTGTATGCACTGTAAATCAAATACACACCCCAAATCAAAATACCCACAACGATCAATTGAATGATTCTGGTTATACGTGACGTGGAATCAGTTGGTCCTGAGGTTGGGATGTCGGAAGTGGTTGCATTAGAAGGTACTGCAGATATGATGGAAGAAGGAAGAGAAGAGGCCACAGGAGAGGCCAAGTTTTTCTTATTCCATCTCACTCCCATAGGGTATGTCACAATCGACTTTTTGGTGTTGTTACCAAAGTCATAGTTTCCTACCGCAACATCAATCAAGGCTCTGGAAATCTCTGGCTTATCATAAGGTACCATATGCGACGCATCAAACACATTGATAAAGGTCAAGTTTCTTTCCGACTTGATGTATCCTGCAACCTCGTCACCGTAGTACCAATCGACATCGGAGTTTTCGGAGAAGCCTGTTTCGCCTCCCCAGGTTAACTTCTTGATCATGTTTTCGGTCCCAATGTAATTGCAAATAATATCACGGTTACCGTTGAACAAGTAAATAGGAACCTGTTCCAAGAGTTCTGGGAAAAATCTGATGGAAGGGGCGGAATGCATTGCAGTGAGTGAGCTGGAAACACTTCCTGAGCACTCCTTCCAAGTTTTATGGTTTATCAAGTTCAAGTCGCCCATGACTTTCTCTTGTCTAAGGAAAGGAGTGACAAAACTTAACTCATAGGGCCAGTTCATACCACAAGAAGGAAATGAATCCTTCAACGTGTAGTCGTACATGTTGTAGCATCTCTCGTTCTTTGGAAGCGTGCTGTCCTGGGTAGAGCTCAAGATCATGTTCAAAACACTTTCGCAAGTTCTCGAAGACACTTCCATATCACTGAGTTCGGCATCTTGGTGTGCGTCCATTTGGTTGACAATCTTCTGACATCTTTCGTGCTGCTGTAAAATCTCTGCCCAGTTGTCGTTGTTGGGAGAGATAATTCCCGCCTGGACCGAATAAGGCAAATAGGACAAACTCTGTTCGTTGGGAGAAATCCAACCATTACCAATCATCAAGCTCTGCAAATTGTAGGACGTCTTGTTCAAACGGTTGCTCTCAAGAACAGCCTTGGCCACATACGGGATATACTGGCCCGCATAACTCTCGCCTCCCAAAATAATCTCATTATCGATTTCTTCTGGGAAAAGCTCAAAGTACTTTTGCATGAACAACAAGTATTCGGATCCAACGTCATCCAACTCCACGGCATACTTGTCACCATAACTGAAACCAGTTCCAGCTGGTTGGTCTACAAACACCACGTCTGCGAGTTTATGCCACGAGCCATTATTGTAGACGATTTCCTCGTTTTCGTCAACTCTAAAGGGCCCCAACTCAAGTAAGGCCCCATCCATGGAGGAACATCCGGGACCCCCATTGAACCAGAAAATGGTTCTGTTTGTGTTTTCCGGCAACCTGTTCTTGTCGTTGTCGCTGTACTTCCAGAAGAAATAGTGGGTGTTGTTCTCTGGGTGGATTTCTAGTTGGCCCGAGTACATCAAGGGTATATCTTCCTCTGGGATGTTCTTGTGCAAGCCGGGAAGCGACGTAACCAAGTACTTCTCACGTAGCCCGGCCATCTTGGGGGGGAGGGCCAACACCGTGGCCGCCAAAAAGACAAGTTTCGAAAGTAGCATGCCTGTTCTTTCACGGAGTGTTGTTTCTGCGCTGCTGCTCTGTTTGCGTGTAGTTTATCCAGCTGTAGATCTCGCTTCGACTCCAGTGCTCGCTTTATGGCGTGTGAAAGCTCTTCGTCGCTCTTTGTAACTGTTCCGCCTATCCACAAACGCTTCTTGCCTGCTATCTAGTGGGTTTAAGGGTTTGGATCAAGAATGTTTGATCAAAATTTTAGCGGGGCCGTTCTTGCTTACGTAAGCAGCAAAATTGAGAAGTTAAGCGAATACAGCAACTAAGCAGAACGTGGTTAGTCAAGGCTATTACAACTGGAATTGAATATGAAGAATATTATGATGAATCTTTTCCTTGTTCTTACTTTACTTTTGAGTCAGTGTGTCTAGTGTTATATCACCACCTACCCATTGTATTTGTAGACCTTATCATACTCAAATGCGCAACTCAAACCCAAACATATTCTACAGGTACACACCAGTCAGGGCGGCGACCTACATTGAAAAAAAGTCCCTGCCTGGTTGTCCCTGTCTGGTTGTCCCTGCTTGGTTACTCTCTTTGCATCAGTACTTTTTGTATTTCGCAACCATATTCTATTTTTAGAAGTCAAGAATAAAGCTGCAAAATTAAGAAATTCAATTAAAAGTAAAATCTCTATCAACTGCCCTGGCTGGGTATATATATATGATATGTGCCATAACTCTATATCCCAAACAGGTAGTTAATAAGGACGTATTATTTGTATATCAAAGGTAAAAGTTGAGTTTCTAGTGCGCTGTTTATGACGTAGTATTTATAATGACTGACTAAATAAAAATAGAGAGAAGTATAAAATGTATATAGGGGTAAAGCTGTATCGGACTGGATATAGCAGATAAGCATCAGCCTTTCAAGGTAAGATATCCGCGGTGTATTGACTATCTTCTCTTTTAAGTAACTCTGGAATGTTTCGAGTAACTCTGGAATGTTTTGATGATAACTCTGGAATTTGGATAACATTGTGGATTAAAGAACACTTCAATAAATTCATTCCCTTGTGTTGTTTTATACCAATGAACATTTCTACAAAATTGGATATCGATAACACTTTCTTCAAAACTATGCCAATTTTTTACAAAATTTTACCAAAAATGGTTAAACTATAAAAACCTTAATCCAATCTAAAATTACTTACTCAATGGCTCAACCTTCCAGATGTTCTCAGCATACTCATCAATACATCTGTCACTGCTAAAGAATCCCATATTGGCAACACTTAAAACAGACTTTCTAACCCATTTTTGTAAATGATCCTTATCATTGGCGTCTCCTCCATGGTGACCATACACCTTTTCCAATTTGATATGAGCCTGCAAGAACAAATCGAAATCATCAGTAACCAAGTAGTGGTCCCCATGGTTTCTAATACTCTCAAGTAAGGAGCGATATTCGTCGGGATTACCAAATAAACCAGATTCAATAGCCCCAAACACCTTGTTCAAAGTTTCAGAAACTTGCACTCCTTCGTATAAATGACGGTGTCTCAACTCATCAACCGATTCTGCCAAGTTACCAAATAAGAAAATGTTCTCTTGGCCAATTTCACGAGTGATTTCAACGTTTGCTCCATCAACAGTACCAATAATGAGCCCACCGTTAAGGGCAAACTTCATGTTTGAAGTACCACTGGCTTCAGTACCAGCTGTAGAAATATGGTTCGACAAGTCCAGCGCTGGAGTGATGATTTCAGCCTTGGAGACATTGTAATCTGGAATGAACACAACCTTGAGAATCCCTTGTAATTCTGGATCGTTGTTGACCACATCACCAACCTTGTTAATCAAATGAATGATTGTCTTGGCCATGTAGTAACCAGGAGCAGCCTTACCACCAAAAATAGAAGCCTTAGGGATATAGTACTTCAACTTGATTTCTTCAATTGAAACTCCAGATGCAAGCAATTCCTTGATGTGCAAATAACGGAAGATGATTGCAAAGATGTTCAATTGCTGTCTCTTGTATTCGTGGATTCTCTTGACTTGCACGTCAAACAAAACGTTTGGATCAACGTCGATATTAGTTTCCTTCTTAATCAAGCTGGACAACTTGCGCTTGTTGTTGAACTTGATCCTGTCCCATTGAGTCAAGAAGTGTTCATCATCAATGAATTTCTCTAAATTCTTCAAGTTTCCAAGGTTAGTCAAGTAGTCGTAGTTTGGATCATTCAACTTTTCACTGATCAACTTGGCCAATTCCGGATTGGCTTGCTTCAACCATCTTCTAGGAGTGACCCCGTTGGTGACATTGGTGAACTTTTCAGGTCCAAATACATGTACAAAGTCCTTGAAAATAGTGGTTTTGATTAATTCGGAGTGCAATTCCGCCACACCGTTCACAGTATGAGACCCAATGATGGCCAAGTAGGCCATTCTGACCGACTTTGGACCATTCTCTTCAATCACAGAAACACGGCCCAACAAGTCACGGTCTTCTGGGAACTTGTGTTCAACGGACTTGAGGAAAAAGAAGTTGATGTCGTAGATGATTTCCAAGTGACGAGGTAACAATCTACCAAGCAAGTCCACAGGCCATTTTTCCAAGGCTTCAGTCATGACAGTATGATTTGTGTACGCGAAAACCTTGGTGGTGATAGCCCATGCGGTGTCCCAGTCCAAACCTTCCAAATCCACAAGAATTCTCTGCAATTCTACAATGGCCAAAGTGGGGTGTGTATCGTTCAACTGGATGGCAACCTTTTCCGGGAAAATGGCCCACTCGTGAGCATGGGACTTTTTGAATCTTCTAACGATATCGTGCAACGAAGCAGCCACCCAGAAGTATTGCTGCTTCAATCTAAGTGCCTTCCCACTGTCAAAGTTGTCGTTGGGATACAACACTGCGGTGATAGATTCTGCGTTTTGCTGCTGGGCAACAGACTGCTGGTAGTCACCCGCATTGAACTTTGTAAAGTCGAATTCGTGGGTTGGTTTGGCGTTCCACAATCTCAAGTTGTTGGTATTCTCGGTATTGTACCCAGGAATCGGGAAATCTGCAGCCACGGCCAAAACCCTTTCTGCACCGCTCCAAATCTTGCGCGGCTTGCCCGAATTGGGGTCGTGATCTTCGTAGACATGGCCGTAAAAGTCCACTGGGATCTGGATTTCCTTACGGTCGATTTCCCAGGGGTTCAGGTACTTGAGCCAGTAGTCCGGTGACTCCACCTGGTAACCATCTACAATTCTCTGTTTGAAGATCCCGTACTGGTAGTTTAACCCGTAACCCCAGCCCGAGTAGTTCTTTGAAGATAAGGAATCCACGAAACAAGCAGCCAATCTACCCAAACCACCGTTTCCCAAGGCTGCGTCGGGCTCTTCGTCCAAAACGTCTTCCAAATTGAAGCCCAATTCCAGAAGCGATTCCTTGACAGAGTCACGGCCCTTCAAGTTGATAATGGCGTTATCCATGGCACGGCCCATCAAGAACTCCAAGGACAAGTAATACACTCTTTTCCCGTCGTGGATGGTTTGTTTCTGCTGTGTGTTGGCCCAGTCCACCAACAAGGCGTCTCTTACGGTGTTTGAGGTGGCCTGGTAGGCGCCCAAGTTGTCGCAATTGTACATGTTTCTAGCCAAGGTGGTTTCTACGTGCTTGACAAAGGAGGCCTCAAAACCGTCTTTGTTGTTGATGGTATTAGCGCCGTCAATCTGCTCGCTGGTGCCGTCAATCTTCTTGCTGGCTCCCAACTGAGAGTACTTGGACCAGGTGTGCTTTGCAGCCTCTGGAATAGCAGCATCTAGCGCAATGATCTGGTTAGGCGTGAAGCCTGTGTTTGTTCTTTTGAGTTTAGGCAGAGGCAACTCTGAAGGTGTCAAGTAGTCACTCATGCTTGGTCAATGGGAAGAAGAACAAGGAAAAAGGGAAATAGCCCCCTTTTTATATTCTTGGGGATATGTGGGGCCGGAAGATCCAAACATCAGGAGAGAAGAAGGAGTGAAAAGTTAGAAGGGTAAGAGAGATACAAGGGTAAGAGAAGTTAGAAGAATTGGATGATGATATGGTGAGATCAGGATGGAAGGGGTTTGGAGGCTGTGAAGGCTGTGAATAGGTTGTGAATGTGGTATGGGGTACAGGGTTCTCGGGGTAACTCGGAGAATATTTTGGGAGCTGCGAATATTTTGAGAATGAGGTGATGAAGAGATTAAGATATGAGGTGTAGGAAAGTTATATGAGGGGTATATAGAATATTCTATATATTCTATATATTCTGTATATTCTGTATATTCCGTATATTCCGTATACTCTATATATTCTATTCTATATTCTATATGTGGTATTCTCTGTATATTTTGTATATGTTGACCAAGAAATTGCATGTTTTGTATATTAATAGAATGAAACATTCTATCCAGTTCATGCAAGCAACTATGGCACCATCACGATTTTGTGAAGCTTTGAATATATAATAAGCTCGCTTTAATAAATCTCAAATAAGCTCACCGATTTATTAAGCTCGCATTATTAGCCCAAACCCGCCGCACCAACAATGAGATGAGATGGCACCACCAATGCACCACAAATTCACACCCCATGAGGACTCGAGTGTGAATTCGTTGAAGCTCATCGAAGACACTTCGTTTGTGGTCACCTCGGGAAGCAACGACTGCCTGATCAAGCTCAGCGACTTGAACTCGGGCGAGTTCCTGGGGTTGCAGCGCAGTAAGCCGCTCCATCCGGTCGACAGCATCGATGCTAGCAACGAGATGATGATAGCTGGTTCTCGCAGCGACTTGGCCACATATGACTTGGTCAAACGCATCGAGGTGGACTCTCGTAGGTTGCCTGCTAAAGACTCGGTCTTGGACCACAAGATCTTGAATAACGCTCTAGTATGTGCCGTGGGCGTGGGCCACAAGATGTATATGTTTGACTTGCGGCAGCCATCCAAGAACCCGCCTGTTTTCCAGGTCAATCTCGGGAACGACAACTTGAACTGCCTAACACACAGCCATGGCTACGAGCAGATCCATGTGGGCAGCTCAGATGGGAACTTGTACTCTGTGAATCTCAGAAAAGGTGTTGTAGAGGGGAAGGGAGTTGGCGAGTCTGTGATATCTGTGGATGCAAATTCAGACAAGTTGTTGGTGGGAATGACAGGAGAGAACAAGGTCTCCAGCACAGGGTCGTTTTCAACCTGTTTGTCCTACCCTTCTTCCAATTCAGGTGCCTTCAAAGTCAAGTCCATCTTCTTGACCCCAGATCTCATTGCCAATGGAACCGATACAGGGGAGATCCAGGTTTGGAAACACACGGCCAGTTCGATGAAACTATACAAGTTATTGAAACCAGAGGGGCCATTGGGTGGTATGGGCAGAGTTTTGAACTATTTGGATTATAATGAGAAAGAGAACCGCTTAGTTTGTGGTAGTGGCGATGGCGTGGTGCATATCTGGGATGGAGTCATATAAGTCTAAGCTGATATCTTTGACATCTACAATATATATTTATCTATTTCTTCTATTCAATTCAATCTCGTGTTTTCCCTCAAACAAACTCACCAGTTCAGTAAATCAGTTCTTCAGGTTTTTCAGTAAATCGGTTCTTCATGTTTTCACATTTTGAGGTTTTTCAGTAAAAACCAAACGCGTGAAATTTTTCAAAATACACACACGATGCCTGAATACCAAGCCAAGTCTATAGTCCTAGCCAAAGTCAAGGGGTACCCGCCTTGGCCCGCCATGGTGCTTGACGAAGAAATTCTTCCAGACAACATCCGGAACAAGAAACCTAAAGCAAAGAACTCCAAGAGCTTGCCCGTTCGTTTCTTTGCCGACGATACATACATCTGGATTAACGCCAGCGACTTGAAGGAATTGGGAGAGGACAAGATCGAAGCGTACTTTGTGGCTAGTTCCAGTAAGAGAAGGAAGGATAGCACGCTTGAAAACGCCTACAACTTGGCCAGAGACCCTCCCGACATGGAGTTGTTTGTCAAATGGGGCTCCAACATACCGACCGAAGATGAAATCCGGGCATTTGAAGAAGCTGTAGCAGCGGAAGAAGAACTTTTTGAATCCAAGAAGAGAACCGCAGAGGATCGTGTCATTTCAGCAAAGAAGCCCAAGATTTCGAAAACCGACCAACGCAAGAAAGAGCTTGCTGACAAGAAAGCGGCAGAAACAAAATTACTTGAAGAATACGACTCTGACTGGGGAATTGACCTGGAACCGTATGACACCAAGACAGGAAATTACATTTTCGATAATGAAGAAGAACAGGAGGAAGCTTTCCAGAATTCCAGATCAGATATAGTCATTCCAAGGTTACAACAATCGCAAAGGGAATTTGATGCAATCAGTAAACAATTGATCCCATTGCTTTTATCTGACACATTGGAAGTAAAGGCAATTGCAGGTCACTTGAACAAGTTGAAGAAGTTCTTGCTTGACATTCCCAAGACAGTAGTCATGAAGAGTAAGTTGCTCAGAGCTTTGATATTGCAGTCTCGTCATGAGAATAAGATCAGAAAGGATATTTTGAAAGTGTTGAAGCTTTTGGAAATTTCAGTTGATGTTAACCCAGAGCCAATTGTACAAGAGGAAGAGGCAATATCCGAGGTTCCGGCTGGCCAGGAACCAGAGGATGTGAAAAAGGAGGTTGTAGTATAGATTGTAATACAAAGAATATACAAGTTAGACAGTAGTAAATCGTAACTAGTCGTTTCTAATTGACTAGATGTTTTTTAGACTTTGCTAGACCTAATTGACTGGTCCATTTTTTACTGCAAATCTGAAAAGACATGTGTGTTAACTTTATGAGTAACAAATGCAAGTTTTAGAAGTAACCAAAGTAGTATAACTGTATAGCTAACCATATGTAACGTGAGGTTGTGCAACCGAAGCATCGAAGGCACAGTAAACATTGTCACATTATCTAGTTTCTTACACTAAGAGTAAATTTCAATCACTAAACAGTTTCCAAAGTCAATACTTTGTTTTTGACACTAAACAATGTGTTTAACCTGCTTTAGAAGAATAAAAATAAATCATTTAATAAAATATATTAAAACAAGAAATTACCATCGTAACTCCACCATCTTGCACCTTTTTGACCATAACATCAAGCGCATCCAAACTGGGTAGAATATAAACACGTACCTTGGTTGATCGTCAAGTGGATCAACAACGTCTTTTTCGAAATCTGTCAGCATGACTAAAACGCCCTCGCGTTATCAGCTGAGATATGTACTAACGTACCGTCGAGGCGTAGGATTGCAGATCTAGATTTACAAAAGGGTCTTGAGCACAACGTAGTCAAGGTGTGGGGAGGGATTGAGAGAGAGAGAAAGAAGCGTACAAAATTTAGTTATTTCCCAAGCCAAATTCCATTGAACTACTCAGCAGCGTTGTGGATACCTCCCGCCTAAACCTGATTACAGCGTAACCACAGCTCCGTGTGCTTCTATCAAGGTCGGCGTATGGGTATATTGGATTGGTATGTGTAAATCTGGAACCGCGGTTCTTATTCAGCAATTCCGCATTGAGTAAAAAATCCCTTTTCAAAGGCAAAACTTTTTTATTTTTGTATTTTTTTTTTATAAACAACGTTGATCCTTTAATTTATAAAAAAAGTGGGATTTAATCAGCGTCACCCGAGTTGAACCATATTTTGAAATTAAGGTATGTAAATTGATTGATTGATTGGCTGTCCATATTGATCTAGGGTCTTTCAAGTGGGCTCAAACATGTGTTGTTTAGTTTGATATAACTTTTTTTTGGAACAACTTCTTTTTTGTGGTTTGCCTAATTTGGTCAAATGAGTTTCCTAATTGGTTGGAGGGGTGGTTTGGTTGCAACTATTGTGATGATACTGAGGTCCGGTTCAACCACTCTACACTTGCGATCCACACAAAGTGCCCTTTTTTGGGTTTGTTTGCAAGGCATCACAGAGCCAATTGTCTTCTAATATCCCCTTACTGGGCCCCCTAATAAAAGTTTTGTCGCGTCGAAATTCAGTCAGAATTTTCAAATGTCACTTTTACTTGGACTTGAAAGAACAACAATAACAAGTTTTGGAATCTAAAATACTAACTAAACTATCTAGAAATGTCTGAAGTTAACGAACCAAAATTGGATTCTCAGGACCATTACGACGTAGCTGGCCATCCTGTTCAACATAACGTTGGTGCCGGGGGACCAGGAGATGACGATGATGACGACGAACCAAGCGGAGGAAAACAGCAAAAGGAAAGAAGAAAAATTGAGATCAAGTTCATCCAGGATAAATCCAGACGTCACATCACCTTCTCGAAGAGAAAAGCCGGGATCATGAAGAAAGCATACGAATTGTCTGTTTTGACCGGAACCCAGGTTTTGCTTTTGGTTGTTAGTGAAACTGGCTTGGTTTATACTTTTACCACGCCTAAATTGCAGCCATTGGTGACCAAGTCCGAAGGTAAAAACTTAATTCAAGCTTGTCTTAATGCTCCGGAAGAAGGATTGGGCGATGAAGGCGGAGATCAGTCGGATGGGAATTCTGATTCCCCTGACCAATCACCAGCCCCTCCTCAACAAAACCAGCAAACCCAACAGCAACATGCTGTTGCTGCTCAAGCAGCAGTAGCCCAAGCACACCACAATGCTCAGCACGCACAACAGTTGCCCCCAGGCGCCCACATTGCACACGGAATGCCATATCCGAACGCTGGACACCCTCAACCCGGATTACCCATCCCTCAGAATTACGGGGATGCCCAAGTGTATCAACAGTACTTTAGCAACATACAGAATGGGAACATTCAGAACCAACAGCCATATCAATAGTGAGTGAAGCCGGTAAGGCAAGCTTATGTTACTCTCTCCTTTTTTTGTTTATTAACTATTTTTATTTGATATACTCCCTTTGCACGCTATTCACTTCTTTGACTGTTTTATTTTTGGTGCTTGAATGTTTACTAGGGGCTAAGCTGAACGCTACAATCACCTCACGAACTGAATGCTATACTTTTCAGTGTGCTATTTATTTTGTGAAACCTTTTAATTCTCTATGTTGTATCTCTTTAGTGTAATATATTTTATTTGATCGATACGAAAGATGGAGAAAAAATCATTGGGAGGGAGAGATAGGAGGAGAATTGATAAGGAGACGATATAATCATAAGGGAGGAAAATTAATAGGGGGACAATTGATAGGAGAAAATTAATAGGGAGACGACGATGGAGAAAATTAATAGATAATTGACAGGGAGATTTGTGGCAATACTATTGAAGTATTTGCCTATTGAAGTATGCAATATTATTGAAGTATTGTGTAAAGTTGAATGGTTGCTCGCCAATGTTAATAACTCAAGACTCCTTTTTCAAAAGGCCCACCCAAAATATACACACAGCTCATAATCAATCAGTGCGATCATGCAACGATACCTTCTGAGACTACAAGTTTAACTTCTATACCGTTAAATGTAGACTATAGAGCTATCTTTGGATTGTGTAATGTACACAACAAAGCCTGTCCCTTAATTGATTCTGTTCACCTGTACTGTCACCTGTACTGTCACTTGTACCTTGCACTCTTACTCTTACATGTTCTCAGCCTCCGTACCTTTACTTCTTTAATTGTACAATACATTGTTCAAAGAGGAGAACTAGATTAGGTTTAGAGAGGGGTAGGCAAGACCACCAGACCACTCCAAAAGCACAATACATTTTGTAATATACGAGAAAGGGTGAGAAAAATAAAGCAAGTGTCTAGACTGTTACATTGGGTGAGTGAATTTGCGGAGTGATTTTGAGACTAATTTTGGGACTAATTTTGGGACTAATTTTGGGACTAATTTTGGGTTTGAATTTTGGGTGCATTTGGCTACATGAAAATGTGATCATTTCATCAACTGATACTTGGTTAACTGATGTCTTGATGTCTTGTCTAATTCGCTCACTCTTGGGGTTGTCCCAGAACCTTCTCTTTCCATAAGTTTCTTTTTTTTTCCACCTTTCATCACCCCAGAAAATGGGGAACTTGGACCAATCACGTTAGACTGGTGCGGTCATTTACGATCAACTAAGATCCTTAATTTGCACGCAGTCATGGGGTGGTGGTTGAAAGAAAAAACAGAACAATGGTATTCAAAAAATAATGCAATTTCCATATTTTTCAAGAAAATAAAAAAATGCATGTCAAGCCCTAAAAAAAAAAAAAAAAACTTATATAAGGCCATGTAAAGAATTTATGGAGTAAGAGTAGAATAAATTCAATAAATTACAAGGTACAATGTCACAACAACAGCCTATTAGCCTAACTTCCAATACCTGGGGTAGAAGACCTAGCGATAGCATCTGGAGCGACTCGGGCTCCAGAAGAAATCTGTGGGGAACCAATATGTCTGGACAGAGTGAAAAATCCCCCCAAACTGGTTCCTCCATAGACCACTACTTTCAAGAGGACCCTCACCAAAGGGTCCATGTCACCTTGGACTTTATCAAGGAGAATTTCCACAGAGAAATCCTGTTTTTGGCCGACCAGCACCAATTGCCCAAGTTCCCAATGCAGGCTTCGATCAGCAACCACCAGATGTGCTTTGTTGCGTTCAAATGTGGCCGCATTGATGTGTTTTACATTCCCCAGGACTTGGTGCGCTCGGTGGAATTGGGCCGATTGGTGATTGTAGAAGCAGACCGGGGTCGCGACTTGGGCAAGATTGTGGCGCTCAATTGCTCCTTGGATGAGGCTCGAATGGTCAAGTTGCTCCAGTTGCAGGAACAGCAAACGTCTTTCTCGGAGCACTTGCAGAAGTTGACCTTGGCCAACTTTCACCAGGCCAACTCCACCACTACCCCTGCTTTACACTTTCCCAAGCCTATCTTGTCTCTTGCCCTGTCCTCCGAGGCACAGCAGATCTTGACTAAGAGCCAAGATGAGGACAGAGCGTGCCATCTCTGCCTCAGCAAGATTGCCAGTGTTTTGGCTGCATCTACGGGCACGCACGAATTGTCTCAAATGAAGCTCATTGACGCAGAATACCAGCTTGACCGCAAGAAGTTGACATTTTACTACTCCACAACCAAGCGTATCGACTTTCGTGACTTGGTTCGTGAGATCTTTAGAATCTACAAAACTCGCATCTGGATGTGCTCGGTGATTGGCTTGCCCTTTGAAGAAAGGAATGGCGGCGGATCGCCTATAATGGAAGAAGTGATTCCCACAAAGCCTCAGTTCACCACAGAATCCACCATTAGACAGGCTCCTCGCAGGATCGAGGAGTTGAACTTGCCCCCCGGCGCTGCCTTGTTGGGCAGTGTGAACAACGACTGGGGCTTGTTTAGACGCACTTCTTTGGATGAGCTGCTCCAAGAACATAGCCAGCACCCAGGCGAGCTTTTGAGGAGAACAAGTGCTCCTTCTACTCTCGGAGGATACAATAGCACCAACACTAGTCCTATCGAATACCAGGCTCCAGTGATGCCCAATGCGTTTAATTACGGACCACAAGCCACCTACGGACTCCAAGGTGGGGGACTTTACAAAAACTGGGGGAATGCAAACGTGATGAATGGCAATATCCATGCAATGAATGGTTTCAATGGAATGAATGGCTACAATGGTTATGGCTACAATGGGTTCAATGGTGTCAATGATTTCAATGGCAACATTAACGGTAATCCAAATGGATCCCCATTCCAATTTCCCCAGAGAAACGAGGAAGGACTCGTGCTCAAGTCCCTTGTAGAGTCGATCAATTACTAACAAAGACTTTATCTTTTTTATACCAGCCAATGAAGGCGTTTCAGTTCTCAACGTTTTTAGAATCATCTCTGGAGATGAATTTTTTTTGAATATATGATTAGAGTAAGAGTTTTAGGTGTAGCTGCTTAATATGTATCATACATGACGTAATGTATAATCTACAAGTTTAAGAGTGTTGCCAAGAGAGCGGTGTGTTTTCCACAGGTATCCTTTGTCTAGAGTTGATCGCATTGGGTGGTGTTGTGTCTCTTTTCAATCAATCTGATATCCAACAATCATCTTGCATAAACCCGAACAAGGAAAACGACCCCAACTTGCAGCAAGAATTACACGAGTTTCTATGTGCAGTAAAAACTGGGTACGCCGAAGGGCTGAATAGGTAGACGACGACTATAGAACCTTATTTGAGTTTTACGTGCAGTCTTCAAGAATGGAAACTTGGTGCTTTGCAGTGTTTTCTCATGTAAGCTATATGCAGCAAGTTGCAAAAAATGCTTGCAAAGGATAAAAGAAGTAGCCATTTTTTATTATATACGTACCTTTCATTACTTCATAATCTCAACGGCATTCATTTTTACAGCTGCTCGTTTAAAGTCCCGCATTTACACATCGTCGTGGTTTGTTTATTCATTCCAACTAACGTAGCTTCACTACTCTTCGATGTTATCATTTTCCTTTATTTCTCTTTTTTCAATCACTGTCGATTCAAATAAACTTTTCCAACAGTTGGGATGAACTATTTATCTACGTAGATCTTATCAAAAACCATCGCTTCTCTACAGAATCCGCTACCACTTTGCAGGGTTTCCTGAAATTCAAGTGTCCATTTAACTCACTGGTCCATTATATCAATTCAAGGACAAATAGCCGGCAATACTCCCCGTTTTGACCCGCATCCAGTTCCAAAAAACCAAATGTGTTCTAACCAAAGCAATTACGCAGCGAAGCATACGCAAGTTACACACTACAAGCTCATAATACCTTTTTGGGATTCCTCAGTTCAGTTTGGGTCAATTTGTGGTTTGGACTTTATAATAATTTTCTAAGACTTCGTTAATGCCTTGCGTTTGCTGTTTCCATATTTGCAGCCTTTTTGAAATAAATGAACCGATATCTCAAATTGAATAGAAAAAGTAGACGATACAGGTGGTAACAGCACGGTGGTTCGTAAAAGAATACCAGTGTGATAGAGCCATAGAAGTTCGTGAACAATAGTAACAATGATAGAGTGTTTAAGAATCCGTTTTTTAAATGAATTTCAGAAGAGAATTGATGTAGAATGTATGGTTAATGTCAAGTACGAATCACTTGAATGACCATGGTCCTTTTAATTTTACTGTAATCAGATAGTACTATCCTATCCTTGTAATACTATAGTCTCATCAGTAATTTCTATCGCCTAGGAAACTTAGCTTATGCAGTTAATTATGAACCTATTATCCTAAAGGTTAAAGTGTATCCTAAGTATCTAGTCGGTTATACTTTACCCTTAGGGAGGAACCACCTTCTACATTTTTTTTTACAGTTGACTTTTTATTCATATTAACTTTCAATATTCTTATTTAGCGAGTCTTATCACTTCTTGACCACCATTTTGAACGTTCCTCTAGTTAATTGGTTCGAACCAGTTGTACTTGACCCAACTCCATTTCCATCTCTTAGAAAGGGATTCATCACCTTCAACTTCTCTCTTGTTAATTGGTTCAAACCAGTCGTACTTGACCCAACTCCATTTCCATCTCTTAGAAAGAGATTCATCACCTTCTTCTCTCTTCTGAGACTCACCAGATTCCTTTGAATATTCTTGATCAGCAATGGTAGTATTGACAATTAAAACAAGTCTTTGTCCATTGTCACCAACAACTACTGGTTCAAGATCGTCAGTAAGTCCGAATTGGCTGACAATAGCCTTTGCTGGAAGGGAAATAGTGTTAGGTGCAACGGGCTCAACTGGAGCAGCAGTTGACATGGCAGCAGCCAAAGAAAATAAAATAGCAGTAGAGAGCTTCATATTGATTGTTGCTTTGATTGATAATTGGAATTGATCCTGATGAACAAAAAACTCAAGAATAGGGTGAAATAGAGATGTTTATATACATATCTCACTACAAGAAGCTACCTATCGACTTCGCACAAGCTTGGATTGTACCTGTTTTACTTTAGTTTTGAATTAAAGCAGTTTCATTGCTGTAGCTGAGCTTTTGTATTTACACAGTGGCTGCAAAAAATTATGGTCTCAAATTTTCCTTTGTGGTCCCAATTTGGTAATTTTGGGTGCAAAATATCACACTTGGAGTTGATTAAAGAAGAAAGAAATGTCCTTAAAATGGACTTGCATGTAGAAATAGCCCCATGATTTCTCTTTTAGTACCGATACTGTATTAACTCAGTTTTAAATTAGTTGCATATTGTTCTTGAAGAAGTTCTGAAGGATAATCTATTATTATCGTCGTAAATGATGCAATAAATTACTGCCAAGTGTGCTATTTTTTCTAATATTAGTATATTCCCTCCTTTAATTGAATGTACAATTGTATCAATGATGAAATTCCACCATACCAAGCTCATTCTATATAGATGATACAATTCTTGGCTGATGATTTTCTCACACAAATACAGGCCAATTAAACAAGAATATAACACACTATCTTTAATTTCTTCACTTTTGAAACCAAGCAATTGTATCAAGTCTTGTAGGCCCTCAATTGGCTGATCCTATTAAAAATAAAAAATACCCTATGACTTCAGGAAGTCTATTCTAGCGGAAAAATAGACAATTAGCAGCCAAAAATAGAGAATAGATTGATTCTGTTTGCAGCCAATCAAGTAGTAAATTGAGTGAAGTTGCATGCACTAACAATACAAATACTTTCTTTTTTTTTTCAATTATTAATTATATACTTGTACTGTCTATTAGGGAAATTGGGGGTTGCAAATAAAATGGCCGCTTTAGGACCAAGAAGAATGGAAGTGAATGTGGGTAATAAATCTTGTGAGATTAATGAGCTTGCCTCTTATCAAGAGAGTCACTAGAGTCTGACTCTAACTCACCAGCAGCTTCGGCGTCGTAGCTTTCGGTACCAAATGTACCCTTCCAGCCGTTTGCAACCAAGTAGTTCTTGAACTTGACATCCTCTTCCATCAAGTCACTATCTCTTAAGTGTGGAATGAAGAAGAAAGTAACCAAGACACCAGCAAGACCACAGATAGCAGCAATGATAAAAGTCCATCTGTCTCCCAAGTTCTTTTGGATAGGTCCAAAGGTTCTGGTACCAACCACAGCACCGACTTTACCAATGGCAGCAGAAAGACCGTAACAAGTACCTCTGATAGGAGTGGCAAAGGCTTCGGAGGAAACCAAACCCATACCGTTACCTGGACCCAAGTTACCCAGGGACATCATAAAACCGTAAAAGATAATGAACAAAGGCGTGATGTTCTTGACCTTGGTGTAAGCACAACCGACAATAAGACCAAAGACAATGTAACCCGAGAAACCAATCATGATGGTGTACTTACGGCCGATTTTGTCGTTCAAGTAAGCACCAATGAAGATACCAGGCAAGGCAAGGACACCAAGCAACAAGTTCCATTCGGCAATCTTTTCCAAGTTTTGCTTATCAGCTCCCTTTAAGACGTTGGAAATAATACCAGCAGAAAAGATACCGTTTGGAAAGGTGACGAAATCGTAGAGAAACCACGAGACAGTGGTACCGACGAGTCTAGGCCAGTAGTACTTCAAAGCCAACCAGTATGGGGCACGTTGCTTGATAGCGTTTTTCTTGTACAATTCGGAAGTTGCCATTTTAAGACGGAAGTAGAAGACAGATAATGGCCAGAAGGCCCCGATGGCAAACATGGTTCTCCACAAGGCGCTGTAGTTGTTCCCGGTGATCTTGTGGACAATCAAGAAGATACTCAAGGCGAATGGACCACCGAGAGACAAGGGCAAGTTGGTACACAAGATAAAGGCCCCACCTCTCTTTTTCACGGATTCGTTTGCAGCTTCAGAAGCAGAGACAGAAGAAGAAGGGTACTCGGCACCAATCCCGAACCCGGTGATACCTCTCGAGATAATTAACATCCAGAACATCCCGTTGACCGTAAGACCGTGGGAAGCAGCACACATGATAGTTCCTACAACAAGGAAGACGGACCCGGTGACAATGGACCACTTTCTACCAATGTAATCAGCTGTGACACCAATAACCACCTGACCGAAAATGGTACCAACAAGTGAGGCGTTGGAAACACTGGTACTCATGTCGGAGGTGTACTCATGTGGGTATTCCAAGGAAAACACCTTATTCAACATGGACATGACATTGTTCTGGTACCCATCAGAAATCAAGGCGAAACCAGCACACATAATCATCAAGATGTCCTTCCATTGGGCCCCCTGGGCCAAACGCTGTTGTCTTTCCTCGGCATCGTACTTGAACTTCTTCTGCCCGTTGGCGTGGGTGCTGTCAAAGTTGGTCTCGGTGACCACGATTTCTTGAACCTTATCAGTAGACATTTACTTATAATTGTTGGATAAAGAGAACAAGAAAGCGAAATTAAGAGGGCACAGATCAGCCGTTTTATACAAAGCTTGAACGGACCCCGCGTTTCTCAGTTACACCACGCGATAGACAACGTGTGAAATTGCATCCAATATGGAAACATTAGCCCGAAATTAAATCAGCTTGCAGCCGCATGAAAGACTGGAACCACAAATAGACTTTTGATGGGGCATTTGCGCGTATGGCCTACAAATCAAAATCCCAGGATCTGCTATCTGTTATCTATGGATGTTATCTTGGCAAAGGGGCCTAGCTAAGAAGGGTCTACAGAATGTCAAGTCAGGAAGTATCTGCTCTTTCAAGTAGAAAGTGGTTTACGTTTTCTAAAAGGTAACGGTTTGGGACCCAGAATGAAGCACCTGTTCTGCAGCCTCTACAATCCACTCTCCTGCCTCCTATGGTGCCCACGTTGTCGAATCAGAATCAAAATTCAACAACGTGGAGGCTCAAAAGACTAAATATGCAGCGAAATAAAAATCTAAAAGCGATTTAATTGAGGCGACAAAAATTGGTGCACCAGACTACTAGTGTCTCGTGGGCGTTGCGTAGCAGTGGATGAAAGGTTGGAATTTAGTATTCTGTCATTGTGGAATGTGACTAGTGGCAGTGTAGAGAGTTCTACCCTCGTGTTTCACCACCCACCTGACCACACGAAATGCAAATCAATACACTAGCTTTGCACACTAGCTTTACAACTTTAGTGCCCTACAAGGCCTTTCCCTCTTTTTTTACAAACCATTGTATACAAACCACTGGTACAAAGTTATTTTGTAGCCAGAGTGTTGTTTCTACTATTCTGGTATAGGTATCCACGTTGTTGCTGGGTAGGTCTATTGTTAGTGTGTCATGTGTTGATTGTTGACCCTGTCCAATGTTGTTTAGCCTCTCTGTATAATGTGGTGCAACAAGAAAATAATTGTTCTTTTAGATCCTTTGGAGTAAAGAACAATATGATTCAACTCCAAGCCCTGGTTCTAAACGTGAACCCCGTTAGCTTAACCAAACCACCTATACTAAGAAGCCAAACCCCCTATTTATTTTTATCCATCCTTATCATCCTTGTCAGATCTGCACAAACATCTTTGACTTCTCCTTGGACTGGCTTTGTGATAGAAAACTTGTATTCTCCCGGACGGAAAGATGTGTCCATGGATATTGTGTAACAGGCACATGTGGTCAGACTAAGAGAAGGATCTTGCAGCCAACTAGTACTGGGAACTCGATATACCCGATGTATGCATCGTAAGAAAACGTTCATCGTTTTTTGAAGCATTAGAAAATGATTTAAGCGACTTTGTACAGATATAACGTACCATTTTCATATTAGATAATTGCGGTGTTTTCAACGGTGTTTCCGTCTACTTGAAAAATCTTCCAACAATAATTTGGAAATCTTCCAATAATTAGAATCTTTAATTTTACAAATCCTTAATTTTACAAATCTTTAATTTGGAAATTAATTTGGAAATCCTTAATTTTAATTGTCTGGTCCACATGGGCTGAAGTTCTTTGCTAGTGATGAACTATACAAATGGCAAATTTACTAAAAGCTGGATTAGAGAAAACACAACTATATGATCGGGATACTACAGAAAATGGTAGCTCGTCTTGGAAATAGTTGCAATTGGGAGATACTGAAAGTCATTTATATCTCAACAAAACGGATGTCTGAATTCCGATATAAGCACTCACTTTACTCAACAGATATATTAACCTTCAAATCGTAGTCAATCAGCCCAGAAATTAACCTTTACATGGCCCATATCCAGAGTTCCAGTATATAGAAGTTCAAGTGCGTAATTCCCAGGATATTCTAGCCTCAGTCCCTGCTTGTGCTTTTTTAAAGAAAACCAATAGTTGAAAGGGGTAATGTTAGGCTTATTAGCAGCGCTAGACTTTAGGTGTAGTTATTTAGTATGTATTTTGACTGGCTAGGTAAGTTATATAAAGGGTAACATGGGCACATATTTATAGTGCTCAAGAAGGCTTGGCTTAAGAATGTAGAGATGAGCTGTAGTCCAAGTAATCAAGGAGTAGCCCAATTAGTAATAGGGTAGAATAGGGTAAGTCCCTAACAGGTAACTCTAAAGTCGCGGATTCAGTTTCAACTTGTATACAAATCTATATATTACAACAGGTCAGAGAAATATCAAAGAAAACGCCTCAACCTGGCAGAAAATATAATGTATTGTGAATCCAGAAGCTAGGACAAGTATTAATTCTTTCAGTTGTAAATTATATGCTCACACGAGTGTAATGAAAGGTCACTAAACTATTCCGATTCTAGGAAGACAGTGCCAAATGCTCAAAACTCCAGATGTGCAACTTGTTTCATGATTTCTTTCTACTTCATATTGTATCCACCTTTCAGATAATACCCGTTAGACTTGTATCTACGTGAGAAGAATCTTCTGGACAGACTCTTCCAGCTTGATAAAATGGTATTGTGCTGTGATTAGAATATGAACCTGATACTTGAGACAAAAGTTGTAACCACAGAAATGCCCCATAGGAGAGAACTTGTTCAATGGAGAGAGTTTACGCAAATTGAAGTGCCATTATCTGAAGTGTTCTTTTGGCTGCAAAAAGCATTTCTCGTGTTTTTCTAAACATTTGGCTGGAAGTTCCTCCCCTTGGAAATCCATGCCCACCACATAATACTAAGAATCACAATAAATTAACATTAGGCTGGCTTGATTTTATCGTTGGAGTATAGGCGTAGTTATGTTTTTGACAGGTATGTAGGCCATGGATAATCTATTTATGTAATCTAGATGAGGCTTAGAGCGGGATAAGTAGATGCGCTCTAGCAGTAATCCAAGTAGATACGTACTAACCTAATTAGTACAAAAGGGGTAGATCCCGCTATCGAGTAGAGTAGTGTTCGGTATCTACCCCTATTCTACTCGATCCGCCCAAATACCCCTTTGACTTATTTCTTGGCTGCAAACTTGGGAAGATCAATTCCGCTTTCAACTTGTTGAGGAGAATCGAGCAATCATATAGTTGATCTCTTGGAATATGCTGGCCGAAGCGGTCCGCCGTTGAAAGGCACGATTGTCCCTTCGAAGTTTTTTTTTCCTTTCTTCAAACCAAGGCTTAACTTACGTCTTCTGCGTAATATCATCGTCTCTTTGTATCGTGTGCACATAGTAGATGATGGTTTCTTCACTATGATATGCTAACTATTATCCTCTTGGCAGGTAAATTCTCAATGTTTCATTTATAACAGTTTTCAAATACTCACACACTTTCGAGGGTATATCAATGTCTCTTGTTAGATTAGTGTTCTAGTCAATCCCTGCTTCACCATTCTCGGGGCTTGCCTTAGCTCTTGGGAGTCTCCAGCATATACCATCCTTGAAGATCCACAAGGTAACTATCTTAGTCCAAGATCTTGTCTGTGACCTTGTCGATATCTAGTGAATCCACGAAGTATTGGCACCACCTGGTTCCTTGAAACGTTCATCTGATTTGTCTCTGGCCCGTTGTACAATTTATTTTGACATGCATGTCTTGAACACGGAATGATATGGACAAAAGACACTGTTGAAGCTTAGAAAACCAACTAGGATATAGTAACTTGCAGCTGTTGTGATATAAAGGGTTCTATAATTTTTAAGTTCATGCAGAAAATCAGAAGGAGAACAAAATAAGAAATACAGTGTTTTTAGGTTTTACGGAAATGTACAACTGGATATTAAACCAAGAGTTGGTTCTGAAAGAAGTTTAACAAAATAAGTTTAACAAAATAAATGGAAATGAAAGTTTTATTATATTTCCGGTTTTTTGAAAATTTTATGAATAAAAGTAAAAGAGAAAAATATCATTGAATTAAAAGTACAGACAAAGGAACCAAAAGAAATTAGATGAATTACGTTGCTATGTAACGATTGAACTTGTTACAAATGGTCTAAAGAATGAAAAGTCTCGCGAAACTCCTCGACAAACAGATTCTAGTCAAGAGGTAATAAATGGCTGCAAACAAGCCTTGGTATATGCAGACTTGTTCATGAAATCTGACCAAACATACTCATACTGATGGTATAAAGGGCAAATGATAAGATTTAAATGATTTAATTCTTGAGTATGCACTCTGGATTTTCACATTCTTGAGGTTGTCACTGGGTTTCTGATCTGAGATGAGGATAAAATCTTGAACAATGGTATTTTCTGACTATACAATGCCCAGGATCCAAGTTGTAGAGATTCGAGGGTAATACTGATTTCGAAGATGGGTGCAATCGCAGTGGAAGTTATCAATTATAAATGAATAAGAGTTAGCATTTACGATAGTATAATCACAAGAATAGTGGTTATGATCATTTTTTATTGTTGGCAAACCCTGAGATCGCTTAAACTAGTCCTGTTAGAAATAACGGTTAAATAGTGTGTAGGAATTGAGATGGAACATCACCCCACAAACTTAAAGTGCTGTGCTGGATTTATGAAATGTATGTTTTAGAAAGATGCAAGTGTAATCGTGATAAATAAGATATTATTGATAAATTAGATATTTTTGATAAATGAAGATATTATTGATAAATGAAGATATTATTGATTAAAAATTTTGAAATAATACAAAAAGTAGAAATCAAAAAAATATCAATAATCCCAATGATTAACAGGTCTAATATTATTTTAATTTAACTGAAAACGTATAAGATTACCAATTAACGGATATTACTAATATTATTAGATAAGATTTATGATCATGGCTATGCTATGCAAGTGTATGAGAGTGCAAAGAAGATGTAATGAAAATTTACTTGTTATCTTTATTTTGTAAATTGCGGCGGAAGTGTATCATTGCTAGATCTATGGGCATAGCAAACTAAATGGAATCCTGATTAGGTTTTCTATTTTCAGTTTGTGGTGTTTTAGTTTATTACATACGAAGGTTGCTTAAAACGAGACTGAGAAATGGAGGCTTACTTGATCTTCAGAACTTGATGGAAAACTCTCACAAAAGACCGATGACTGTTTTTACATTAGAGGAATGCCTTTAGGAATGCTTTTGGAGGCAGAGGAATGCTTTATCTTACTGTGTTTAAATATTTTGTATTCTGAAAACAACAGCAACATTACTGGTGTTTCTATAACGTTGGCTACAATGCATCCTGAGATTTAATATTGACCGTTGCACAGATCAATGGGGCTGGCTGTACGTTACTACACGCTAAGCAGTGATCTTATTCGAGACTGATAAGGGTTTTCCTGTCAACCAAGAATAAAAAGAATCTACACGATAAAATAATTCACCAGCTGGGCATTCCCAGATCTCCTTTCATAGTTGGGTTGGTTCAGGCATTCCTCTACGCTTCAGCTCTTTTTTTGTAGTCCTTCCACCCCTTACATCTCACTCATCGTTCAAACTCTAATTAAGCTTTTGGGGTGACCCTACTCAACAAAATTCGTTTCTGTGGGCAAAAAAAAACAATATTCTTTGAAAAGCTCGGGTATACCGGAGAAGATTTATAGGGAAGAAAAAACAGCAAGCACGCTCTAAACCCAGGTATTCTAGGAGTATCTACTAGTGACAAGTGAGTTTATCAAGCTTGATAGTCTTTTGTACCACAGGCATTTTCCACAAGCCCACATTGTTCTAAGCCCAAATCCCTTCTCAATTCTCTGTCTCCGCATTCCAATGTCACCTTGTTCCATTCCAACTAGTTGTGATTGTACATTGTTCTCACGTTCCCACGTTGTTCCGATCCTTTTTCCGATCACAAGCCTGTACATCTCGCTTCTCCCTCCTAACCCTCGGCAGTAACAATAATGGGAGATGAAAAATGCCCTACGGAATTCAGTGCCACACTCCGCGGGGAGCCGAGACACTGAGAGCACAGCAAGAGAAACTGGATTGCACGGAATCTGGTGTGGAGTCTAGCGTGGGAATCTGATGTGGAGTATGGTATCTAGCACGGAATCTGGCGCCGCAGTCATCTACATCCCATATCACACATAGCCCACCTACATCCACATACACTCACGTCACCCTTCTCTTGCTTCTAATTATACCTTCCCTTTCCGCCTCTTCTCTTCTCAATCTATTCCCGCAGCCAAATCCGTATCTTTTTTTTTTTTTTTCTGTCTTTGGAAAAACAGAGAAAGGTGGCTCGCTAATTTATTAAAGTTGATCCCTGGCCGATTAGAAAAGAGAGAATTTACCCAACCAACGCTTGTTATCTATGGAAACCGCCCGAGCCCCATCATGTTATTGATCAATAGAAAGTCCACGCAGAACACAGCTCCCTCCAGAGCTCCTGTTTCTTCCTACGACGACAAGAAGCTTATTAACAAACTCAATATAGGTGGAATTTTCAAGAAACGTAAGGGCAAGGAAGGAGACGACGAAGAGGACACTGCAGAGTCTGCTCCATCGTCCTTCTCTTCGCAAGGAAGGGCCTTTGCCAAGCGCTTTTCCTATTCCACTTCCATGGCAACCTCTTCTTCCATGCCAACTGGTCAATCGCAGGTGGTGTCTTCTTCGTCCCAAACCCTGACTACCAATGGTGCTGCTGCAACACCTTCCACTTCCACGATGAAGCCTCTACCTGCAATCCGCGTGGTGCACAACTCGCCCTCTATCATAGACGATGCCCATCATATCACCGTAGTGCCTAGCAACGAAGATAAAGATCCTCTTGCAGGTTACACTCACAACCTAAGCACACGCTACAACGACGGCGGCGGCAGTGGTGTCTACCACTCATTCACCTCCGAGTGCATCTCCCTACAGAACAGCGAGATGACTTACGACTCGGAACTTCCTCAGAGCCCCGTCAGAGGAAGCAATGCAAACTCCCATTTCACACAACTGCACAATCTAGACGAACTCCTCTATCCCGACCTGGATATCCGCTCCATACTACACGTAGACACTCATACCGAGCTCCCCGAGAGTTCCATCATCCTGCACAACATACACTCGGAGCTCAGCTCCCCCACGGACTTTGACGACCTCGATTCTTTGACCAATCTCTCAGATTCGGAGTCCGACCTTAATTATGACCCCAAAAACGAAGAAAACGAATGCGACTACAAGCACGGAGGATACCACCCCGTGACCAAAGGTGAGACCTACTACTCCTCAAAGACCCCAGGACGGGAGTACATCATCTTGAGGAAACTCGGCTGGGGCCATTTCTCCACAGTATGGCTCGCCAAGAGCAGACTTAGTAAAAGACGCAAAAGCAACGAAAGTGCCAGCCTCAGTGCAGAAACAGAAAACAAGGAAGAGTATGTAGCCATCAAGTTTGTCAAGTCCCATAAAAACTACTTGGAGGCGGCCGAGGACGAAATCAAGATCTTGAAAGTTCTTCAGAATCCTCTCGAAGCACCTCATTTGACCGACACACACAAGGCGTACTTTCAAGGTGAGCCGTCCAATCATCCCGGCTACGGTCAGGTGATGAAGCTTCTCGACGACTTTGAAGTTTCCGGCCCCAACGGTGATCACATCTGCATGGTTTTTGAAGTCTTAGGTGAAAACGTCTTGAGCTTGATTTACAAGTACAAACTGTTCCATTCTACTTTGAATAGGGAGCTCACCAGGAAGGGTTCTGCCGCATGTTCGTTTGGTGCGTATTCCGCCACTTCAACTACTTCCTCTGCCATGGAAGATATGCCACCTTCTTCAGCCTCCACGGCGGTCACTAGTCCTCATACAAACTCGGTTTCACCCGCAGTGAATATGAAGTTTTACAAATGGGACTCAAAGGCATTTAAAAAGAACACTAAGTCAATGCTCCTGCTTGGCTTGAACTTGAAGGGAACAATCCCTAAAACCAACGGGAAGAGCTCGCCAAGAACTTCCCCTTCACCAAAGACTTCTTTGGTAGACCCTCCTGTATTGTCAGTGAACACTCAGGTGCCGAACTTGCCTTTGCCTTCGGTTTACGAATCCGAGGAATCGTTTGGGAAGAGAATTCAGAACCTAAACTCAGAATCGCTTCTCCAAATCATCGAGAAATCTAAAACCAGAGGCGGGATTCCCTTGACTTTGGTGCGCCAAATTGTCAAGCAGATTTTCAAGGCCATGGACTATATTCACCATTGCGGTGTCATTCATACGGATTTGAAGCCCGAAAACATCTTGGTGGAAATCGAAGACATAAACTCCTTGATCAAACAGATTGAACAGGAACAAATGTCACGCAACTCTAGCGTTCTGGAGTTGAAAAACAAATTGAAAAACGACCCAAACTCTTCGACCAGCCCACTGCATTCCGAGCAAGGAAGATTGCCATTCTCGACCCCTCCTTTGAGACACCATTCGCAGGTCTCTGCTTGTGGCTCATACAAGAAGTCAAAGAATTCATTTACAAGCTTTCGTAAATTCGAGTCTCCAATTAGAACTTCTAAGCCTTTACTTTGTTCGCTGGCTCAAACTGAGATTTCCTTTAGAAACATTTCCTTTGACGGAAGGAAATCCAAGAACAGCCTTGTGTCTCCTATAGAACAACCTGCACTCAGTCCCGTGAGTAGCCGAAACCTCTCGGTGAAGATTGGTGACTTGGGTAATGCTACGTTCTCACATGTGCATTTCACAAACCAAATCCAAACACGTCAATATAGGTCTCCAGAAATCCTCCTCAAGTACAAGAACTGGGGTGCGCTGACTGATATATGGTCTATTGGATGTATAATCTTTGAGTTGATTACTGGAGACTTTTTGTTTGATCCAACTGAAACCAAGACATTTGACAAGGATGAGGACCATTTGGCTCAGATCATTGAATTGTTGGGTGGATTCCCATCCGACGAGTACCTCATTGATTGTATGTACACTTCTAAATTCTTCAAGTTGGAACAAAACGCCAACAAGGTGATTTTGAAAAATATCGACAACTTGAAATTTTGGGGGTTGGAAGAAGTTCTTGTTGAGAAGTACAAGTTTGATGTTGATGATTTACAGGTTAAATTGATCAGTGACTTGATTTTGAAATGTTTGAGATTTAATGTGGAGGATCGTTTTGACTGTGCCGCTCTTGCCAACCATCCTTGGCTTAGGGACGATGTTGATTTGAACGATGCCACGGTTGTTGCTCATTTACTTGAAAAAATGGGAGACATGCCAGGTAACCACGAGGATATTCCTGGGTTTACCTCAACGTGGGGCGATGATGATTCAGAGTACTGAAGGGTAATTTTGGGGTGTTTTTGTAAATTTATGGGTTTTTTTTTAGTTCTCTTTCTATTATTACATATTTTATAGATTACATGAAGTTGTGAAAATCAAGCCTGGACATTTCGAATTCCTCATCTGATGATAAATCGAAAAACGGGTTGTAAGGATGGTCAATTGACGAGTCAACTTTGAAAGGTTTGTGTCGTCTTGGGGGTTTTATATCTTTCGTTTTTTCGGGTATATGCTTATGCTGTATGACAGAATCGTCTTTCTTTGCGTCACTTTCTTTGATCACTTTTTCATTCTCATTATTATGGTCCTTAATATCGGTAGCAGGGACCTTATTAGAGTCTTTGCTTTCGTTTTCAGGCACCTTAATATTATCCTCAGAAGCTTTAGGTTTTTCAGAAGTTTTAGTTTCTTCAGAAGTTTTAGTTTCTTCAGATGTTTTAGTTTCTTCAGATGTTTTAGTTTCTTCAGGTGTTTTAGTTTTTTCAATTGCTTTAGTTTCTTCAGGTGTTTTAGTTTTTTCAATTGCTTTAGTTTCTTCAGGTGTTTTAGTTTTTTCAATTGCTTTAGTTTCTTCAGATACCTTAGTTTTGTCCTTCGAGGTCAACTTTTTATCTTTAAGTAATTCATGGGCCGATTTCATTTTGAACTTGCCATTGTCAGCTTCTTCTTCCTCGTCTTCTCCGTATGAAATTTGTACTTTCTGCTTTTTCCTTTTTGGTTGGTCTTCCTTGATTGGAGGCTTTTCTGGAGATGCTTTAGTCTCCTCATGGCGAATATCATCAAAGTAACTTTCATCTATAGTAACTCCTTTGATAACACCGGGATATAAAGGCACCCCATTTGAATCCAACTCGACATCTCTTAATCTGACCACATTAAAGAAGGAATCAACAACTTTACCAAACACAATGTACTTGTTATTGAATTGAGGCAATTCTTTCAAACTGATGAAAACCAGGTCCACGGTATGACCGTTCTTTAAATCAGGTTCTTTCTTCATGCATCCTAACAATCCTCTTTGGTTCCATCGTATACGACTGTGGAATTCGTCGTTCAAATCGTACTCTGGTTCTTCTGGTCCTATTTCCAAGGACAATTCAGAAATCTTATCAAACACCAAGCCATTGTATTTACCCTTGATGCAGTTGGAGAGGAATTTTCTGGTAACTTCTGGTAGTTGTTTACACCAAAGTTCCACTTTCAAGTCCCCCAAGGAGGTGTGGATGGTTAATTTCCCCGTAGTGTCCATGATGAGCAAGGTGTTTAAGTGAATTTGAAATGCGAAGAGTTACGTGGCGAGGTAGTAGGAAACACGAGGCTTGGGGATTACGTGGGAAAGAGATTAGAATGTGAAGAAAAGGAGGTTCACGTATACTTTCGAACTTTCCTCGAACATGTTGTGCAGAAGAGGGTAATTTATAGATTTTTCACCCGTATCACCGGGAAGTCATTTTGGCCAGGCATGGGGATGCACTGAAAAATTGCCATCATATGACCTCAAGATCTCGGAAGTAACTTTCCTGACGATCGTGTGGGGGTACTACTAAGGTTCATTACTGTGTCCTCGTTAACTTAATCTACTTTGTACCTAACATTCTCTACTAATATTTTCTACTAATATTCCACCTAATATTCCACCGAAAGAATACCCCACCAAAAGAATACTCCACCTAAAGAATACTCCACCTATTCCTAAAGAATAATCACCCCGTATTTAGTGTAAATACAAATCACCACTAATGTAGATCCCCCTTCCCAACATATACACATTCACTACACACTTTTCCTCTCCTTTCTACTTCCCACTTCTCCTTCATTTCACCAAAACTCGCGAATCTTCGATTTTGGCAACTTTTGACACGAAATCAAAAATTAATACGATCAGACCAAAACAGAGAGGCAGAATGGGGTCGCTCAAGTCATTTATCAAAGCGGTCAGAAAGGCCAAGACTATAGCCGATGAACGTGCAGTTGTCCGCAAGGAGTCTGCAGCCATCAGAACCGCCTTCAGAGAAGCATCGCTCGACCAAACCACCAGACGAATCAATATCTCGAAGTTGTTATATTTGTACATTATGGGTGAAAAGACCCATTTTGGTCAGGTCGAGTGTATCAAGGTGTTGACCTCTCCACGCTTTGCTGACAAGAGATTGGGCTACTTGGCCACAATGTTGATCTTGGACGAGAACCAGGAGGTCTTGACCTTGTTGACCAATTCGTTGGACAACGATATGCAACACCCTAACGCCTTCATCGTCGGGCTCGCCTTGTGTTGCTTGGGAAATATCGCCCTGCCGGAACTCGCTAGAGACTTGTACTCCAATGTGGAAAAGATCTTGTCTTCTAATAATGTGTACTTGAAGAAAAAGGCAACGCTTGTAGCTGCTAAATTGGTGGAGAAGGATCCAGATTTGGCAGAGTACTTTTTACCAAGAGTCGCCCAATTGATCAACGACAAATCACCAGGTCCTTTGCTAGGCACTTCTAGACTTATTCAAGTTTTGTATAACAGTAGTGAAGAATCCAGACCAATTTTAGTCAAGACAATTCCTAAAATCGTGGGCCATTTGAAGAGAGTGAGCACTTCTGGCTACATGCCTGATTATGATGTCTTGGGTTTAACTGATCCATTTTTGCAGATCACCTTGTTGACCACTTTAAGAACATTGGCTACGGATCCACAATGCCCTAAACAGTACTTGGAACAATGTAACGATATTCTTACTCAAGTGGCGCTGAATTTAGAAGGCGGCAAAAATGCTGCCCATGCTATCTTGTATGAATGTGTCAAGACTATTTTTGCTATCCATGCAGACCAGTCTTTGCGTATTTTAGGTGTCAATATTTTGGGTAAGTTTTTATCTGCTAAGGACAACAATACCAGATACGTTGCATTAGACACCTTACTCACTGTAATTAACATAGAGCCATTGGCTGTTCAGAGACATAGAGCCACCATTGTGTCCTGTCTCTCTGACGGTGATATCTCGATTAGAAGACGTGCATTGGAGTTGACGTTTGTCATTCTAAATGAACAGAACATCAGGGTATTGGCTAGAGAAATCTTGACCTTTTTGGAAAACTGTACCGATGCTGATTTGAAAACTTACATCACATCCCAATTGACTATTGCTGCATCCAAATATGCACCTAATGAAAAATGGCATTTTGACACTTTGATAAGCATGTTAAAGGTTTCAGGAAACCACGTTACCTCCGACATGATCTCCAATATCTTAGCGTTCTTGTTGCAGTGTAATGACCAGGACTTGAAAAAACATGTTGTTGGGAGATTGTTAGCACTGAGTTTAGAAGACTATACACAATATGGTCTTTCCTTGGTTACTACTTGGGCATTAGGAGAATACGCAGATGTTATTTTAGGAGGGGATATTGAAGTTTCTGGAAAACCTCAATCAGTTTCTGAAACCCTTATTATCAACTTGATCAATGACATGACCAATAGTTCGACCTACTCAGAACAAGAAAATGTTCAATTGGTGACGTACGTCTTAACAGCAATTCTCAAATTACTGGCCAAATTTAAGAATTCACTGTCTATAGAATCATTGAGACGTATATTGAACTCAAGGACCTACGACAACAATTTGGAAATTCAAATTAGAGCAGTTGAATACCAAGAAATATTCACTCAAGACTTAAAGTTGAAGAAGGGTTTACTTGCAAAAATGCCCGCTCCTCCTGTCAAACAAAGACAAGCCATTTCATTAAACAATGCAACGAACAGTAGATCTGCTAGGCCAGTGTCTACTAGCGCTTCTTCAGCTACAGATGACTTATTATTAGATTTAATGGATGATGGCGATAAAATCAGTCAAAATGATTTGTTGGCTGATATCTTCAGTACCCCAGCAATTCCAAAATCGACCAACTCCAATGCCGCTATATTAGACTTATTTGGCCAGACATCAGCCCCTTCTACAGTACCTTCCCTTTCTTCGTACGCTACCATTGTGGCATTTAATAACCAAAACCTTAAAGTATCTTTTATACCCAAACAGTTCGGCTCAGGACAAGCAACCACCGATGTCATTATAGAATCAAACAGCTCAAGTCCTATTAACCAATTCCAGTTACTCATGGCTGTTCCAAAGGGTCAAAAGTTAACTTTCTCATCGACCGGTGGGGATCAAATCTTACCAGGTGGTTCTATCAAGCAAGTTGTGAAAATTACAGGTAAAGAAGGATCCAAGGTCAAGTTGAAAGTCAAAGCAAAGTATTACTTGAACGGTATAGAGACCGAAGATCCTTTTAATTTCAGTGGATTTTCTGAAACTTTATAATCTAAAATAAATCAGCACATACAATATTTATAAATGTCACTGCATAGTGCTACTATTTTTCTCCTTATCTATTTAACTTGAAAATATTTCGTATAAACTCTTTAATCTTTGGAACCCACCAATGTTACTGATTTCTCTGGATTGCAAATTCTTTAAGATTTTCAATTCGGAATCGAGTAACAATTCTTCTTCATGACCCTTGACGTCCTCTCTCTCACACTTTTCCAACAAAATCTTGTGGTCATCCTTAAAGTTTTCAACATTAGCCAAGATCTGGGACATACTGTAGAGGATGGAGTTACTCAAAAAGTTATAACTAGTGTCTTCCTTGTGTCTGTACAAGTAGAAAGTCTTGGATGCTGCTCTATCAGCACTACGTGGAACTTCTTGGATTTCCACGCAGTTTAATTTAACCAATTTGTAAATTTCATTTCTCACTGTCTTCTCTTTCAACAAGACAGCGTTGGAGATGGATTTTTCATCTCCCAACTTTAGAGATTTCAAACATTTAAGGACTCTGAAAGCGTTTGAGCCAAGTGTTGTTTTGACTAAAGTTTCAAAGTTAAACTGTTTCACTTGTTTGCTTAATGCTGTGAACGGTACTGTGTATGTTCCAGGAGTCATTTCGTGCAAGAATTGAGTACTGGTAAAACTAGCGAGTAGTTTGAGATGATGTTCCACTAAATTGGTGCTGTGTGCATCATCATCATCAAAACGAGCTTCTGTTGCATCTGCCAAGGCAGTTTCAGCAATAGCTTCTTCTATATTATTAGCCTTACTAAATGCTTCGAGGAGTGCTTGATCTCCCTCTTCGGTTTTAATTCTTTTAACAGCTGGACCACTTTGCAATTCAGACACTCTTTTCTTTGCAAAACTATTTTGGCTCAACGCTGAATTTCTCAAATCCACATCATCTGGGATTAGACGAATTAAATCACGAGTACTAAACACAATCTTTTTGTCATCCACCAACTTGTTTTCTATAGAGTTGGTGAAAATTCTGGCTTCTTCCGGGTCATTAATGAGACCTGTGATCTTGAGGAAATCCTGAGATAAGTCAGGACTATTTTGTTCAATCGAGCGAAGAGCGATTTCATATATTCTTGCAGATAAAAGCCCAAGTCTGGATTTTGCTAAATTGACAAGAGCGTTTGTTCTAAGATGCTTTTGGAATCTCGAGAAGTTAAACTTGACACACAAGTTTGGCTGTAATCTTTTGGTACCACCTTGAGTGAGGTACAAGTCCTTTGGAGCAAGGCCTGTTTCCATTAAATCTATGTACTTCATCTTGGTCTTTTCTTTAACATCCGCAAGTCTTCTAATTTCGGAAACTGTGGAACTTCTAGGAGTAGATTTCGAGATTTCCTGGAACAACTTGTTCCACACATCTTCAATTGGGTGGTAGTTAATTTGCTGTAATCTGATGATCCAACGATCGGAAAACAATCTGAAAAAGAGAGTCTGTTTTTCCAATTTTACTTCTGGATCAGTTATGTTGCTCAAGTAATCGTCGATTTTGATGTGTCCATGAATCAAAACATTTTGAATGATTTCAGCGGAGTCTTCCCCGTAGCAGTTCTTAATACTTGTGATGATCTCTCCGCTGTGCAAAAGAACCAACAACCCGTCCTCGTTAAAGCTGTAAATATAGTTCTTTGAATCTGCCTTCCAGTAAAACACACAGTTCAATTGGATCAACGACACCAAGGCGGACTTGACCACCTTTATGGATAGTTTTGTTTTAACACTAAGTTCTTTTGATGTGAGTCTGCCGTGGGAGATCAACTGACTGACAATAACCAGCGAGACTTCACCCAAATGGGACTTGGCAATAGAAGTGAGAAGATACGACTTTGGCGACTGCGTGCGCGCAGATTCCATAGCCTGCTCGTCCATCTGGCTGTCTAGATCGATGTCAATAGTGTATATAAAATAGTTTTGATACTCCAAAAAAAAATAGCACATCTCCATCATCTTTCCATAGTCAAAGCACGTGTGACGTCATGTGATTTCTTACAAAAACACTGTACATTTTAAGGTGGCGGGCGATCAAATCGAGAGTAAAGTCCCCAATAACTAGTACAATAACATGTCAGTCAAGGCCCATTTGAAGGCAGCCAAGTTGGCTGTTCAGAATGGAGAGTTTGAGGACGTTTTAGACCATGTGAACGATGTCTTGGAGTTGGATAAGAACAACTTCTTTGCGTATATTTTCCAAGGTAAGGCCTACCAAATGCTTCAACAAGTTGAAAAATCTCTTGGTTCGTTCAAGAAAGCCACCAGTATAGAGCCGGAGAACATCTTGGGGTGGAAGGCGTATCACCAGACTGCAAAGTCTATGGGGAACTACCAGTTGGTGATGGATACTTTGACCGATTTGATCGAGGTGCAGGTGAATGCCAATGAGCCGATTGCAGAGACTTGCAAGGAGTTCCGTAATTGGTTGAATTCCAAGAATTTCAAAACAAATGAAGAATTGTACAATATTTACTTGTCTCTGGTGATACCGGGTTCCAAGTTGGCCGAATTGGCTGGCACTGTTTTGGGGGTGCCTGAGGAAAACTTGAAGACTTTGCTAGATATCAAGGTTAAATCCTTAGAAAGCAACATGGTTAAACGTACTGCCAAGGAAAGAATAAAGTACGGAAAGCAAATGACCAATGACGCCCGAACCAAAATGAACTTGTTCACATGGAATATATACCAAGAATTCCCAGAGGTGGATAAGTTGTACCAGGAATTTTTGAATGTTGTCAATGAACCTAAAATTAGACAAGATTATCAAGAGAAGTATTTGAACTACAAGTACAGCCTTTTGAAATGTGCCTCAGTCAAGACCGAATTGAAAGCGGAGATTCAACTGTTACTTGATACCATGATTTTGATAGAATCTCCAACAATGTTGTGCTGGAACTTGCACTTTGACTGGCTAGACGTCAAGCTGTTGGAAGATTTGGAATTAAAGCAATTGATCTTCTATATAAAAACTTTCCCTGGTGCAGGTCTCAGTTCAGTGCTCTATGCATATCTTTTATCTGAACTCTCTCCCTTTGACAGAACCGTTGTAATAAAAGAGTTAGATGGAGTTCAAGAACCTACCAAGAAAGCAAAAAACAAAAGACGATCAAAAAAAGCTAAATCGAGAGAGGAAGAAAAGGAAGAGGAAGAAGCCGCAGCCGCAGTTTCTGCTTTACAGGAAAATGATACTCCAGAGAAGAAAGAAGACGAAAGATTAAGCTTTCTTCCAGCCCAACTATTGTTCATGATGGTCCAAGGACGTGAGAAGTGCGAGGATTCTATCTTAGCCAACCGTATCGTTTGTGAGTACTATATCCATTTGAGAGAGTACTCCGATGGTTCAGAGAAATGCCGTGAAGCAATTAAAATTTTGGCCGAACACAGTAGGACAGTAGACTTGGAATTACCAAACACTAAGGAGAGTTTACTTTGTTGTTTAGCCATCATATACACCTATTTCCAAGCTCCCAAGGACTTCAATTCGGCCTTACAGCTTTATGACAAAATCCTCAAGGCAAATCCTAAAAACATTAGAGCCAAGGTTGGTAAGGGTTTGATTTTAATGGAGAATGGTAATTTGGAGAATGCAAAGAAGTTTTTCGAAGAGGTACTTTCTGAAACCGGCGAGAAGAACGTTGACGCCTCTATGGAATACGGTTGGTGTCTCATTAGTCTCGGTAAGTTCTCGGAAGGCCGTAAGTACTTGATTGATATTTCGAAGAAAATCACGGGAGTGGACTTGTACAGTCGTGAGTTGCGTGCTAAGAATAATTACAGAATCGCCAAAAGTTTGTATCTGGAAGAAAACTATAATGAGGCATATGAATTTTTGATCCAATCTTTACAAGACTCTCAAAATTATTCTCAGTCTTACACCTTGCTTGGTGTCTTGCTTCAAGATCATTATGACGATAAACAAAAGGCTCAGAAGTGTTTTTATAAGGCATTCGAATTGAATGTTCTGGAAGTCCTTGCTGCCAAGTATTTGGTCACAGAATTAACTTCACAGGACGAGTGGGAAGTTGCTGACATTCTTTGTACCCGAGTTATCTCCTCCGAAAACTCTAGAAGAATCCTCCAGAGTAAGGATTACAGCGATAAGGATAATTCTTGGCCATATAGATCATTGGGATGTTCTGCATTGAATAAGCAGGATGATGCAAAGGCAATTGAATGGTTTCAATCAGCCTTAAGAGTGAGGCCTTCAGATATCAACTGTTGGATCGGGCTTGGAGAAGCATACATGAATTGTGGTAGATTAGATGCCTCCATTAAGGTATTCAAACATTTGTTGACCATGGTGGAAAAGGACAACTGGGTTGTGAGATACATGCTTGGACTTGCTATTTGCCAAACTACGGAATACGAGGAAGGTTTCGTGTACTTGGAAGAAGCAAATGCAATTAAACCATCCGAACAGTGTATCTTGACAGCATTGTTCGAGACTCATATCCAGTATTCATTGAAGCTCATATCCGGAGGATACTTTGGAAGGGCCATAGAATATGCATTGCACTCTCTTGAGTATATTAATGTTTGTTCAAAGATCAATAAGTCACTGCCTAATCTTTGGAAATGCTTGGGCGAATGTTTGCAAATCTTCTTGGCTATTCAAGAACACAAGCAAAAGTTCCCCGTGGAATTGATTCAATCTATTTTTGAAAAAGTGGATTTTACCACTACGAACCAGCTAATTTCCGAATTTGGCAGCTTAAATATCGAAGATACTGTAAAGTATTGGTCCAAGGGAGATCACAACAAGAGTATAACCCATGCTATTACTTTATCTAATGTTGCAGGACTCATCAATCTCCCAACACGTGCCAACAAGTACTTATTGTCCGCTGCATACTACAATATTGGCCTTGGGTGCTTACAAGCGTTTAACATGTTTTTGGAACAGACAGATCGTGAACGTTCTGTTTCTTTCTTGAAGAAAGCCATCCAATTGGAAGACAACAATGCCGCGTTTTGGATATCTTTAGGAAATGCTTATGTTTCTTTCAACCCCCAAATCTCGCAGCATTGTCTTATCAAAGCTATCACTTTGGACACCAGAGATGCAAGTACCTGGACAAATCTTGCCATTCTTTATTTAAGGTGTGGTGATATAGAGTTGGCAGAACAGGCGTTCTTGAGATCCCAATCGGTTGCTCCACAGGAATCTCAGTCCTGGCTAGGACATGCTTTGGCTGCAGAAGCAAAAGGGGACGAAGAAACAGCTGCAAGGTTGTTTACCCATGCGTTTGTTTTGTCGAATGGTAGATCACCTTTGGCACAGCTTTTGTATGGGATTTCTATCATTGACAAAAGAGTTGGTGATAATTTTAGTGATCCCAGAGATGTGGAGTCTGCGCAGGAGTTCAGTATTGCGAACTTTGCGATGGAAAGATACCTTAAGTTCTCTCCTGAAGATGTTGCTGGTTTACAGGTTGCGTTGACAATCAGTGAGCGTTGTAAGGATTGGGGCAGAGCTCTTGAAATTGCAACCAAGTTATCTCAAGTTTTGGAGAAACAGTACGAAGTGACAGAAAGCGAAGTCATCTTGAAGAACTTTATTCTGGCCAAGGGTCAATTGGCCCGTGTTCACCTTGGGCTTGGTAACTTCCAGGAAGCTATTGAAACTGCTCAGTTTGTTCTTGACTTTGTTGACGAAGATGACGAGACATATGTGAAGGCCATTCTTTCTTCAAGAATTGTTATTGGTCTTGCGTTGTTCTTCACTAACGAGTTTGACGAATCGCTTGAGCAATTGAAAATGATCCTCGCACAGTATAGTGACTCCAAGAGACTAGTGACGTTGGTTGCGCAGATCTTACATGGACATGGCACTGAAGAGTCCAAGTGCGCGGCACTTGATCAGTTGTTCAACTTTATCGAAGAAAATGGGTCTTCATTACTAGTTGTGCTCACTTTGGGGGCTATTTCGCTTGTTGATAATTTAGATGATTATTTGGGTGCCATCAAGGAAGAGTTGCAAGGACTTTCGTTGAGTGAATTGGTTGAAGACACCTTTAGAACGGTTCCTGCGATTTTGGATGAAATCAATGCCAAGATGGAGTTTGTCCAGGTTGGATTCTGGCAAAGAAATGCTATGATGTTCCCGTCGGATTTCAATGTGTGGAAGCAGTTGTCTAATGAAATGGCCCTTACGGTTGCTAATTTGAGAGAGAATAAAGTGTCGCCACAGCAGTTGTCTGAGGTTTACAGTAAGGGAGGACGACTTAGGGAGTTACAGAGGGGTGTTTTGTTGACCCCAGGTGGAGGTATGTTGAAAGCGTAGTGAGAATAACGAGTATATGAGAATAGTATGAGAAAATTGGAATCGAGTAGTATGCATGGTAGATTATGATATTTGTTGGTGCTGCATGTTTTGTATGTGGTGCTGGCTTGTATGAGTATTTGTACGTGCTTTGTAGTGCTTTGTATCGTAATTTACACTTGCTTTGTATCGTAATTTGTGCATACATCCTTAGAAATGCATAAGTATGACCCCAGATACCCCCATCAAGCACATACAAACCAGCCAAATCTAATATCCCATGCTTTAATCACTATTTAAACTTTCTCGGGTATAGAAGAATTTTAAGTTCGGCCTTTGTAACGTGTGAAGTTATTAATATACCGTTTCTGGCTCATTTTTGCGTGCTTTGGCAGCAGCAAAATGGTTTCATAGGTAAATCGAGAAGTGGTGTATCCAAAGTGAAAGCGCCCAAGGAGAGAATGGCACTACATAAATATTGAAATAAACACAGCACCTTGACACGACACAAGATCCATTTTGAATGACTTCATGACGTAAACTACAACTATGCCCCCTAAATTCATCCCCTTTCCACGCCCCCCTCGGCCGTCTCCTATTCCCTATCTAAGAATAAGGTGATAAACTTTTTCTCCTATTGTATCCTCCCGCTGTGGCACCCCCCGTTCCACAGTGCAACTCAACAACTCTTTTTCGCCTTGCCGCTCTTGACCAAACCACCACATTCTGCTGGTTCTTTTTTCGGCCTGGGGTTGTTGTTTTGCTTCGAACGTGAATTCCTGTGTGTAGTTGTACTCCGTGACTCGTTTGTTTATCTGAGTCAAAGGTGCTTATCTTTCTAGGTGATCCCTTGATTTCAGGAGTTTTATGAGTATTGTCATATTCAGATTATAAGTTCATATGTATTCCATCCTAGTTGTATTGGGTTTTTGAATAAAGATTTGATATACTACTTTTGATTACGGGAACCGTTTTTTATCCGACACACATCAGATAACATCATCCTTCACGTATCAATCAAAAAAGGATATTCATACTAGCTAGAACAACACACATATCAACCGTTATCATCTGGGTCTCTTTTCTGATAACTTCAGTTGTACATTACTTATACGGAGAGTACAAGCGTGTCCAAATACTTCGCGTTAAAACTCTATATTCCTTCCCATCCCACATTATATCCCCATCCCTCTACTCTCAGAATGTCCCTAACGAAACAAGACTTCATAAAGAAACAGAATGCCAAACTAGCCCAAATCATTCAAAACTTCTTTACAAAGTCGGTCCAAATAATCCTAGAATCGAGGTCCCTACCTCAATCCCAAGACCTCCCTTTATCCGAAGACTTGGACAAGTTGAACAAATGGTTTAACCTACACATGCCCATTTCAACTTACGATGCATTCAAAGAAGACTTGAAACACTGGAAATCCCCAGACCTCTCGTTCCCCCCAATGATCATAGAAACTTACCTTGATCTTCGAAACCTCCCCTCAAATCAAATAGTCTCACTCCGTGATGAAAACGATGTGGAATGGACTGTGACTAAAGCAGGGGGCAAGAAGCATGAAGTAGTGCTTGAAAGATGGCTTATTGAGTTTGACCCCTCTGATATTTCTGGCTCCCAAGTGGATGAGTTGCCACACATTTACAAACAAGCTATTATTCTTTTCCGTAGTATATTTGGGTTTTCAAGGTTAATGCCAACCTACAAATTGAAAAAGAGATTGCTGGTTCTGGCTCCTCGCAACAAGCTTCAGTTGGGTAACAAGATTTTGGACGGGAAACAACCAATTAGCTCAAAGGGCCGTATTGGCCTTTCGAAGCCCATAATTGCCCAGCAAGAACTCACAGAGGACCATATTAGCCAGAAACATTTCCATCCAATCAATACTACTGCGGGGACTCTTAAAGTGTCGATTGCCTATAGAAATCACCATAATTTTGTGGTGAATCTGAATTCCGAAGAAGCCTTATCTAGGAGTTTCAAGGAGGAACAGTTCTCTAAGGAACGTGAAAGCAAACAATACCCAGTTAAGGAATTGAAAGAACACGATGAGTTGAAAGATATGGTTCAAGAAAAACGGTTCTCAAGAGATGTTGACTACACGATCCCTGCTTACAAAAGACTCTCTCTTTCCAGTAACCACTCAACCTCTATATCCCCAAGCTCTTCAATGAGGGACCGTGACTACAAGGAACTCAGTGCACGCGAGGTTTCGCCACCTTATAAGAAGTCAACTCCTCCGGCACCTATGAGGCCAATCATCCAGCCCTTCAAAGTTGGGTCTTTAAGCTCGTCCTCTCCTCCAAGCACCCCGCCGTCTGGTTCCCTTGAGAGGAGAATCTCAATCACTAGCAACAAGTCTACTTCCAATGCGTCGCTAGCAGCTTTATTGAGGAACCCCAGAAGTGGTAGTGTTTCGCTGACTAACACGCCTAACATTCCCATCCATAACCACACTCCTCAAACCTTCCCCCGGTCCGTTTCCTCTTCTCATGGCTCCAACTTGCACATTGGAGATGAAATCAGCGGGCTGCTTGAGGGAGGAAACACGCCCCGATTCTCTTCATCCTTTGGATCCAGGGCTAGTCGTAGATTCTCGAACGCCAGCATCAGAAACACAACTCCTAATCACGATGCGTTGTTGGGCACCAGTGCGGGGCTGGCCACGTCTGGTGCACCAATGAGTGGATTGTACATTGATGATGATATAAGCGATTTTGTACGTATGATTGATAGCAAGAACGACTTGCGGATTGGTAAAATTAATGACTGGGGCAGTGATGATCTCAGCAAATTCCAGATGTTACGCTCACGCCATGATATGTTAGGAGACAGCGTTGCCAGTATCCATGGAGGATTCGTCTCTGGGGGTTCTGGAGGTTCTGGGGGCTCTGGAGGCTCTGGAGGTGGACTCAATGCCTCTGGAGGCTCTACTTCAGGAGCAATTGTAGTATCTGGATTACTCCAATCAGGAACTTCTGCTATGTCTCGAACCTCGTCACGTAAGTCAACACATTCTCCTCAAGGGTCTTTACAACCCGGTTCATACGAGGCCCATTTACCAAGTATTAGCTCGAGATTGCGAGAAATATCCCCTTCTCCTATGGAAAGCAGACTGGTGAGCACGTCACAGGAGCCTGAACGAGCATCGTACCAAAGCCACCATAACAACGCGCTGTTTTTGAAGGCTGCCTCTACGAACAAGTTGGTTGCAACACCTATTATATCACATGCACAAGCCACTTTGCACAGCTTGCTTTCACACAGTACAACAAAGGTAACCACCAAGAAACGCAACTCTGGTGACGTTGTAGGTTTGGCCACCACGCCTTCTATTTACGAACATAAGCATATTAGGTACGAGAATGTTTTTGACGACGATGATGAGCACGAGGAAACGAATTGGAGATACCAAGCAAATCCGCAACAAAGCACACATGAAGAGGACGACGACTTGTTGTTTACAATGAGCGACATGAACCTCAACAGAAGCTCATGATATAGAAGAATAGAACATGAGGTGGTAGTTGTGATATTTTTATTTTTTTTCATATGCTAATTTCAATTTTTGGTACTTCTTTTTGACCGATATATCGATCTGGAATCTTTCTTATACATAAAAACATACATACAGAGCAAACAAATAATATTAAACGCATTTTTTCTTCGAAAGGATCTAAGGGGTGTTCATTGTAAGATCTTTGCAGAAATCTTTTTGCATTGCCTTCGTCAAAAACTGCACATAAGTTGACGATGCACTATATTGTTTTTATAGTTGGAGATTCAACGGTTGACGAGTGGCACAAAGGATATTTGCAGCCACGGCGGAACCCCAAGGGAATGGAAGTTTGAAATAGCTGTAGGAGTACAAAAAATTGATGTAAAATGGGTTGCAAAATAAAATGGTTCAATTTCCCGAAATGAAATTCGTAACCTTCACTCAGCCTCTTTAAGCTGTCCCATGGGTTAAAAGGAAGCACGAGAACCACGCGAAGGGAAACCTCAAGAAATGCGACAGTATTGTGCGTTGTTCAATGTCCATGCAAGTAGAACAAGGAAAGTTGATTGTATGCAACTAGCCTGCCTTTTTTAGTCATATGGTCCAATACTTGCCCTAATAAAAGCTTATTTGGAAGCACTCAGAAAATGTTATTTTGTAGCGGATCATCCGTAAATCAACATTTAAGCTTTTCTGTGTCCCTTCCAAGAGTAAGAGCCCTCATACGCTACACTATTATGAGATCGAGACACGAAGTGCAATCACAAAGGTTAACACCGAAAACATGGAGAAAAGTGAAATTTGCACAAATTTGAAAAATTTTCAACTTCTTGCTACAACTTGCATTGTGATAGAAGCTTGGATTTACTTTTTATTATTCAGCTACATCCATTCGTATAATTTTTCAATTAATGAAAAAGTGAGCAATCAATTACAAAACACACCTTTCCTTTGTAGCTTATTATATTTTGTTTTCATATTATTAAATTATTATTAGTACTATTTGTTAGCGGAATATATCCTTATGTGTTAATCATTTAAGCATCGGCATCTTGACCTGGGTTACAAGTTTCGTAACCCAAGAACTTGAAAATCTTGTAAATAGCAACGGCAATGAGAGAACCCAAGATTGGGCCAACCCAGTAAATCCAGTGGTAGTTAGGGAAAGATCTGGAGGCAACGGCAGGACCGAAAGATCTGGCAGGGTTTAAACCAGCACCAGTGTAGTAGACACAAACCAAGTGCCCCAAAAACAAAGCAAGACCAATGGCAACTGGGGCAATGTAGGTAGCACGGTGCTTTTCAACAGCCATGAACAAAACGGTAACACAAAGAAGAGTGACACCAAAGGCTTCCAAAAAGACACCCCTGGTTCTAGAACAACCCCCTCCGAGAGCGTTGGCAAAAGCAATTGGGCCTGGGGTCATGGCACTGGCAGCACCAGCAGCAGCCATACCACCAATCATTTGAGCAAACATCATAATGATACCACGAATTGGAGGAACGGCTTGAGCCAACACCAAAGTCAAGGTAACAGCAGGGTTCAAGTTACCACCAGAGACTCTAAAGAACAAAAAGACAGAAACCATAACGGAAAACCCGAAACCAAAAGAAATCATAATCAATTGAGCTGGGTCGGAACCATGTCTCTTTGGGATGGTTGGGTCCTGGTTAGCAATTTGGGCAATGACGTAGGCAGTCCATAAAAATATAAAGGTACCAAAGAATTCACCAAGGAAAGCAATCAAGTGGTTCTTCCAGACACTGCCAGAAGAGCTAGCAATGGGTCTGCGTTCGTATTCTTCAACAGGAACAGTTTGAGCTTCTCTGTCAATTTGAGCTTCTCTGTCAATTTGAGCGTCTCTTTCGAAATCTCCTTCAGTCATTGTTGTATGTAGTTGTTATTCAATGGTATTAGAAGCTCTATTTGGCAACGGAACCCAGGCCCTATTTATACAAATTTGACAGGCATTCATACACATACTTTGCTGAAAAAGAAATGTGTGTCAACCCAACTAAGCCGTATAAATTTATTCTTCACTCTCTTGCAGCAAAATTATGTTCCACAGAGTTGCATCAATGGCAGATGAGTGGTTCAGAACCAGCCACTAAATAATGTCTTAGTAAACTTTCGAGGATTGTTTAGATATAAGAGAGACACAGAGAGAGACAACGAGCAATTACAATCACTTGAAGATTGGAGAGATTCACGATTTCGTGGGCTGTACAGTTGTAAGTATAACAAAAGTTGCTTAACCTTAACTGCCCTCATCACCCCCTTCCCTTTTACCAGAGTAACTTTGAGCTCAAGTAGAAAAAGTCTAAATAATATTTTCAACCACCTGCATCCCAGAATGTGTTTTTTAACTTTCTATTTTAGGAACGTATTATTGTTCTGGGAAGATGAGAAGAGGGAGTGGGGATGTAGAGACAAGAGATTCTGGAAAATAGAGCAATCTAGTGGGACAGTGGACTGACATACTAGCACGCCCATTGTCGGTTCAATTGAACCTTTTTGATATTGAACAGACGTCGCCATATAGGCTCCTGGTCGATCATTCACGACCTCAAAAATTCATTCCATGTACAGCCTACCTTGCATATTTGTTCTCATCTATGTACTTATAACTCAATCACAAACAACCTTTTCAAATGAGTTAAACTTTTCAGCAGCGTTTTGTACCATCCTTGTCATTCTTTCAATACATTCTCTCACAGATCCTGCTGGAAACTGTTTCTGAATTGTTTAAAGTTTAAAGTTAAGACAGAGAATAAAATAAACCGTCTAATAATAGTTGCGAGATCGAGGAGTACTAGTAGTTGTTAATTCCTTATGAACTTATGAGCTGGCAGATTCATTACATTCTCCCACTATAACGTGCATCTAGAGATGGAAATACAATCAAACTGTTCCTTTGTACTACAGGGTGCTTGGTTGGTTTTTCTTTTTTTTTTTTTTTTGCTGTTTTTGTTGTTTTATATTCAAACTTTGCATCAACAAGCTTGTGTGTTCATGCGTGCTAACACGCATCGATGTTGTTTTCAATACTTTGGATGGAAACATAGTTTGATCATGGTCCACAAAAGCTGGACGTGTGTTATGAAATTTAGGGGGAATGGCTGGCAACAACACTAGCTTCGAATGTGGAATTTCAACTCCTGAAAAATTTCACAAAGCATGAGGGCTTCTAGGCCATGGTTTGTATCATTATTGCTTTGTGTACGACCGACATGACCACTCTTGGGAATCGTTATGAGAGTTGGTGTTCGGGAAGAGACGATTTTTGCGAAAGAATGTTCACACCGATTGTTGAAGATTGTGAATGGTTTAAAAACATGGCCTGATGCATATAATTGTTCGGGGGGTGTTTAGATTACTTAACCGCACTAAAATTCGTCAATCGAAAGATTGATAAGGTTAAAGTAGTTGTAGAGCCAAAAACAAAAATGAAACGCAGCACTGGTTTGCCAGCCCACTTGAAATTGTAACAGGGGCTTCTCTGTATGAAACAGCTAGATGCTGGACCGTTGTAGAGGGAAAACATTGATTAGAAACAAGAAAAATAAAATGAAATGTAAAAAAATGTAATTCTACTTTTTAAGTTCCTGCTTTGCATCCAGTTCCTGCTTTGCATTTCGTCCACTGACGGCTATTATGCTTGCTGTATTCTGTTTAATAACACTCAAAGTACACTAATTTTTTTAGTCCAAGGAGCCTATGGGGGTATCCTCAGCAACCTCGTCTTGCATCTACCAAGGGACTCAAACGGTCTGATCAACGTCACAGTATTGGAAAATGACACAGCGTATGATGGTTGTCACGTGACACTCGATCTCTATCACATCCGGTAACAACAAAATAAGCAACGACATACCTAGACAACCCCGAATCAGTACACAGAATGGGGACTTCATTCCCTGGGCTTCGGGAAGAGGAAAGCGACTCACAGGATTCACAATTGGTGCCACACGAGGAAGAAAAAGTTGATGATCTTCTCAACTGGATCGACAATGTTGACCTCAGGCTCCAGAACCTTTTGAAATCACAGCAGGATCAAAGTCTAGCGGTTTTGCATGACAAGAAGGTCCAGGAAGAAAGACAGATAGGAATCCTTCGAGATAAGTATAGGACAAAGATCTATGATGAAGAGTTTGAGAAATTGGAGACTGTTATACATGGAGAACCTCAGGATGTTGAACTGGAAGCAGATGACATTTTAGAGGAAGATGAAGAATCAATAATAGAGGATCACAAAGAGGGTTCAATACAAGATGATGATTCAATCATTGAGATTTTGGATTCCGAAGAAGAACAACAAGAAGAAGAACAAGAAGAAGAAGAACTGGAACTAGAAGAACTGGAACTAGAAGAACTGGAACAAGAACTGGAACAAGAAGAAAACTCTTTCAAACAAACAGATAAAATAAATCCTCATATATTATATCATATCCAACAAGGTAGACCTAGATTATCTGTTCCTTTGAATTATCAGTATGAAGTGGAAGATGAAGATGATGAGGAGGAGGAGGAGGAGGAGGAAGAAGATGATGATGATCAAGAAGATGAAGAAGATCAAGAAGATCAAGAAGATGAAGTAGATCAAGAAGATGAAGAAAATGAAGAAGAAGAAGAAAATGAAGAAGAAGAAGTTGTTGAAAACATAGATGAGAACATAGATGAATACGATCTAGATGAAAATCTAGATGACAACTTCAATCAAGAAATTCATGTCAATCTTCAAGACAATTTACAGGATCTAGATATCCCAGAATATGAAGAAGTTGAAGAAATTCAAGAATTAGATGACATTGACCGTGAACTCGCCGAGAACCTCTTTAGCGATAAGAATAACAATCTCATCGATATCAAACACACTCAAGGCGATGTTCCACAAAACCAAGAGGGATTTTCCGAAGAAGTTGAAGAAGTTATAGAGAATGTTTCAGAGAATGAAAATGAAGTATTTGCTTCACCAGAGACTTGGATTTTCGATTTTGAAACTGTACAGCCACAAAATTCAAACAAGATAGCCAATTTTGATGATATCTACGAAAACACTCCATACGATATACAACAGGTTGACAAGGCTTCGGACGATATTGTCGAAACAGAGGAATTACAAGATGATCAGTTACAAGAGGAAATAGATCAAGAATCAGTATCCAATCAAGAATCAGTATCCAATCAAGATTCAATAGCCAATCAAGAATCAGTATCCAATCAAGATTCAATAGCCAATCAAGATTCAGACGAATCGGACATCCTGGAAGATTTTGTGGATGCAAATGACTTTGCCGAATCGGACGAAGTGGAAAATCATGAGGAATTTGATGACTTGCTCATGAATAAGAGCCAAGTACTTGTGTTGAATGAAGATGGTGCACATCCACAGACTCCTAGAGAAACCGTCGAAGAGGATGTCGTGAGTCCATCTCCACCTCCACCACCAGCTCCTATATTTTCAACAATCCAAGAATCGCCTCTCACTATCTTGAGAAACCTTCGTGAAACAGAAAAGAAGTTCAAGATCAAACTTCAATCGTTAACTGATCTAGAAAACGAATTAAAGGCATCGGGCGATGCCACTATCTTCTATGCGGCAGAAAACAACGAAACTGGGCCCGTGAATTCTGGTCTGAGTGGAGACTTCCTTGAAGAATTGGACCGTGATGAAGTGAGAATCAGTACTCCTGAATTTGACTTGGGACGTTACAGAACTAGCGATGTAGTAGAGGGAGAAAATAGCGTTTTCCATCAGCTTCCTTCTGAGATCTATGTCTTTAAACCAGTGTTGGATGACGTTGGTTCAGATGGAACTCCAGTGAGTACCAGAGAAGGCACTCCTGAGGCTGAATTTGCACTAGATGAGCTGACTCCGGATCTTCAGTGCGAAGAAATAGATACTTCTATTCTAGATGACGTCTTCAAGGCTCCAATTGAAACTGATTATCCAAGTGAAATCCCAAGTGAAATCTCGGATTTGCCAATTTCACAGGTAAATGAAAGCGAGGAGGAAATACATCAAACAGGTGATTCACATACGACCCATGAAAATATAGAGGCAAGTGAGACTCTGCAAGAAATTCCCGATGTCATAGTTGAAGACGAAAACAACGAAACTATAGAGTCACAAGTTAACCAAGATAATGATATTGATGAAGTCAATAGTTTTGCAAATGATAACGAGCAGATAGCTGAACAAAGTGCTGAGAAATTCGAATCAGACAAAATTTCTCTTAATGAACCTGTAATTTTGTTTGATATTGCAGTGCCCAGTTCTCGTCTATCATCGGCAGGAAAAGATGCCAGTTCAGAAAACTCAAAACCAATTGATGACATTGTTAAGGAAGAAAGTCCAGCTGTTGTGGAAACAGTATCAGATGATGGAGAACCTGATATAGATGTTGGTGAATCTGCGCATTCTGATGAGGCTCTCAATGAGACCAAATCAAATGTCGATGTAAAACTAGAAATAGACAATCAACCTGAGGAAACATCCCAAGAAAAAGACTCCGAAAACTCGTCTGATTCGATTAAACTTGCAAGGGGCGTTTCTTTTGATGAAGAAGTATTGGAAACGCCTCAAGTCTATGTCAATGGTCTTATCGATGATGTTGATTCAAACTACATTATCAAAGGCAGTAAAGTTGGATTACAGGAACAAACCACTCAAGATTTACAAACTGGTTTGGCTCAAGGTGATTTTATAGAAGAAACTGCAAACACGCAAAATGCAAACAATGACGACATAGTTGAAAGTTTCCAACAAATAGAACAAAATGACCAGGTTTACCCTGAAATTGAACAAAATGACCAGGTTTACCCTGAAAACGAACAAAATATTCAGGAAATGGCTGAGGAGTTATTTGAGCCTTCTTCTCTTGATATCATTGCTGAAGGTCAGGAAAATGAAGAAGATGAGGAGCAAGAAGATGAAGATATCGTTCAAGATATCGTTCCTATCACAGTTAATAAAGAACTAATTGCTGAAGAACTAATTGCTGAAGATATCATTCCTACGACAGTTGATGAAGAAATGGCTCAAGATGAATTCCAGAACGATCATGAAGAGATTATTGCTTCTCTGGTAGATTTAATTGGTGATTTGAAAAGTTCAGATTTCCCTAATGCCATTTCATCTGAAAGTATACATCAGGATACCTCTAATGAAATATCCAGTTCGCATCAACACAAGGATTCTTCTGAACTACTTGAAACTAAATTGGAAGTTGATGATCCTGTTAAAAGTGAGAATCTTGAATTAACCCAAGAAATGCCTGTATTGGATAACTCTGGGGTTATTAAACAAGAGATCATGGTTGATGAAGTAGCCTCTGAGCCTGTCGCTGAACTCCTGCAAATTGATGATGAAAATGTTCAAGATATAGTTTTGGATTCCCAAACTCTTAAGGAAATAGAAAGCGCGGTTGAGCTGGAAGTATTGTACCACTCCATTTCAAAAGAGGAAAGTGCCAAAACTCCAGAACCATTCTACGATGAATCAGAGAATGCGCCTACCCCAGAACCGTTCTCCATTGAAAATGACGATGACCAAACAGAATCCCCCAATTCGAGAAAGAGAAAACTTGACGACGAATCAAGACCATCTTCTAGTTTCAAGAGACTCAAAGGGTTGGTCACTTCATGGAACCCTATTCTGTGGATTGGGTCAGTATTGTCTCGCCCAGGAACCTCTGACAGCACTCCAGAATTAGGACCCGTTTCTAGCTCGGAAGATGCGGCCCCTGATTCGGTTGAGGAATCGGAACTCGAGGAAAGTGTTGTTCCTGACCCAAACTTAAATCTTGTCCCATCACATCCACACACCAGTCTCAAATCACTTGAGCCTTCTGTTTCGCCAGATTCACCAGAGGAACAGTCTGAAGTCAAGGATGTGATAGAACAAGATGAGAATCCTCAGCAAAATGCTCAGGAGTTGTTTGACATTAGTTTAGTCGTGGATCCGGAAACTCAAATAAAGGAATACTCAAACGTATCTGTCACAATCAAGGAAGAGCCAAGCCAAACCAAAGAGGAATTAGAGGAAGAGCCAAGTCAAGTTAAAAAGGAATTAGAGGAAGAGCCAAGTCAAGTCAAAGAGGAATTAGATGAATCGCAGATTCCCCTGGCTGATGACCCAATAGAAGACGATTCCAAGAAAGATATTCTTCCTGACTTAGAAGGCGTGGAAAATGACAACGTGGAATTGAAAATCGAAAGTGATGAATTAGAAGAAACCCCTCATGAGGATAAAACTACTGTGGCTGAGAAAACTGATGAAATTAGCCATGAAAAGAGCGATGAATTTGACGAGAAATCAGTTGATGAACCTTCCGAGCCGGTCAAAGAAGAAAAGGATAGTTTTATTAATAATTCTGACGTTGAAGGAGAACCTCAGGTATCTGGAGTTAAACCAAAGGTTCGCAAGATTCTTGGATTGGAAATCACGAATCCTTTTGAAATACAAAGCAGGCGGTCTTTAAGATCGACTGGTGAAAAGAGAAAGCGGCGAAGAGAAGTAAAGGATAGCAAGAAAAAGAAATCCAAAAAGGATAATCTGGTAAAGTCAAATAGTACAACATCTGATTTGGACGATAAGGTGGACGAACAGAAAGCTAACGCTGACATAACAAACACTACTTCTGTTTCTTCTCCATCTACAGCAGACTCTTCGCAGCCTACTCTAAAGGAATTTGAACCTCTACACATTGCAAAGCCGCGTGATATGAAGACCAAATCAAACAACTCACCCACCGATGATCTGCGTACCAATAGAAACCACCCTGCGATGAGAACGCGCTCAAAGTCGCCATTGAAGATCAGTATGCGGGAGATTTTGAGTTCCGATGCCGAAGACGAAGCACGCAAAAATGATACAGGGGAAACTTCTAGAAACATCTCTGAAGTCCTAAGCCATGTGGAGCAAAGATCTGAAGTTTCCAGTGCTGAATCGGACAATGCAGCACCTTTGAGAGAACCTGCGGCTCCAAGAGCAAGGAAGAAGGCAAAAACAGTTCCTCGCAGGAAGAGAAGAAGAAAGATGGAAGGAGAAGAAGCTCCAAGAGGTCGGACAAGAAAGAGATAATGAGAACATCTCATATATTGTTCCCCTACATGTTCCTCATATTACTTGCATCTCTTCTCTTTTGTATTCTATGTATATTATCTAATAAATTAACCTATGCCAACCAACTCATACTACTCTCGTAAACACTAAAAAACACCATGTTTACCAAAAAACTCCGGGTAACTGAAATGCCCAAACCTCTGTATGCTCTCTTCTGGAACTTTGGGATCCTTCTCACCACGGCCTCTAAGGGAGGAAGGCCTTGGTTCTTTCTCAAAATGTTCGTCACAATGTCCTTCTGTATAAGGGATTTGGTAGTATCCACGGGGAAGATAAGCGACCATGAGATCACACCAGATAGCCCTCCTGCTAGAAGGATTGATATCGTGGAGGATTGCTCTGAGTTCTTGTTGATGGCGATGTTCACGGCGTACTTCATAGACTCATAGATGGAGTAGTAGATTCCCGAGGAAAGTGAATCTCTCAAAAAGTGGTATTTGAAGCCGGAGTACAAGCCGGAAACACCCTCGTATTTGATGATTTTGGCAGCAATCTCTCTGGTTGAAGACACCTTTTGCTGAGAAATCCTTGCAGGGTGGTTCTCGATGACTTGTTTGGCTGTTCCCGTGCTGACCAAGGTCTCCAATTGGGCGTATATCTTGGTGAATTCAAAGGGACAGGCAAATACGGACACCCCTCCCCCAGCCACCATTCCGGAAATGAAGCAAACGGGCACGTTCCTGAGGAAAGGATGGCTTCCGTGGTCGGATGAATATAGAAGAGAGTATGTGTATGGCTTGACGGACGTGAATAGAGAAACGCTTAGGGACTTGGAAAATGAAGTTGAGATCAACGGGGCCCAGATGCCTCGGAAGAAGCCTCGAAGCCCGTCCGTAGCGTAGGTCTGTGTAGCACAGTGTAGGATGTTGTTGAAATGCTTGTGTGTTTGCATGCGTGTCTTGATGGTGTCCAAGGGGAAGCCTAGAAACGTGGACACCACCGATGCCCCATAGGCGTTGATGGAGCCTCGAAACGGCTGAAGAACGTCCGGGTAGATGTGGATGGCTCTGGTGTGGTCTATGGCGCCTGTAATGGCGGGAATACCGGCTTTCGGCGCCTCGCTGGACGTAGAACTCGGCATCTCTGGTGTTTCCTCACGTAGCGTCGATTGGTGATTTCTCGAGCAGATCAGATAAGAAAAAGGTTATGAGAAGAGAATGAAATAGGACATGAGAACTGGGAAAGAATGGAGAGGCTACGATGTGGTTACAGTCTACATTGAAATTCGATATATGTACAGTATTTTTTATGAATTATTATGACTGGAAGAGAAAGATTACGAAAGATCGTTGTTGTTGGGAATGAAGATGGAATGTTGTGATGGTTATTTGGGTACGATATAAATTCCATTACACATTTCAAACATTTGAAACATTCCATCACATATTTCAAGCATTCCTTATTTGCTCAGTTCTTTCGTTTATATCCTACTCTCCGCTTCTACCCCCTTAATAACCTCTTCTTCTGGCATCATTGACTTGACTCATCAAATCCTTGAAACCATCGGAGAACTTCCGTCTCCACCATTCTCTTCTCTTCTGCTTGGTATACTTGGCCGGACGAATGTATCTGCTTTGGATCTTCTGCAAGTATCTAATCTTGTTGCTCAGCACAATACCGTTCAAGCCTCCCAAAGCCTTTGACAAACTGAGATGGACATCGACCGATCTGCCTGCTTCAGGGCCATGCATTCTCACGGTCTTAGCGACATCACGCGGGTTAGGAGGTGGAGGAGAGATTGGAGACAAGCCCTCGGTTTCATGGCTACTCAAGGTATGTGACATGAGATCGTCGAGAGACAAGTCATCGTTGAATGTTTTTTTGTTTTCGCCCTTGAATAAGAGGTCTTTGAAGTTGGAGTTGTAACGCACGCTCAAGAGTTGGTGTGGTTGCCTAAGCGCAACCACCCTATTGATTGGTCTAAACATGCTTTGGTGAACTGAAAATTTTGATGTCAAGATTTACATGAAAATTGATTGAGAAAAGAGAAAAATGACAAGACGCAGAATGCGACAAGACAAATGGGAAATGAACTTAATGGCAGCGATTCAATTGCTCCGTAGTACACCGCAAGAGAATGTACTCGGCAATTTTCACTTTTCCTTCCCTTTCCCTACTTTTCCTTGCTACTCCTTACTTCTCACGCGACAATACAAGACAGTATAGCCGACAGGTGAAAACAGTGATCCTTCATAGATAGGATCGTTCGACAAAATTCCAAATAGAATACACATCTAGAACGATTCACATTTAGCATGTTATTCCAGCTCTTCGGTCCCGTCCATACTGGTCTTCTAAGATACACCTTAAATTCCTTCCAAATCTTTTATGAATGAATGTCAGTTTTCAAATTCATTCTCATATTCTTCCTCTCCTTCTTCTTCTTCTTCTTCGTCGTACTGCGGCAAAAAATGCTACTGCAAATTTGAGGCTCAAAAACAAAAGATAAAAATAATTTGATTTGCGACAAAATCAACCGGAATCAGTTCTTCTTTTAAAATCACTTTCTTTGGCCGTGATGTCGATTGCAACACCCCTTTTTGAGTCCACGGCAACCTTATACAAAATACCGCCCGGTTCGCTAAAAAATTGGCTGCCCCTGGAAGATCATGTTGCCTGGAAGGGCAACCTCAAGTTCCTCGAGGAGGAATTGATAAGCACTGCTTCTTCCGTACACTCCCTTCGGGCCAAGATAGAACTCTACAACGTGATGACAATACCGCCAATGGTGGGGAACTTGACTACGATCACCAAGGACTTCCACTGGGCAGAGGTCTGGCTCAACCCGGAGCCCTCCTCCAATTACCATGAAACAGTCGAGCTCACGCAGCTAAAGAGAACTTATCGCTTGATATGCCAGTTGCCCGGAACTGGATACGTTCCAGACAAGGAGAAGACTTTGGTTGCACTCGGCTTAAGGTTTGACGACTCGGATACAGCCTCGTCTTTCAGCGAAGCTTTAGGGGTATTCAAAAGACGTTACGCAAACTACGAAGAACTGTTAGTAGAGGAAAGCGGCATCGCAACCAAGTTTGCTGAACTGGTTGAGATCCGTGAATGCTCGGACGATGAGTTTGATGACTTTGTTTCTACGTAGATGTGATTATTTATTCAATGTGGTGATCTGGGAATGATAGAGCTACTCTTTCGCTCCCTTATGTACGCTCTCTGTATTATGAATGTATATTTAAGAATAGAATAAGTGAGTAAGTATTAAATGAAAGTATTCTTGTGACTCGATTAATCTTGTTAAATTTATCACACTCTCGTACTACAAAATCTTACATCACTACATCCTCATCTTCCTACAAAAAACTCAGTGTATGACTCATTCTGATCATATTCTATTTGTTCCCTATTTCCTATCTTTCTTATAATACATCTTCTGGATCAACGGATGACGTTCCTTCAATTCCTTGTTCTTGTTCTTACTGTATTCGATGTATGCCATATCTTCACCTCCAGCTAACCCGGCCAAGGAACCTGCGGTTCTGGAGGCATTACTCTTCTCTATTCTCATTCTCTTTTCCTTCAGGATGAAGTTGGTGTCCAAATCGTCCCCAATCTCTACACCGGCTGCACTCTCGTTCTTCAACAATACCTGCTGAAGCAATTCTCTTCTCTCTCTGGCAGAAGCATAGGCCAAGTCCGGCAATTGCTCCATCCCACTCAAGTGTGTGATAACCTTGAAAGCGTACCCTTGATCGACCAAGAATGCTTGTCTCTTTGTCGAATAGTACATTTCCTGTGTATCTTTTGACACCAAGGAATAGAAAAATGCATTGAAACCTTCGTCATTACGTCTTTTGGCACGTAAAATACGGCCCAATCTCTGTGCTTCTTGTCTTCTGGACCCGTAATGTGATGAAATTTGAATAAGACAAGTGGCTTCCGGCAAATCAATAGAAGTATCCCCAACCTTGGACAAAAAGATGGTGTTAATCTTCTCATTGTGCTGGAAGTTTTGCAAAATCTTCATTCTTTCCAGCTGAGGAGTAGACCCATAAATGAACGGTTTACCTAATTTCAAGGCATATTCCTGCAAAGCGTACACATTATCACTAAAGACAATAATCTTGTCACCTCTCTTCTCGTGGTAGTGGATCAAGAATTGACAAGCTTGGAACTTCGTGGGGTTCATAATGTAAAGCAACATTCTCTTTCTGGCACTTTCACGCAAGTACTCCTGGTAGAACTCACTGGTCATTGGACACCACACCTCTGCACACTGAACATTGGCAATGTGGCCCTTCTGTGCCAAATCCATCCAATTGGCTTCGTACAATTTGGGCCCAATAAGGAAATTCAAATCGGAAATCTTGTCATCTTCTCTCACCAAGGTTGCAGTAAGCCCCAACTTGGCATGCGCAGCAATGGTAGTGACCACACGTCTAAACATCGCAGCAGGCACCACATGCACCTCGTCCAAGATGATGAACCCCCATTCTCTGGACCGGAGAAAGTCCATCACCTTTTGCGAGTCATGCGATCTGTTACGGGTGTTTGCAACCATCGAGAAGGTACTCACCACCAACCCACTCTCACTTGTGAACATCTCCTTGTTTTCAGACGTGAAAACGGCCACATTTTCCGGTTGAATGGTGCACCATTGCAAGAACTGTTGTCTCCATTGCATCACCGAGACAGAGGATGTACAAAGAACAATGACGGATTTACGGATAGTACATGCCGCTGTGATCCCCACCAATGTCTTACCGGCACCACACGGCAAAACAATAATCCCTGATCTGGCTCTCCCGTTACCAAACATCTTAGACAACGACTTCTCCTGGTAGGGACGAATCTGGGTAGAGGGCTTCAAGTCCACGTCCAAATCCGGGTTTCTGGTATCGTTACGGAAATCGTACTCTTCTAGCACGGGGAAATCGATGTCCTGGCATCTCTTTTTCACTATTTCCACAGAAGCGTTGGAGATTTCAAACGAGTGCACTGTATCGTGGTCATCTTCGTCCTTGTCACCAATAACGGCTGCAAAGATATCGTCCGTAGTTGCTGCTGCGGTTTCTGGTTTCGTTCCTGGAATCGAGATGTCGTCCTTCGGAGCGCCTTCCACTATGAGTCCTTCCTTTTCGTTCGCTTTGTCTTCCGTGGACACTCTCAAGGGCCCTATCACGGGGTCCTTAAGCAACATCTGGAGAATGTCAGCCTGTGTAGACTCTACAAAGTATCGGTTATGCTTAAGAACAAGCTTGACTTTACCGTACGAAACCGTGGCATCCTTAATAAAGTTCACGATAGACTCTGCCAAGGGAACCTTGGACAACCGGTTGAGCACCGAGATAATATCGTCGGTTTCTAGCCCGACCGAGACTGCGGCATAAAGCGAGTACGCGTTGATTCTGTATTCGTGGATGTGTGAAGGTCTAGAGACAGGCTCTGCTATAGTGATAAGAAAGTCCTGTGCCTGTTCTGCCAAGGGCGAAAAAGACTCCAAGATGACTCTCCCGTCGTTCGGGGAAATCCAAATTGGTCTCGAGAAGTGATCGGGCTTTAATTTCAAGTACGAAAAGTCTGCCTTTCCAAAGATCTTGGAAACAGAATCGGGCACATAGTCTGCAGGGACATCTGGGGTTAACGTGATGAGCTCTTCATCGGAGAAGTTTGTGTCTTCAAACTCCGTTTTAGCACGATCGATGAACTCGTGGGCTCTCTTTACGGCCTCTCTAGTGGGAGGGGCGTTTGGCTGTGTGGGTTCAGCAATGGAACTGTTGGTGGCGGCAGCAGACTTGGGCACCTTCTTCTTCCTCCTGGACCCGTAGGCGTAATCGTCGTCCTTTGTGTTGATATCCTCGTCGGAGCCCGAGTAGTTTCCTCTGTTGAGTTCAGCGTAATTGACACGAGACATGGGAGGGAGAGGTGATCAGAAGAAGATAAGGAATACAAAGGATTCTGAAAAGAGTCTGAAAAAATGTGTGGGAAAATAGCGAGAAAAACCGAGAGGCTAGCGAGAGATATCGAGAAAATAGCGAGAGAAATGAAAGTAATAGCGAGAGAAATCGAGAGAATAGCGAGAAACGATAGGGAAATCGAAATAGTGAGACAGAAAAAGTACCATTAGTAAGAAAGATTACTAAGAAACATAAGAGGGGAATGGAGAGGAATTATGAATGAAATCTAGTATACAGTCTCCATTCAAAGTACTAACACCGGCAGTCTTTCCTGATTCTTTCCAATTGGACTTTCCTGGCAATATGCTGACTGGAAGATGCTAAGAGATTTCTTCTCGCTAACTCTATCTTCTTACATCAGATACTCGCATCGCTCGTATCTCGCTCATTATTATCTCTATTCAATATCTATACAATAAACCTCTAATCAGTAAACTTATAAGAACCCGAGGCCATGGTAATAGAGCCACCCTTGTAGGCACCTCTCTTCATCTTGTTCTTGTTCTTGGTAAAGTCCTTACCTCTAACTTGCATCAATTTGTCATTGGCCATTTCTCCCCAGGTACCAGCAGCTCCTTTGTAGGTATTGTCTTGTAAGACCCTGTCTTCGAATCCAATTTTGCTTCTGTCGATTCTACTGAAATGCTTTCTTTGGCCTTCCGTCAACTCAGGTTCCTGATCGGCTGGAATGAGGTTGGCACGGGATGGGTGGACCGAGGACTTCGCATCTGGAGAAGATGGGAAAGAATCGGTTTGTGAGTCGGTCTTTTGGACTTTGGCTGGTTTAGGGTTGGAGGTTTCTTCGGCTTTTCTCTTGGAAGATTTAGTGGTTTCCTTTTCAGATTCAGAAGAGTCAGAATCAGAATCAGAAGAGTCAGAATCGGAATCAGAATCAGAATCGGAATCACTGGATGAATCACTGGATGAGTCGGAGTCGGAATCACTAGAGTCACTAGAATCACTAGAATCACTAGAGTCACTAGAGTCAGAACTTGAAGAGTCGGAGCTTGAGGAGTCGCTTTCTTCCTTCTTCTCTTCCTTCTTTTCTTCCTTCTTTTCTTCCTTCTTTTCTTCCTTCTTTTCCTTCTTGTCTTCCTTCTTTTCCTTCTTGTCTTCCTTCTTGTCTTCCTTCTTGTCTTCCTTTACTTCATCTTCGCTATCAGAAGAGTCACTGTCAGAGTCACTAGAGTCACTGGAATCACTGGAATCACTAGAACTGGAATCACTGGAATCACTGGAATCACTGGAACTGGAATCACTGGAGCTAGAATCACTGGAGTCACTAGAGTCACTGGAACTTTCACCTTCAACTTCTTCTTCCTTGATCAAATCCTCTAATTTACCCTTAGCATTGCCAGTTTTAATCTTTTTGCTGGAAAGTTCTTTCTGCAAAACAGCACTAACTCTGTTGAAGCCCTCTCTCTTCAAATACTCGTCAATGTATGCTAATACAACACCCTTGCTTGCAACCATGTCGTTCTGTGGATGAGATGAGATAAATTTTTCAAAAGAAATTTGTGTGTATATATGATGATGTCACGTGATCTGAGATGAGATAAAGAGATGGGGTGGGTATGGGGTGAAGAAAGGAAGGGATGAGTGAATGAATGGGACTGATACAAGTTTTTGAACTATATTTGCTAATTTTTCTTTGTAAAAATTACAAGTTCTTTGCTCAAATGATAGAGTTCATATGCATGTGAATTGAATGAGGAAGCGAATTGCTGGATACAATTACTATTGTTCATGAACCCCTCTAATTTGAAAGAAATCTACAGCAGATTCTGCTTCGGGTGGTAATTTCTGTATAAAAAATAAATTATGTTATTCGTGCTGCAAAAAGTAAAACTTGTCTAAATAATTCTCGATATTTTACCAAGAAATCCAAAATATCTATCCAGCACAGCATACAAAATCCTTAACGTAAACAGGCGTAACAAAGTATATAAAGTATAGACAAACCAACCAAACAACACTTCAAAACATTCAATTTTGAAAGTACATTCAATTTTGAATTTTCAGTCCCAAAATGGTTGCAAAAAATGATGCATGCCATCACAAAAATATGAAAAAAGGAGCGACTACATAAACACTAAACAATCCTTTATCATCTAGCAATCATTACAACCTAGGAGTGAACCACTTCATTTGAAGTACCTTTCCTGAGCCTAAAAGACCAAGGTGGTTCTCTTTTATGCTGTCTCTATCACCCAGTTCAGAAGGATCGTTCTTGTATTCTTCCTTAACCTCTGTCGATCTCGTTTCTAAGTGATTAAAAATTGCCATTACAGTGGTATCGGGAACCTCGGCGTTCAACAGATGATCACCCTCCAAATCAAGGGTCCTGATAAAGTCCTTGTGAACAGTGTTTCTGATAAAAGGTACACTCTCTGGAGGACTCCATTGAGCCTGTGTTCCAATGATGTGAAGCATAGGGACCGATACAGCGGACAACAAGCCCATTCCAATTGGAATAGAAATCGAAGCGCCGTTGTAGCACACCAACTGGTTGTATTTGCTCCCCTTTACGAGGAACTTGCCGTCCTTCTCGATCAACTCATCCGCCATGAACTTTTCCAAGATTTCCGGGTCAAACCTGTTGAAAAAATGAAACTTGGTATAGTAGTCGATGAAGTCCTGTTTGGTGTCAAAGGTATCCATTAGCAAGCCTCCTACTTTAGCTAGACGTTTATTAAACGTGGTCAAGCTGTTATCGTCTCCAAAGATCACGGGTTCGATTGCGATGATCGAGTCGTAGAGCCTTGGCTCATATACAGAAGCAGCTATCACAGCGAAGCCTCCAAACGAGTGGCCAATGGAAACGGTACGGCTGGTAGGGGTGTTCAAGAACATACCATTGGCCTGTTCGTTCCGCAAAACGCAGTTGATGTCTCTGGCATTATCGCTCCAGTCGTTTATCCACCCCAATTTACCTTCATTGAGTACTGCGGAGTCGGCATGGCCAACTGCATCTACACTTACAGCACAGTTGAGATACCAATTCTTGCCCGACATCTTGAAGAGCTTCTCGATGTGGTACTCCCAGACGGCCTTGTTCATCCCTGTGCCGTGGGCAAAGATCAAGTTGAACTCGAGCAAGGAGGCCAGGGGTTTTGGCTGGTGGTTCTTGTACTTTCGGTACACGATTTTGAGCTTGTCCGAGTGGAGAATTGTTGATCCTGGGTGTCTTGGAGCAGCAGCATTGATGGTTACAAGAGTGCTCATGTTGTGGTAGTTAGCGTGGTAGCTGTTGTAGTGGTTAGCTATTCTATTAAATATGTGGGTTTTAGTGCCGATTTTCTCCACATTTCACGTTCCGAGGGTGAAAAAGAATGAAAAAATATATTATGAAGATGAATGAAAAGATGAAAGGGGAGATATGAACGTGAAAAGATTGAGGATGTGAATAAGCCTGAGTGTTGGGATTGTTGCCCCTCAATAGAGCAATCTCGGTGAAAGGATAGCAACGTGAACCTATCTTGTGTATTATCGGTGTTATGTTATCGGTGTTATGTTATCGGTGTTATCTGAACAAAATGATAGAGAAGTGGAACTTGTTTAGAGTATTCTGAGTAGAGCGATATATTGTTACAATACTCTCGCCGAGATATTAGTGTAAGGAATTAATCAGTATAGTATATGAATTACAACACTAATATGAGATAAATACCGTCTGCAGAATTAATGAGATAAGTATCAAATATGTGATAAATATCGAATAATATCAAATATGTGATTTCATCAAATATGTGATAAGAGATATCGACTACGGAACTAAAATGAGGTCAGCAGCTACGGAATTAATATGAGTTGAATATCAGCTGCAGAATTAATATGTTAAATATCAGCCGCAGAATTATCAGATACGGAACTAATATCAGATACGGAGTTACCGAAAGTCAAGTTATGACAAAGCCTGCTAGTTGTCTAAAGCAATAACATCATACATTCAAACAACCAATTAAAGCACAAATAACACACAAATACTCTCTGGGTTATTTCCATGTTACATGCTCCAATACTCTTGAATATTTGTCTCCCCAGTGTCTTACAGCCTGATGAACTTGACTGTATCAGCAACTGGTTCTCAAGAAAGCTGCAACTCAATAGTAGCAAGCTCTGTTTTTTTTGTATAAATTGGTCAAGAGTGATATTTGTATATCAATGGCTTATTAATCCAGAGGCACCCATTTTAACATATAATGGATGGCATGACAATATTAATGAGCAGTTCAATAAATCATAATTGGAGGCAGCTTTATTTGGAATATTAGTTCGAGTTCACCTCACTGACATTCCTCTCTAGTTAACGCTGATTAATATTCATCGTCCCAATATGACCAAAATTTCGGCATTGTCGAAGTAACAAGAACTAACCAAATGGGATGATACAGAAACTGCGAAAGCTAATGTGGTAAACACGGATTGAAACATTGTACTTGAAAATCCAATGAACCGAAATGTGGCTGCAAAATGCCTGCAAAAACAGAAGATTCAAAAGCGATGTCTTCAAAAAGTACCATATGTGATCTTGTTAGCAATCTATGCTCTCTTATTGGGGACCACAACTTATGCCAAAATTCTTGTTTCCTTTTGCACCCAAACCAATAATAAATCCCAACAAAGATATACCTGTCAAGTGAATATTGCAGAACTTTCTACACTTGAAAGTCTGATATGAGACATGTCAAGGTTAACATGTATCTGATCAAAGGGAACAAAATCTCTCCAAGTAACAAATTTCATCCAAGGTTATGAGGTGGGGCAAAACCTGAATCCCTGTTTATTGCTGAATATCACAAATATCACAAGCCGTTCGAGATTTTTCTCTAATACAACTTTAATAGCTGCACAACACGGAACACTCAATCCTGTATAGTTTTCTTACGTTAAGATAAGAGATGTTGTTCGTTTCTGACTGTGTAAAGGTGACATTAAACACATGGTATTAAAGGTACAAAAGGAATGCGCAAATTCATTTGTTGAGTGATAATATGAGGTATTATGAAGTATTATGAAAATAATATTCTGAACTATTCTGGAAGTATTCTGGAAGTATTCTGGAAGTATTCAGTACTATTCTGGAACATTTTATGAAGTATATTATGGAAATATTACAAATTTTGAGAAAATATTAAGTTCAACAATGGGAGTATGAGGGGTTATTATTAAAGAATAATTCTATAAGATATTTATTATGAAACAATTATAGTTGTGAGTTAACACGTCAATAGTTGACTCCAGATGATTCGCTAATACTCTCTCTCCGTTATGCAATTTTTCCGCTATGCAATTGGGGTAAACCATTCGAATTTGGAAATGCATATATGTACATAGCGGAGACACCTTGAAATGCCCGGTAGTCAGGGTATACTATCCTTTGAATCTTTTACACACATTGCATAAACTAGTGTTTTTGGTTATCCTTCGTTGTTACAGCTCACACTACCCAAATGGTTTTTAGAGTTCGCAACAATTAAGGTTATCATGTGTATCATCAATTTTTGCAGCCTTTAAAATTGAAGTAACCATGGAAAACTTTGCGAAGGAGCAAACATGTTTCCATTTCAGGAAACTGTGTAACTAAGCTTAAATCCATGAATCGATGATATACTTAGTCTCCATACTATCTTGTATAACTTATGTATGAGAATATATCTGGTCCTATCATAAAATACTATTTATAGTACTCTGTTCATTGACCCATTGAATAAAAAATGGTAGTTATTGCTATGTAGGCCTTTTCACAGAGTTCGCCAACTTAGTCTTAGTTAATTAATCTTAGTTAAAAGAGAAATGATGTAATCTTAAATAATCTGTGCTTGGTAATGGACATAAGAACTTTAATAATATGAAATTTTCATTTCCAACTAACACATATTCTAACAAGAAAAGGAATATTCCATGTATTCAATCTCTATTCAATTTCCAGCCAAATCTCGGTCTACCATTGTCTTATATTTGCACCCTTTTTTCCTATATTGCAAAAGTTTTTTTTCCATTAATTATGGCCCATATATACTTAATTTCAACTCTATATACTTAAGTTACTATCCAAAATAATGCTAAGAGATTCCCTATCATCCTGATACAATCCAATAAAATTCAAAATCCTTCATTTGTGCCATACTCCATTTGTTTACTCTACACAAATTAGCTTTTAAGAAATTGCCTGGTTAGCTCAATCGGTAGAGCGTTTGACTCTTAAAAAGGATATCAAAAGGCTGCGGGTTCGACCCCCGCATCGGGCTTTCTTTTTTTCCATACGAGTATACGAAAATTGGATCGAATCCTCTATTCCTTTTTGAAAAATTACATACGAGGAACCCCTAAACCGCTTGGCAAAATTCCCCTATTAACTAGAAGCCCAGCTGCTTTGTCAGGCAAGAAATAAACATCCCCAATGACCAAGATATTAAGAACAATTCAACAGATGCGTGCCTGGAGACGTCTCCAGACTAACCAAACCGTAGGGTTTGTTCCTACAATGGGAGCTCTTCACGATGGACACTGCTCGCTTATCAAGGAATCCATCCGTGAAAACGATCAAACGGTGGTTTCCATCTTTGTTAATCCTTCACAGTTCGCTCCTCATGAAGATCTAGATGCCTATCCCCGTACCGTGGAGAAGGATCTTGAGATCTTGAGCTCCACGTTCCTGCTGAAACCCGTTGCTGCTGTTTTCATTCCCAAGGTGAGCGAGATGTATCCAACCGGGATCACTCTTGAAGTGGCGGACCAAAAAGGGGCATTTGTCCAGGTTTTAGGTGTTTCGGAACAGTTGGAAGGTGTTACTCGTCCGCAGTTCTTCCGTGGTGTAGCCACTGTGGTTGCCAAGCTTCTCAACGTGGTGACTCCAGATAACTTATACGTTGGTCAGAAAGATGCTCAGCAATGTGTGGTGTTGAAGACGCTAGTTCGTGATTTGCTTATCGGTACTCAAGTGAGCGTAGTTCCTACATTGAGAGAAGACAGTGGGCTTGCCATGAGTTCCAGAAACGCTTACTTGAGCGCATCTTCCCGTGAAAAGGCTGCTGTTATTTACAAGTCCTTGGCCAAAGGTCAACAAAGCTTTTACGAGAACCCAAGCATTCCTGCAAAAGAAGTCATCAACCAGATAAAGAACGATATTGGCGAAGTGTTCCCCGTTGAATACGTAGCTATCAGTGATCCAGAAACTTTGGAGGATTTAGAAGTGCTTAAAAAGGGTGCCATTATCTCGACCGCAGTGAAGGTTCCTAAGGAGGGCGAGGGAATTGCCAGGTTGATCGATAATGTGATTGTATAAATAACCAGAAATTAGCCAATTGTTGGCTTTTAGAATGTCTACGAGTTCGACATAATGCTGACTGTTTTATGTGTCTATTAACTACTCGATTTTGTATATATTATCCACTGGACATGTGGAGATTCCAGAGTACCAAACTCACACACGGTACCTCAAACTAATATTCCCGACGTGTGTTTTTTAACCAACATTGTAGAGCTTGTAAGTAAGGATTGGATAGAAAGAATAAAATTAAGAAACCAAAAGATGACTTGAAACTAAAAACAGTTCAAAAGCTGACTCACAAAGATGTGTTAGCACTGGAAGTTTATGGCCTCAAATTTTCTCGTTCTCTATTTCTCTGCAGAAGTTAAAGTAGCTGCAAATATGAAAATCTGCAGATATCTTTTCACAAATTCACCATTCATCTCCTTCTCTTCATCACACCTTTCTTCACCACCACTTTCTTCTCGCCTCCTATCCGCTCCTTCCATCTCTCGGCGTCCCTTCTGATTACGTCCTCATACCTCTCTCTTCCCCCAAAAAACACATACCCATAATCCACCAACCACTGCGGCTCCACCACCGTCACCACGCTCATGTACTCCTTGGTTGTCAAGATCAACTCGTGGTATATCACATAATTACTGCTGAGATTGGCCCCGTTCAACACACTCGTGGGGTGCAAGTGCATCGTCATGTACGCATGGCGCAAGTTGGAGAACTCGGTGTTGCCATGGGCACTGATCCTGGCAATCTGAGCCGCCTGCTGGAAGAACGTGGCCGCTAAACACCGGCGGAATGTGTCATCGCTGCTCCTGCGGATCTGGACGCCCATCTTCTCCAAGATCTCGACGATCTGGCCACGGATCTCCTTCGCCTTCTCGAGTGACTTGTGCTGAAGAAAGTTCTTAGCACACCAGGCCCGTGAAACTCCCGCACCTTTGCGGAGATTGATCTCCCACTGATTGTACACGTTCACAAGCGTGAGATGGTCCGATTCCGCCACGAGAAACCGCTCTCTCGCTGCGTCTGCCTCCTTGGCACGCTCCTTGGGCCGGAAGAATACACTGGGCACTGAAAGAAGCGCCACGAGCGTGGCCATGTCGCCGGAGCAGGAAAACTCGGGCCGCGAGGAAAGCAAAAGCAATTTGGCCAATACAGGGTCCATGGGGAAGCGCGTCATCTGGCGGCCCAACGCGGTGAGCTCGCCCACGTTGTCGAGCGCCCCCAAGACCCACAAGTCGTAGAGCGAGCACGCCACGAGGTCCTTTGGAGGCGCATCGAGGAACGCAAAGTCCGAGATGTCCCTCACACCCAACAGCTTCAAAAGAAGAAGCACGTTGCTGAGGTTGGTGCGCTGGATCTCAGGCACGGGCTGCGTGTACAAGCCGCGGGCACCGGTCTCGGTGTAGAGTCTGTAAGCCGAGCCTGCGCTCGTTCTACCTGCTCTCCCACTGCGCTGGGCTGCGTTGGCTAGAGAGATGGGCACCATCTGCAACGAGTCCATGCCGAGCTTGGGGTTGTAGACCTTCATCTTGACAAGACCGCAGTCCACAACGAAACGCACACCGTCCACGGTCAACGAGGTCTCGGCGATGTTGGTGGCCACCACGAGCTTGCGTATGTTGGAGGCACGGAAGATACGCCTCTGTGCCTCTGCCGGGAGCGACGAGTAGATGGGGAGGATCTCGAGCGGCGGTGGGTTCTCGAGCGAGTCCAACTTCTCTGCTACGATTTCACAGACAGCCTCGATGTCCTCCTGACCCGTCATGAAGACGAGGATGTCGCCGTGCTCGTTCTTCTGGGCACACTGCAAGTGGATGGTGAGAATCTGCTTGACCGCAGCGTCGACATAATCACTACACTGGAACTTGCTGAAGAGCACGTCCACGGGGTATGTTCTGCCCGGGATGGTGAATTGCGGCGCGTCGGCAAAGAAGGACGAGAACTTGTCTGCGTTCATCGTGGCACTGGTGACCACAAGCTTCAAGTCCTTGCGCTGTGTAAGCAATTTCTTGAAGAGTCCAAGAAGTACGTCCGTGTTGAGCGAGCGCTCGTGCGCCTCGTCCATCACTATCACCTGGTATTTCTCCAAAAGCGGGTCCATCAAGATCTCTCGGAGCAAGATCCCATCCGTCATGTACTTGATCACCGTGTTTTCGCTGCTGGTGTCGTCAAAACGGACCGAATACCCCACCTGTTCGCCGAGTTTGCATCCCATCTCCTCGCTGACCCGCTTGGCCACCGACGTGGCGGCCACTCGACGCGGCTGCGTACACCCAATCCGGCTGTATCCCTCCTGGAAGAGGTACTGGGGAATCTGCGTGGTTTTCCCGGACCCTGTTTCCCCGATAACGATGGTGATTTGGTTTTCGGAGATCGTTCTAAGAAGGGGGCTTTTGACTGAAAATGCTGGGAGCGAAGTGGTGGACTGGTCCGTGTTTCTTTCATTATCTATTTTATCGTCTCTTTCATTATCTTTTTGATTATCTCTTTCCTCTTTATTTCTTTCTTCTTTATTTCTTTCTTCTTTACTTCTCTCTTCTTTATTTCTATCGTCACCTTCATTCTCCCCCAACACTCCCCTGTCCCTCTTTATCCGCTCTCTGTTACTCTTTCTCTCTCTGACCAATAAACTGCCCTTTCTCGCCATCACAGCCAACTCAGAGCCCGGGTCTTTGATCGGACTCACCGTGGGACCGGCCTTGTCGCCTAGTTGGAGCTGAAGATGGCTTGTCGAGGACTCGAGGAACGGTGGAATGAAAACGTGTGGCGTTAGCGTCGAGTTCTGTGTGATCTGAGGCGTGTTTGGAAGTGTCAATGGGTATTCATTGATGTTTGTTTTGATATCTGTAGTAATTTCTTTCAATTTTGTATTGGTTGCTTCTTTCTTGGAATTTGCTTCTTTATTGGAATTTGCCTCATTATTGGAATTTACTTCTTTCAATTCCAACTCCGGCTTCTCGGACTTATTCAGTGTAGTATTCAGCACAGTAACTACTTCATCTTGCTCATCCTTTTTTCCCTTGATTCGAACAGCTTCTTCTTTCTTGATCCTCTTGAACGGCTTGTTCTTCTTGGGTTTCACGTCCATTTCCATCTCTTCGTCATCGAATGCAATGAGGCGCCGTACCGGCTTGGTTTGCTTCGGTTTCTGCTGGATCTCTTCAGGGGCGCTTTCTGCTAGCTCTTTTACCATTCCATATACCTGTTCCACGTTTTCCCGTAGTCCTAGCACGCCTACATAGCGGGTGAAGTCTTCTATTGATTGGTTGTTCTTGTAGTAGGCGATGAGGGAAGATACTAGATTGGGATTGATTTCTTTGTTTAGCAGGGTGGATAGAAGAGAAGATAGGGAAGTTTTTAGTGAGGGGTTCATGGTTGGTTGTGTGGTGGTTGTGTGGCGGTAATGGTTGCAATTGTTGTAATTGTTCTGGTTGTAATTGTTCTAGTTCTGGATCTATGAAATTCATTTTTCAGTTCACTTTTAGGGGTTTTTTTAAGGGGTAAGAAAATTTATTTTGAGAGTTATACTGATACTATGAAGAGATCGTGAAGTACATGGACCGAAGATTTTAGAGAAGTTATCATATTAGAAATGCTAATTATACGACTTTAGTACAAAAATAATCAACTTTAAATGTTCTTATTACATCCACATATAGTTTCTATTTATTATTTAGCAGATTCATTTAATTTCTCGCAAACATAAGTTTTCACCTCTTTACACTTCTCTAAAGTGTATGCTTTTCTGCGTGGAAGAGGGCAGATACATTCTCCATCTTGTATTAAACAGAAGTCTGTGCATCCGCCGCGTACACACTTGCAAGAGTTCTCTTTCTGCTTTCCAGGGTCTAATTCCCTCCTGGGCTTGCCCGGTTTTGCACCTTTCTTTTTGCCAGAACCTTTTTTACCTTTTTTACCTTTTTTACCTGCATTTGTTGGTTCAGTATTGGTTTCTTTGCTATCCAAGTTATCGTTGTAGCATGTGAAAGGGCGCTGGAAGCAACCTGACTGTTCATTAAAGAAGAGAAAATATTCCTTCTGACCTGAGAAGTATCCATTTTTCGGGTTTTTTGGGAAGAATCTACTTTGTTTTGCTCTTGGGTAGTCACTTTGCTGTTCTCTTGGAGGCAGTGGTTTTGGTGTTCCTGGGGACTTTAAATCGGGACCCATATTAATTCCTTGGAAATGGGAGTCCATCAGAGTTCCTGAGGACCATATATCTGGATGAAATCCTGGGAAACCGGAATCCATATTAATTCCTGGTGACTGTCCATCTGGTTGAAATCCAGTGGAATTGGAATCCATCTGAATTCCTGGAGACTGTGTATCTGGATGAATTCCTGGAGACTGTGCATCTGGATGAATTCCTGGGAGCTGTGTATCTGGCTGTATCCCGTTATACTGTTCTCCATTACACTGTTCTCCATTATTTTGGATTCCATTATTCGGGATGTCATGATACTGTTCTCCGTGATACTGTTCTCCGTGATACTGTTCTCCGTGATACTGCATTCCGTTATTCCGGTTGTCATGAAATTGCATTCCAGTATTCGGGATGTCATGATATTGCATTCCGTTATTCTGGGCTTCATGATATTGCATTCCAATATTGGGGATGTCACGATAGTACATTCCGTTATTCTGGGCTTCATGATATTGCATTCCAATATCCGGGATGTCATGATAGTGCATTCCGTTATTTGGGATGTCATGATAGTGCATTCCGTTATTCTGGGCTTCATGATATTGCATTCCATTATTCTGGATCCCAGAATTTTGGACTCCATGATACTGAGCTTCATTAAACAGAGCTTCATTATACTGCATTCCGTTATTATGGATCCCATAGTTCATTCCATTATGCTGGATTCCATTATTTTGAATTCCATTGAACTGTGCTCCATTAAACTGCATTCCATTATCTTGGATTCCATTGAACTGTGCTCCATTAAACTGCATTCCATTATCTTGGATTCCATTGAACTGTGCTCCATTAAACTGCATTCCATTATCTTGGATTCCATTGAACTGTGCTCCATTAAACTGCATTCCATTATCTTGGATTCCATTGAACTGTGCTCCATTAAACTGCATTCCATTATCTTGGATTCCATTGAACTGTGCTCCATTAAACTGCATTCCATTATCTTGGATTCCATTGAACTGTGCTCCATTAAACTGCATTCCATTATTTTGGATTCCATTGAACTGTGCTCCATTGAACTGCATTCCGTTATTTTGAAATCCAGCATCTTGGGCTTCATTGAACTGCATTCCATTATTTTGGAATCCAGAATTTTGGGCTTCATTATACTGTACCCCATTAAACTGCACTCCATTCTGTACTCCAGTATCTTGCATGTTAGTAAACTTTGCTCTTGTAAAATGCTCATTATGCTGTTCCCATCTATAGCTCTGATTATGTCTTCTTGCAAAGCGACCTGTATTAAGGCCTCCCGTCCCATAATGTCCTCTTTACATACCTCTTCTGCCATCTCTTCCGTATCCCACTCCATTGTTTCTTCTGTAATTAGCTCTCTCTTCAGCGGCAATTACATCAAACCTCCTCTGCGAACTATCAAACAGCAAATTCCGTTTGTCGAAATCAAAGGAGAACCCCTGAGCAGAATCAGGCCTCTTCCTGGAGTGGTACGGATGACTACCGATATTCATAGCTATTAGTTTGTGGTTGTGGTTGTGGAGTAAGAAAGTTTTAATTTTATTTGTGGTCGCGAATTTTGCAGCCATATTTTTTTTTCCCTTACCAGATCGTATAATTACTTAAACAATAAACAAGCGCCGTGTGTTGTAACTAAAAGGAAATTAGGTAATAAACTAGAGTAATATACTAGAATACTTTGAGGAACTGTTTATTATATCATATTTTGTAACTCCTCATCACTTCCTCTATTCCTCTTAATCTTCTCCTTCTTACTTATCCAATCTAGCAAGCACACATATTCACTGCCCATACCAATCTGGCAGACATAAAACACTCGGTTTAAAATGTGAGTTTTTTAACACATCTACCTGCTCCCTGCTCTCTACTGTTTTTGGCTTTCTCACGATATTCTATTTGCAGTTACTATAATCCCAAACATGAACCCCAATTCTAGTTAAAATTCTTTCATATGACCTCAAAAGGACTTAGTAAGGATATTCTGGTTTTTATGTTCTGTTAACCATCATTACACTAACAAACCATTGACCTCTATACCTTCTTCTCTTATTCATTTCCTTTCCCTCCCATCTTTCATCGCACGTGACTATCAATATCAAAATCTGAAAAATTTCGAAATCCAAAATTCATAGGAACCGGCAGGGTCCCCACATTTCCACATAAAGACGTTATCCATGAACCCGCTAATTGAAATCACGCTCCGAATATCGCCCGTGCCAACCACAGCCAAAGAAATTACCCATTTGTTACAAAATTTCAAACGACTTGGTCGCATCGAGTCCTTCCAAGTATACAAGAACCCACTCCAGAATAGTTTATTTGAGCCTAAACTAACTATACTATACAATCTCTCTAACAGCAAGTCCTACTTCAAGTCGCCGTATGTTCCCGATCTACAAAATACGTCTTCTTTGTCACAAAACCGACAAGATCTTCTTGAAGAGATCAAGCGGGTGGTTGCAATTCCTCGTTATTCGTATATTGAGAGAGATGAGGATTGGAAGAACGGCGAGGTGGAAATCCCATTTAAGCACGCTTTACCACCTGAAGCGTTGAAGTTCCAGAACAAGTACACTGTGAACAATTCCACAGTGTATAACCCTTTTGTTAGCATCAAAGGCGACGTGAATGTGGCCGAATTGAAGAAGCTGATGAGGTTTAATTTCAGAAAGTTTCATAAAATAGAATTCACCGGTTGGAGTCCATTTTATAGTGCACAGATGAAGCGGGTTTGCGAGAGTGTCGGGAAGAAGTTTGAAGAAGTGTAGAAAAAGAAATGATGGTAAACTATTTCCTGCTACAGTATTGAAGATAACTGATCTAATAGAAACAATAGACCAAAAATAGAAATAAAACAGATCAGACAGAAAACGTACAGGAAAAAACACGTAGTGACTCTTATTATGATGTAACCTCTAGAATAATATTCTCTAAACATTCTAGCCAGCTATCTCTTTGCATTATCAACCACTGCGTGATCCTTCTCTAAGATGCCACCCAAGTAACTTAAACCTACTTGCTGCTTCATCAAAACCCTCAGTAACTTATCCATCACCTCTTCGGTGCCTCTGTCTTCCTCGTCGTCGCCAATGGCGGCATCGAATTGATAGTTCAAATCCTCAGCTCTTTCCTTTAAAACCGCCAAACGGGCAAAGACATCGTTTAACTTCCCAACTGGGTTGTTTGGGTCGTTTAATTTCGAGTTCAACAACTCAAACTGCTTCGAGATTTCCTCTTCTTCGGGGAGAAGGGGATACCCCTTCAACTTGAGGATAGCCAATACGGTGGCCAATCTTAGTAATCTTCTGGACAACTGGGTGTGCTTGGTCTTGGCCTTCAATATACGTGTAGTGTTGTCCAAATCGTGCTTGGAGCTTAATAGCTGCACCTTTTCGTTGATGTTTTTGAGGAGAACTCGGGACTTGCCTACATACTCCAACTGTGTCTCTATTCTTTGCGCCACTTCGCTGAAGGAAGTCACCTTGACCGGGTAGTGGTTGGCACTGGGCCTCTTGTCCATAGCCTGGTCCCAGTCTTCTGGGGTTTCGTTGGGTGGTCTTTGCTGGTTGAGAACCGCGATTTCTGCGTCGGAGAACTTGTTGTAAAAGTTGGTTTTCAAGGCGCATTTCGGGGAGTTTGGGTCCCATTGGGACTTGATTTTGAGGAGCTGGTCGTTTATAGGGGGTGTGTATGGGGGAGGCGGTAAAGGAGAGGATGTGTTCTGGGGAGGAGGGGGAGCAGAAGACCACGAAAATGCAGGTTGGGAGCCAAAGGAGGTTGTGTTTTGTGTGGGGTTGGAGGTGTTTGCAGCTGCATTGGCCGTGTTGGTGGTGTTAGCGGTGTTAGCAGTGTTAGCGCCAAACAACCCGCCTGCTGGCTTGTTTCCAAAGAGCCCAGTCGAAGCTGAGTTTGTTGGGTTTGCTGTAGATGCAGAATTACCGAAAAGGCCTCCCGTAGTGGCTGTACTCTGGCCAAGCGTTCCGGCCGGTTTGCTTCCAAAAAGACCGCCGGAAGCTGGTGTAGTGCTGGTTCCAGCATTTCCAAAGAGCCCACCCGAGGCTGTGGGTGCAGAGTTGGTTGAATTTCCAAAAAGTCCGCCTGAATTTGCAGCTCCAAAAGTGCCTGTTTGATTGGTAGCGCCAAACGTTGTGTTATTTTGATTGGTAGCGCCAAAGGTATTCAGGCCGGCAGCACCAAAGGAAGGCGTTGTGGTGTTATTGGCACCAAAGGTCGAGGTATTGGACCCAAACGTGGTTGCTGCAGGTTTGGCGGTGTTTCCAAACATGTTAGATCCGCCAAAGGTGTTTGAGGGGGCGCCAAACGAGGAAGAGGTATTATTTGCAGTAGTGGAACCAAAGGCATTGTTGCCGGTGGAAGTCGAACCAAAGGGCGTGGAAGCGGTCTGTGTCTGTGGCTTGCTGAAGAGAGACGAGCCTGTGTTTGACGTCAGTCCAAAACCAGAGCTTCCGGAGAACATATCTGATGAATTGGTTGCTGTTTGGAGGTTGATTTTTGTTTTCACTTGAAGTTTTTTGCGAAGATCTCGTGGAGCGAGAAGTGGAGAATTAGAGTGGAGAATTAGAGTGTAGAGAAGAGTTAGAGAGATAGAAGTGGGAGAAGTTGGATCGTAGAAGTTGGATCGTGGAAGTTGGATAGTGTGGGTTAGTGTAATTAAGATCGTGGAAGTTAGTGGAATTTTGATAGTATATGTTTATATTGTATGTTAGCTACTGAAAACTACGAGCTGGGTGTACTGAGGTGAGATCAGATAGTGCAAGTACAACTATCGTGGAGAAATTTAGAAGAATGATTTCTGGAATTATGGCTACCAGCTCGAAACAAAAGTAGAATGTAGAACTTGTGGCTGATACTCCAGTCTAGATACTTTTCGAGCTTTGCAGCCTAATAATTTTTCCGCCTTTGTTTCGTATGTGCTAACTTCTTCATTAAACGTAGTAGAATTCTCGTGTTGTAGACTTAGACCGAATACACGGGTGGTTGTACGTGTTTTGAATTCAATCTTTATGTTTAGACGTGTAAATCACGGAAAGCCCTACATTCTTGTCTGGTTTTACTGGTCCTTGTATGTCTTTGGCTTATCTGTTCTGTATTCTGCTCTTCTCAGAATTTTATTTCTTCTAAATTCAATCATCAACATTCGCTTTAAACCACGTCATGTTGTTACACATAGGATCACTAACCTGATATTCAAATGGCGTATATTCACTGTCTCTTCAGGTCATCGAGTTTCATTAGGAATACATGCTTTACAATTTCATTAAAACTAATACATACTTTACAACTTCATAAAACTAGACTGTCTAAATAAATTGGGTTTCAATGTGAATACTGGGTATCCGGAAAGTGTCCATAAACTTCGTCCAATACGCTACGTTCTATGGTAGATATTAACCAGCAGCTATAAACTTTCGCAGCCAAATATGCGATCAAATTTCCAAATCATAAAATGAACAAATGGGAATTCAGTAGTGCTTGTGAGTATAAAGCGAATATCTGGGGTAGTGTACTTTCAGGGTTTGTGAAAAAACTTGTGGTCGATAATATACTGATAAGGCTGAACTATTTCTGATCCACTTCTAAAATTTTCAGTTTTAAAATGCTGAGTCTATTACCCTAAATGATATTTGGTACACTCGCTATTTTAGTACTCTGTATACTCACTGTCAGTTTATCTGTATTACATTTCTGTATTACACTTCCTTACGTCTTCATATATTATCCTATTAACCTATCCACATTTTACTTTCTAGCAGCCAAAAACTCAGCAACATTGGACTTATCATTGGAAGTACCTTGATAAATTGGACTCTCGTTCAAATGAATTTGCTTTTCAATTCCTGGGATCTTCTTTTCCCACTTGAGATTATCAAACATGCACTTTCTGAAGACACTCTCTGATCTTCTACAATGGCCTAATCTGTGATTTTCTTGTTCCAAACAGTCAAAATGCAATTTGAACTCATCGAAACAGTGTTTGTTTATATCCTGCAATGCGGAAATGGCGCATCTTGTGACTCTTCTACCTTCCTTGAGACATTCCAAGGTACCCCCGTTATTCTGGTCCTTACACAACATGAAATCATCGTTAAACTCTTGACATTTGGACCCGATGTAGTAAGATGCAGATAATAAAGGTGCAGAAGTGGCTCCAACTTCCTCTACTTTGGGGATTTCTTTGGGTAATTGGTTCTTATCAACGTTCTGCCACTCGTGTCTTCCGATAAATAAGTCTCCCAATGCCATCTTGTTCTAGAAATGCCGTGATATCTGCTAAAAATGCTGTTTTTCAACTTTTCCGCTTACAAAAAAAAATCGTAATTTGTCGAAACTTGGTTGGTGCCTGAATTTACACTGTATGCTGGGAGTGCGTAAATAAGGGACCGGGTGGAAATGAAGATGAACGTGAAGCTTGGAGAAGATGGGGATACTGGTGTGTTATCCTCGCGTTGGCAGAGTAGTTTACACTGCTTGGATTTGAAAGAGCGTCGGGTTTGAGGGGTTATTTGCCTTTTATTGGTGTGTTGGTGTGATTTTGCGAAAGGAAAAGATTTTGCAGCCAAAGAATGAGAAGTGGATGAAGAAATGCAAGACTGGGGAAAGGGTGGTTATGTATGATTGAGAGCTCTGTAAGACATGGTTGCATGGTCTTGTTGTAAACCAGGGATGAATTCAAAATTCAAACAATTTGGATTTTTTTTGGCAAAATTTTGTAAATATTGTGAAAATTGTGAAAACTCTGAAAACTTTGAAAACATGTTACAATGTGAAACACTGACGATAAAACTAAGTTTGTTAAAATCAAAAGGTCCCAAAATACTTGATTTAAAGTTAAACTATTTTTTTTCTTTTGAATTATGATCAATCGACAGTGCATGTAATTCTATGCATTCATATACGTAGTAGGTATTACGTACATGGGTGAAATTTGGAAGAAAGGTTGCTAATTTTTCTTATTTATTTTTTAATAAATATATACGGAATGTAACACAGTTGACAAACCAAAGCTTGCTGAAACCCTGAACTGCACAAAAATACTTTTAAATACGGTTGAGGATTGCTACATTCTCTTTAACATTTAAGTATATTTTTTAAAACTATAAATTGCAGCGCAAAATTGAGAAGATCTGATGATTTTATTTTTTAGAAATATATTTTCATCTAGTAATTAGCTATATACTTACGGATACGTAAATAGAGAATATATTTTTTCTGTAATTGAGTGTTTTCCGTTTATATTTGTAATATTTCTATAGTGCTTCCTCAGTCCTCAGTAAAAGTAAAAAATAACGTTTATTTTCTGTCATATTTTTTTTTTTTTATAGAAACATGTATTAATCTAATAACTAGCTATACACTTTTGTAGGTACGTAGGAAGAAAACAGAGTTTCTCTGTGCTTGAGTCGTTTCCAATACATGTTTCGGTTTCAGCCGACATCATATTTACTCGCTTCTCACAATGGGACTCGATTACTTGTGTAATCCATACCCACACAAAACCTCGTAGCTTTTTTAATCAGAGAAATTTAATTTTAAGTTTATTCAACCTAAGCAAATACATGCTTAGCTTGATCGGGTTGTTTGATTATCTATTTGACCTTAGATTTTCCTGAAGTTGTATTCTTAAGTGTGATGCCCAACGCCTAAGAATGGGTGCCTCAGGCACTGAGCCTGAGGTCCTTCTTAGTCGGTTCACCACTCTCGAGATTACAAATAGGAAAAGGTCGATATCATGAAGTTCTTTTGTAGTTGTCCGAGTAGGCATAATAAATTGTTGTGGTTCGTATTCCAAATTGCCAAATAATGTGGTCCAAAGTACTTGTGTAGTATTGCATGTTTTGTAAAGATGCTGTTTTTTTAAAATGTTAAATCTCTTTGAAAAGCGTGTCATCTTTATGCAAGGACAATGCTAATCTTCTCTGTATTGTTAAATTTGACAAGTGTGCCATCCGAGGACGGCACTAAGCTACCCCCAAAAATATTTTTTTCAGGATTTTGGCAACTTGTCCGAGTGGTTAAGGAGAAAGATTAGAAATCTTTTGGGCTTTGCCCGCGCAGGTTCGAATCCTGCAGTTGTCGATATATTTTTGCCCCTTTAAAGAATACATAAATGATGCATCAAACATAGAAGATTAGTGAATGTGTCTATATGGTAGGATGCTCAACTCATGTGAATACGTTCACATGAACTTTTTTTTAAGTCAGTTCAGCACAATCGAAGGGATATCTGGAAAAGGATAATCATACTACATGGTATATGTATTGAGTTTTCGTATTTTCAATTCCAGTTGAACCACTATTTAACCCAATATGATAAACCTTCACTTGGTCACTTCCAAGATAGAAAATCGATGCTTTGCGACACTGCAATTGTTCCTGTACAATCGAATGTTCTACTTATCATATCTGAACCAACATCATGTTGTCATTTTTTATTTGTTATCAATCGCGAGAAGAGCCTTGATTTGTAAAAACATACCATAGAACAGAATCTGCAATTGGACGCCACTCTACACACGACGACTTCTCATGGTGACTACTATCGAGTTGACCTTCTCTCTCAAATAAACCTCCTCAAATAAGCCTCCCCTTTCTTTGAGAAAGTCATACAACGACACTATACTTCCGTACAAAGCATGCACGGACATATCGTCCAACTGCAAGGCGTTTTCAAAGCTTGTGATCTGGTCGTTGAGAATCAAATTCACCTTACAGAGTGTTTTCACATACAACATCTTGTTTCGATTTGCCAAAGCGCTTTCTACTTGTGCATGGGAAGTATTCAAGTTGCCGAGTTTCAGCAGAACTTCGTTTCTAAAGGTGGTCAAGTCGAGCAGGATCTCGTTGATCAAGTCGAGGCCGTCGTTGATGGATTTCCCCAAGCGGATGAAGTCGTTGTAGTCGTTATTGACCAAGTCCACGAGGGTTTGGTTGAGAGACGTGAGGAGCGAAGAGAGCTCTTTGATGAGTTCGTCTAGGGGCGAGAAGCGGTGGTTTTTGAAGAGAAACTCGTCGATGTTGCCGTCAAAGTTCTCAAACGAGCTTCTGGTGATGCTTGTTGGGTATGGGAAGTCCATTGAGCTGGGAGGAGAGTGAGATTAGCGAGGTCTATGATTGAGATTTAGCGACGATTGTGTGAAATTTAGGGAGCATTGTGTTTGAAATTTAGGGAGGGCCGAGAGTGAGATTTAGCGAGGATTGCGTTTTGAATTAGGGAGGGTTTAGCGAGCATTAAGATTGGGATTTTAGTGGGAGAAAAGATTTTCGTAGTGGATTTGAGATTTCTATTTCATAGGGAGAAAAACATTTCCATTATTTCCGAGGAAACGATGACTCTTGGGATATGATGAATCATTTTCTCGTCATCTGTATCATCCAGAAATGCTAATCTCTGAGATCTGAGATTGTAGATTTTGGATCAAAACTCGTATCTAATCACAGGATTATTATTAGACCTGTGTTTGTGGTTTCCCCTGCTGGTTAGGCAAAGCCCCCACAAGCCCCCACGAGTACTTCAAAAAACTCGCACGGCGAGGTCTCCGCGGCATGTTTCAATTCCCTACGACGTGTATTTTTAGTTTTCCACACCTTCCACTAAATTTAGTTTTCAATTCTCCACCGCGACGTCCGAATTCTCTGACCAGCTTTCTCTTTTTTTTTCAGCTCGAATTTTGTGGGCTTCTCACCGCAGCACTTCTGGCCACAAAAAAGATTCACAATTACCGAGAATATAGACGGCTATAAAAAACGCCATGAGAGAAGGTGTACAGCCTCAGAACGGGATTGTTTCTGTAAAATCCGAAAGATCAGCACGGGAAACAATGAATAGAGTTTAGACGGGCTTGAGGTTCGTGTTTGCAGGTTTGGTTATCACTACCAATTTTTTCCATTTCTGGATGGATGCAAAATCATCATCAACATTGCTGCTGCTGCATACCTCGAGAATCTGGCATCTATCTGTGTAGCCAGCATGTCCATTGAAGCCACCAGCATGAATACCATCCATACAAAGACCCTCGAGGGTGATCTTATTGATCTCTGCAAGAGCGAACAATACAATTGCTCACAAAGGAGTCAGACAAACAAAGAATGGAAACACCCAACAAGGAGGGAAACCGTGATACGAGTCATTAAAATAACTTAAACAGACATAGAATGTACATTCATCAAAAGTAGCCCTTATACATTGCAAGATCGGAGAATTAACTTTTAACATCAAGATGGTACTAAACCTAGAGTGAGAGCAACTCGGTTATTGAAATTAATGCTCTCGTGAAGGTACAAACAGAACGTCATTTTCTATTGTTGAATATGATGGGGAATTCGGGGGAGACTAGTTTGTTGCACTGTGGTTCCCAAAATAGTCTATTTTGAGAGAACTGAATGATGGACAAATTTAAACCGAGATACGTTTTTCTTTTGAAATTTGCAATTATTTCCTATATACTAAAACGGAATAAACCCAACAGCCAGAAACAGACGCGAGACAAACATCCGGAAGGGGTATAAATGTTGTTTGTGACTAGATAGATGAGAAGGGTCAGGTCTATCCAGGTACAGCCAAACAAACAAAACCATAAAAAAATAAGAACATCAACTGTTTGTGTGTTAAAAGGCTTTGTAAGAGAGGCGTTTTCTAGAAATGCGTTTTCAGAAAGGCGCCGTCCATAATCCAAACTGCCCTCTGATCTGCCCCCAAATTCCCATGACGATCGATCTCAGGACAAGGGATAAGGACGTTCCTTGGAAGATGGAACGAAAAAGGGAAAAAGGGCGGAGGACCAAACAATGCAGGAGAATGGGAATGACAACTACTCCGTATAATAAGAAAAAAATCGGACATAATGGCTGCAATATTGAATAATGAATAGCAGATCCTTTTAGGGGAGTCGCGGGGGCAACGGGATCGCCTATCCGGAACAACAACGTATGTAGAAAACGTGACAAACCAGCACTTCCGACCCACTAGATGTCGCTCCAACAATACCCTCCAACCTAAGGCACAGGAACATTTACATACAATGAACAATAGGAATTTCACAAAAATATGGGATTAGAGAGAGAACAATAAGTGCCTGTCAGAATCACATGGAGGACTAAAGACGAGATTGTTAGCAGTTCCATCTGGATGTCGAGAATGACACGCAAACGTGTAACTCGCTTGTTTAACCTTGTTTAATCCTCTCTTAAATACAACATAATCGCAGAAGCCCACTACCGAGAAAATGTAACCGATTTGTAATCATATGTAACCGTATGGTTAGTTACACCCTCGTGAGCACACCGAGAAAACCTTTTTTTTTTTTGACCTCCCTTTATTTCATATTCTGGACCTTTTTGATCAACTTTTCAATCCCGCTAATCCCTTCCCTCGCTACAGTCGCTACTTTTTGGAAATTCCATTGTTGGCAAAGATGGATGGGGGAGAAGCGGTATGATACAAGAAGCGGGAGAGAGGTGGTGGGTAGGGAGAGTGATAAGGAGACAGCAGCGAAGGAGAGGAGGTCCAAGGGAGCGGAACTCCGAAGCCGAAGTCAAAGTCTAACCCTAACCCAAAGCCGAAGTCAAAGCCGAGCGACCCCTTCCAAAGGTTTTAATAGTAGGGCAAGTCTATGTGTATAGAATTATGCCAAAAAAAACAACACATAATGCCTAAGTAAATATCGAACACTCCCTATAGAGCTTTGGAAACATACGAAAACCATTCCCGTCAGCTACATATGCATCATCATCTGCAGGAGCAAAACGAATAATTTCAAAGTTATTATGGGATCTTGAATTGCATGAATCTTGGTTATCCGCTGTACATGAAATTCGTAGCGTGGACCGAGTGAGATAAGGTAGAAGGAGAGGGAGGAGAAGAAGAGGAGGAGGACGACAACGACAACGAAAATACGAGCGCACAAATCCAGCCAGCAACACATGTACTAACCTTCAAAAATAAAACCATTCCTTCATCAACATCCCCGAATTGTTCGGCCCCGCCTTTTTCCCTTTTTTATTCTCTCAAAATTTTTTAACACACCCTCATCATCTCGTCATACGCATAACAACTTACGCACTCATGCACTATCCCTTATCCAGCAAAAAATATCATCAGCTGTGAAAAATAACCTTTTCTCCCTAGAAAATAATCTTTCCTCTTGCTTTTCCAATATTTTTTAACCCTTAGGTATATAAAACCATCCAAATCCACATAAACCACAACCTCCCTCTCTCTCTATTACCCCCTTTCAAACACAGCTACACACACTACCATGTCCACAGCTGTCTACTACAATATGTCCGAGGATAAACACACCTTGCCTTCGTTGGCACAAATCATCCCGGGAACAACCTATGACGAGGCCCAGATGGAGGTGTTCTCCCAAGGATCCCATCCCAGCACGGCTAACACGACGCCTGTGAGTGGGTTCAGTGGCTACGCCTACACGAGTGGCCAGACGGTGAGCGGGAGTGTTTCCGGAGCTTCTGGAAACGTGAACTCTGCTGCTTCGAGTGCTGGGAGCAGCATTAGCGGGCCTGGGATGAATATGAATATGGGTAACGTTGCTGCTGGTAACATGGCTGGCAGCATGGCTGGTAATATGCTGCACAACATGGCCAGCAATATGCCGAGCATTCCCAATGTGCAAAGCATGAATATGAATAGCCAGAACAACCCCAACATGAACAACCCTAACATGTCGCTTCCCATGTCGATGCAGAATATGCCTAGTATGCCCAGTATGCCCAACATGTCCAACATGCCTAGTATGCCCAACATGGCTAACATGACCAACCCTCTTGCCATGATGGCTACCAGCATTCCTAATAACCATGCCAACCAGGCTAACCCCAGCAACCCGGGAATACCCATGCACATGCCCATTATGGACAAGTGCATTTGCAAGTCCTCCACTAACCGCATCCCTCGGCCTAGAAACGCATTTATTCTCTTTCGCCAGAAGTACCACCAGTCGGTTCTTGACGAGGGCAATGTGATTCGGACCAACCCTGAGGTGTCGAGGGAGCTTGGGAGAAGATGGCGTGCGCTTTCTGCAGAGCTGAAGGAGCACTGGAACAGTCTTGCGGAGGAAGAGAAGAAGAACCACGCCAAAAAGTACCCTGGGTACAGATACACGCCCCGGAGAAATGGGAAGCTGAAGAATTGTGCTGTGTGCAGACAGAAGGCGTTGAGACAACAACAGGTGCAGATGCACAGCCAGCAGATGATCCAGATGCAGCAGGAGCAGTACCAGCAGTACTTGAAGAACTCGTCCACGTCTCCCCAAGTTGTGAACCAGAGTGCCGGTCCATTTAACCAGTTCACACAGGTGCCGTTTGGCCAGCAGTTTGCCATGAACCAGTTTCAGGATGACAAGCTTTCTCCCCTTTCGACTTATCCTGCGGGTTCAGGTGAGTTTGGGCAGCTGTTTGGTTACGAGGAGAGGTTTAATGTTCCATATGGGTTTGAGTTTCAACAATAAAATGTGCTTTTGAATAGAAATCAAGTGTAGAGAATGGTGGAGAGATATTGCCTTCAAACTAGTAGTTTTCTTTTCTTTTTCTCGGCTCTTTTCACATTACTGAATCTCTGTCTAGAATCTTTACAAGAGATCTTGCTCAGATTCTATTGATACTGGCATTGTATTGCCATCTTCCAAGGCTATTATTTTATAGATTGTTCTTGGGTTATTACCGAGTGATTGTGCTTTTTACCGAAGCTTGGTGAAAGGTTAACGAGAGATGAGCTGGGATGTCCACAGAACCGGGTTGTTGGGCCACAACTACGCCAACCAACCCTGCCATGGGGAAGCAAAGTGCTCCAAGAATATATGACCTTAGCGAGGAATTCAAGAAAATATCGCCTTTGAGTTGTATGCTGCCCACCCGATACACACCAGCCATTCCGCGCGGTCCGCGTGTGCTGGGCCCATTCTTCATATAGCAACCAGGTTAAAGTTGACCTTTTTTTTTCTATTAATGTTATTTTTTTTTTTTTTTTGGCCTGTCTTACTGTATGACCTCACGTCATTCCATCTGTCTTAATCTTACGTCAATCTTTATCTCGTCAGTTTGTCAAGCGCATCTTGGTGGCTCCTGGGATTCTTCCGAACATCCGTACTAATGCCGCACGAAATATTTCGTAGCAAGTTCCAACGAGTCATTACCTTGACATTCAGCATTCTCCAACTTTGTACCAATGCCCCTCCTAGGGGGATCCACCTCCACTTTTCCCACAAAGCTTCGAACCAGTGCAATAGTGCATATTAAAGATATTTTCCAGTTTTGTCATGTTATTTTTTAACTCTATTTTTGCAAAAATACCTTTTCGTATCACCAAATTGGCATGCACCATGGCCGCCTTAGTAGTGAAAAGGTGCAACCTTAGCAAGAAAAGCTTAGAAAGGGATTTCTGCTCGCGCGTAACGCCCTCATGCATTAGGCACCCCCAGATGATGATGATTTAAACTTAAAGTTGCTGGTGGGGACTGTTGCTGGGTTTTTGCGGTCGAGAGGTTTCTTTTGATCTCTTCGTCAATACAAGTTGCAGGCTTTCCAATGTTTGCGCCTTCACCTTCTGCAGGGTATGTCAGATGGACTTATAACATTACATCAATTCACTCGCAGTTTGTAATTCTTCCTTTGCTGCTGGCTCCGCCCCCCGTTATCCCCGTTTTTGGCGTCCTAGGTGGCCCAAACGCACGCAACCCTCTCGTTATGCTGTTGAGTAATTCCTAGTGTGCATGACCAGATGCACCTCTTGGGTAAACAATAGGAATTTGTATCCGGAAATGCAGTTTTCATGAAAGCACTCTGGCTGCATTATTTCAGGGTACCCCTGGATAAGTAAAATACTTTTTAACATTAGGGATCAAACATACCGTGGATCGTTGTTTGTTTACTTGCTAGCAAATAAAATAAAATAAAATAAATTATTACAAAAAAAAACAATTTTAAATTGCATCTTTACCCGTTTATTTTGTAACCTTATTTCCAACATTCCAATGTAATCTGGTTGTACAGTACTGATTTAAGCTCTTGCAGTATAAACACACATAGACGGACTTGACATTAGAAGCACACGTGCAATCACGCAGATACTTTCGGTTTAGTTGTTCCCAAATCAGGGTATGTCAATAATCAAAGAGATCAAACTGACCTTGTTTCCCTGCTTATCGAGTAGAATACACTAAACAATTGTTAGTGCTTAGTAGGTGAGGCCCCTTTTTTTTTGTTTTCGTACTTTTAATAATAGTACAATGTAACGATTCCAAATTACATGGTTCACCTACCAACCCTATTATTGGGTTGGAAAAAGCCACTTTGCATTAGGCGTCTCTTTAGGAGCACACTTGGAGCGTTTCCACCAGAAATTGGCACTCTGCGTGGCTTCCTCGTGAAGGAATTTTAGGGCACTCTGAGTTTGTTAGATCGGGCATTATATTACTTGTATGGGGCGTTTCGGGATATCACAAAAGAGATTTGAATGTTGTGCATCGTAAGAAGTTCGTGTCAAGTTATAGAGAAGACTGGTTTCTGATCTACATCACGATCTCTCTAGAAACGTTCTCCCCCCCTGAATGTGTATCTTAAAGTTGATTCTTTAAATCTGATCGGTGTTTACTCTTTTTAACGAGCTCAACGATGCACCAAAATTATTTTTACACCTCTTGAGTAGTTGACCAGCACATAAATGCCGATGATATTTGTGGTTTGAATTTGATCCGAAGATCCCATTTGTCTTTGTACAATTAAGGGGTAGTTCCTTTTGTTTCAGGATTGAAGTTCATTCTACAGTATGACAGCCATTGGTGATAGGTGTCAATTTGTAGGACAAGTGGAATCTGTAACAAGAGATAATAGCAACACCCAATATTTTTTTGAACATCCAATTGTTCAAGGTCTGTATGAATGAATTCTAGAAAATAGAATATAGTCAGGCGTATAGATTTCCACATTGTTTGGATTTCCATTGTTTATGATGTTTTTGGGGGATCCAAGATTTATGTTTACTGTGCTTGTTAAGCTGGAATTCTAATTGCCGTCTGTCTATATTTAACCCATTGAGCTGAACTAATAAGATGCTCCAACCTTAAAACCGAAAATAACTAAAACAATAAAGTCCATATGCAGATATTTCTTATCAGGCTATGTGACACATGAGACACATAAAATGACACATGCTACAGTTTCTGCTTATCTCCTCCCACATGAATTGACTCAGCCTCGTAACAATGACTCTTAGACAACCCTTGTATGCGACCAAAGCTCATTCTTTGTTGTCTTGTAAAGTGAAATAGAAATAAATGTTGACACATATGCTCAAATCTGAACTCTATACGAAATAATCATTTTATTCGGTTATAATGGAGGCTTTCCTGTGAACCGAAACTACATAACGGAACAACCACAGTTTTGCATTCTGAAACACATTTGTAACCGCTGGCTTTTTAAAAATGCCTTATGGAATGGGTTTCCGGTCCTCTTGTCGATTCAGGTAAACATGTCGATCAAAATGGAGATTTAGAGTTTGGGTGGAAAAGTTAAATACGAAGGAATGGTGACGTAGGTAAATTATATGCGCACGTTTCTATGCCAAACAACTACGTAAGTGGTTGTTGGGTATTTTTAGGTTTCAACATGGGAATTTATTAATCTTTAAGTTTCCACAAGGTGATCTATGTGGGAACAATTTTCCCGAGGAATTGAGTTAATCTGCCATTCTTCTTTTTTTAAAAATGGTAATATTTTTTAAAATTTCGCAGCCAATTGGTGTCAATACGATACATCACTAGATGGTAGAGGTGGCTCAATCTTGAGCCTGAACAGCCAATTGGGAGTACTGGTACATGGTTCCAGCTGTTTTATTGTTCGAATAAAGTGTTTGTGCTCTTTAATACCGTTTCACGTACTCCAGAACCCGCCCATTGACGTCCTTTTGTGGTGTAAACACTGCTCTGATTCAACGACGTTTTGAACATTGGAAGCATTGTTTGAGAAAACCCTGTGGTATCGAAAGCCACGATAGGCAATAACCACGAAAGGGAATATCCAGCAAAGAGGATAGATTGTTTGTTGTGTAATTGGGGAGAAGGTTGAAAAAGGTGAGGAGTAGTTTTTATGAGATTTTAAATTTCAGTTCAAGGATCGAGAAATGATAAGAAGGAAAATTTAGATCTAGAGAAGTGAGATGAGAAGTGAACTAACAAGATGTGAATCGTTTTGGAGGACTACTAGATAAGCTGGAGATACGAACTACACCTAAAGTTTTAGATCTCCATTGTTCCCGCATGATGCACAACAACGAGTTTTGTAAATTTCCTTAATTTTGCATCAACTTAGCGGCATATTGGAAATTACACTAAATTAGGGACAAGTAGGATACTTTTGATTTACAAGACAGGAAACTCATATAGACGGAATGTTTGTTGTGGTGCCAAGGTCCCAGGAGTTAATACACGAGAAAAAATTATTATTGGTACAATTTCACTCTCGCTTGGTGGGTTTGTTATCTTATTATCGATCTCATCGGCTCAACTTGTGTTTGGTTTAGTGAAGAAGAATTTTAGTTTCTTTCCGAGGATTACCCGTTTTATCGACAAGAGTCAGTTACGGAATAGTCAGTTACGGAACAGTCAGTTACGGAAGCATTTTCAGGTGGATATACAATAGACCCTGAATTAGTAAGACCCATTGTCTACCTTGTCAAGGAAATACCAAGATAGGAAAAACCGACAAACCCCTGATAAAGTGGACTGTCAATTATGGTAAGATTTTCTTAAAATAAGGTTAAGGTGAAAAGGGTTAAACTTGACTCGAAGGAGCACCGGAAGGGAATACATTAGGCGCGGATACTAAAGTCCAGTTTGGTGACTAAAGCTGGTTTACTCGGAAGTTGGCGCAGTTATCACAAATATGACATCCAATCTCCTAGAATATCACAATCCCAGGAACCAGAAGTGTGTTTCTGATACAATATCAACTTTCTAAAGTATTTCAAGGAGATCATATTAAAAAGACTTTAGTAAGGAATTGGTAAAATGCAAGCATGCACTGGAACCTGAATGCTGCACAGATAGCTGTTAACTTAGTTCAAATGACGACTCTCATCAACTTTAGTGTCTTGCGCACTTTTAACGCCATACACGGTACCGTTGACAATGCAACGTGTGAGGGGAATCAGCTATGTTGATCAGCTTTGAGTATGATGTGAAGATTACAATCAGTTAATGCCCGCGCTAGAACCGGGCTATCAAGCAGCACATGTGGAACTGGGGGATCAACTGAGAACCACTGGTGGGCTGAGAGAACTGTGAGAAACCGTCACTTCATAGAACTCCAAATATCCCGACTACTCGGGTAGACCTACGGGCCGGAGGTTCCTATTTTTAAAAAAAATCAACATTTCGTATATTTAACTTAAACAACTATAAAATATGCGTTTTTAACACTACGTGGGATTAAATTCCTATGTTTCGTGACGTCGTACCTTCATGGGGGGATTTTCCGGGCCTTCCAGCCCTTGTGTCTCGCATCTGCATTAACGATTGCAGCATCGAGGGGGTGAAAGTTTGTGATTATGAACTTTAGATGGCTTTTTTTTGTAATTGTGGATATTCAGCCTGGTCTAGATCCCCCAGCACAGCTCACCTTCCGATATTGGATCAGCATTCCTTTTATATTTAGAAACATGTATTATCTAGTAACCAGCTACAAGATACATACGAAAAGGCTTTTTTTATCTTCACATAGTGACATGAATTTCAGATCCATCTTGGTACCCCCAATCAATACATTGAAGTGAAAATCTTTAGCGGGAAATCAGTTTTATACTGCCATGAAATAGAATCTTCAACTTGTTCTCTATTCTCTTCTCTTTTTTTTTTCTACTATTTTTTAAATTCCCAGAATTAAGCACTATGATACGTAACTCGAGCTAATTTCTTCCCCAGTGGAACTCCACAACCGTGATTTCAGAAAAGGTCTAGAGTGCCATGCACTTCACTATGTGGCTTATTTATGGCATGATTTAACTCTAGTTTTTGTATTGCAAAAAAGCACTTGATTTTTATTAATATTTTTTTATTTCACGCAAGTGACATTGCAATTTTTTGATTTTATTTCAGTGACATGAAACATACCTAGGCATCTCATATATTTAAGTGACAATACCAGGTGTCTCGTATGTTTAAGGTCATACATAGGGTAGAACAGTTGTTTTGTGACATTTAATTCATAGCTGGATCAAATATGCGGAAATTATGATATTTTCACATTAACTATGATTTAAGACTTTTGCAGAGTCCAAATCAATTTCAATGACATGAATATTTCTAGTATGAATGCAAAGTAAAAAGACTTTAAGTATAATCACAATTTTGATTTTGAGCCCTGGTCTCGGTGAATCTTAAAAATATTAAAATACCAGTGTTAATCCCCAAACAGAAATTGCCTGGTTAGCTCAATCGGTAGAGCGTTTGACTCTTAAACAGGATATCAAAAGGCTGCGGGTTCGACCCCCGCATCGGGCTTTCTTTTTGCACCCTAACATGTCAATATCAATTTTGCTCTTATCAATTTGCCCTTATCAAGTTCTTCATCTACATCTCTAAACCATTAAATCTATTGAGTCCATATTAATCCTAAAAATCATCACCTAAACCGTCGACAGTAACAACTTGCCCAGGCTTGAAAGGGGGTAAGCCCAAGTAAGGGCAGCCATCGCATCTGAACGCGTCACCCAAGGCACAGCTACCACAACCACCCGTCTTTCCCTCCACGGTGAAGTCGATTTCAGTCAAATCTGTCTCCTTGAACACCTTCGTTTTCAATCTTTCCTCGATCTTAATGGCTTCGGCAGTGGCACTTGAGGCCATGTTTCCTAGTAAAATATCCTGCACGCTGCGTTGCTTCGAGTCTTCCAATTCGTTCAACTCCCGGAGTCCACAGGTACAGTCCTTGCACGCCTTTCTGCGCTTTCCTCCCGTTGGCAACTCACATGCCTTAGGTATGACCAATCTAGTGTATTCTGAGTTTTCAATGAGGTCGTTTTCGTCGATTTCTTCCGAGTCTGAGTCGCTAAAGTAGGAAAGCTTGTCTAGTTTTCTCTTTGGTGAGTCGTTTCTCTCGACAACAGTTTCAGCAGCTTCGACATTTTTAGCAGCTCCATTCTTCTTTCCTCTCTTCAACATAACAACCTCTACGGGTTTGCTCTTAATCCATTCGCCGTCTTCCTCTATAAAGCCGGCCATTATAGCGTCTAAGCCCTGGTCCAGAGGCAAATCACCACCCACGCTTCCCTCTGCGTCCAAAAGATCAAACAATGTTCCTATGAACACAGGGGGTATGCTCTTGTCCTCGTTAGGGTTGACGTATACCACTCTGTCGTACTTTTTACTGAAAGTCACCTTGCCCGACGTTATTCTGTCTGCCACTTGCTGCTCGATTTCATATTCGCTATACTTGGCCTTGGTTGCTGCAACCAACCCGGAGTCGGTCACGGCCGTAGGGTGGAGAATTATAAGGAGCTTCATGGTGTATTAGGTCTATTTGGTGTATTTGGTGTATTTGATGAGTAATTGCAACTTTGTATATGACGTGATGGGGTCACGTGTGAAAAATATCACATTTCATGGCGTCGTGCGAAAATCAAAAAAGCTTATCAATTCCACAGGCACTATTGGATACAGCAGCGGGAGGTGCTGGTTATTGTGGTTGTTAAGGGTGTTTCTTGTCTGAAATACGAACTGGACACAGAGCTGGAATTGACGAGGGATTTAGTTCTCGGTATTGTATTTTCGCGTGAGGTAATATTCTAAAGAAGTGTTCCTATTGGTCCGGACATCTAGAATATTTGCCATTGTTGGATTAACACGATAGTGCATTTTGCATACACACAAAGCAGACGCCAGATGAAGGCTAAGCAAGCTTTCCTTTGTTGTGTTTCCTTCATCTAGAGTTATTTTTTTCATGTTGAAGGCTTATTTTCTATGATTTCTTGTCATACTGACTTGTTTTCATGTAGTGTTTATTTTTTGCAACCATTTACAATAGCTGATCAGAATGTGACATTCGTTTAGGGCTACACAGGTCAGAATGTGACATTATTTAGGGGTATCCTGGAATATATCCTTTAGTAGAGGCTATGTCAGAATGTAAATTTATTATTCAGACGGTGATTTTATTTTAGTGCTATACAGGTCAGAATGTGATCTCAAAAATCAATTGAGAGACTATGCAAAACAGAATACGACTTTTACAGATCATCCACAATATCCTCATTATTTCAGAATGTATTTTATCTCTACATGACAGTTCCTCCATATCTCCATCTCAACTCCACTCCACCTCATCTACACCAATATTCATTTTGCTTTTGTATTAAACTACCTAAATAAATTCACAAGAACCTTGGATCTACCAGTAGTACAACCTCTGACTGAAAGGATGAGTTCCATCCAGAACAAGAATCGACAACAATGACTTCAATTGATTGTTCGCTAAGATTTGACATCCAACCATTACTCTTTCTGATATTCACGCCCACATAAAAATAAATTATACATAAATAATACACAGAGTTGCGGTTGATACTGTTAGGGCTTTTCCGTCAAGTCTACTTTGGCCAAGGATACCAATGAAATCGCGTTTGTTCAGCCACAAGCATCCAAAAACAACATCATCAACATCACAATGGATTTTAGCAGAGGAAAGAGTAGCGAGGAAAGTAACAGTTGGAAATTGTGTTCCAACAACTTGGTCTAAATACCGTTCGGATGTAAAATGCCCACTATTATGTATTAGTTTGTTTGATGATCGTGGATGTCAGAAAGATGTCCTAAACTTCTTAGAGAGATAATATTATTAATTCTCCATATTTGCAAGGTATGCATCTCTGTTAGCAACTTCGCTACGTACAAAGCACCAGGAGCATCTGAACAAGAAAACCCGCCAAGTTTTCCTGTCAAGATGGAAATAATGATTGCTGGCGTAGGTAATGATGCCATGTGCTGTGTAACATGTACATACCAGAACTATGGGTAGCGGAATGTCTGAAACTACGGAAAATCTCTCTATTCATCCACCGTCGCGTCACTCACATCATCCACATCTGTTTCATCATTGTCTATCCGAGGAGAAACCAAAACTGCAGCCGCAGCAGCTTCCTCACCTCTTATTAATCCACTGATCGGAGGAAGAATAGGCCTCGAGGGACTAGTTGCACTTGGAGTGTTGACGGGAGTTATTTCAAGGTTGATGCTTGATTCGCTGGCCGTTCTCGAGTGGCCCCTGGGTCTAGGGGACGACAAGGACATCAAGGACATGACTGCGTCCTGCTCGTTCTCGTTCTTCTTCAATGGTGGGAAGGCGAGCTGGGGAGGCGCCAGGAGACGTTTTAAGTGACGCGGAGTCGGCTGGCTAATCTCTTTCAAGTCCAAGGACATGCGATGGTCACGCTTGTCGCCTATCGAGTGTCTTTTCAGGAGATCCATGTTGCGTCTGTCTATTCGTGGTATATCCGAGCGCATCAACTCCACCGAGTGGCGCTTCCTGTCTCTGCTTTTCCTGGGGCTCTTTTTCTTTCTCAACACCGCCAACAACGCATTGTGAGCCAGCGATTCCTCGTCCGGCGATGGAATGTTGATGGGCTTGAATGGTCTGTCTTCAAATGGCGACTGCTTGAGCGGAGTCTCGAACTCGGGCGACTTTTCTGCCTCGTTCCTAAAGTAGGTCAGGAAATGTGACGTTGGTGGAGACGCAGCAAACATCGCCGACGTGTTGAGCTGCGGGAGAGGCGATTGCTGGAGCGTCTGTAGGTTTAAATTAGCCTTCTGGTTCGAGGTCGAGGGAGTCCAAGGCGGCGGCGGTTGTGGCGTGGACGGAAGAGGAGTGAATGCGAGCTCCGTGAAGGACAATTTCTCCGGCTGGAGCTTGTTGAGTGCGGACGAGAGCCGAGACTTCAAGGTGGATGAAATGTCTGTGAAGGAGGAGTCAATGACATCCTGCCTGTAAGGGTTTTCTGCGTAGGCCGTCTTGACCAAGCCCTCGCGTCGTACGCCGGAAAGCCCGCTGGCCACGCTGCGCGGGGTCTTGAACCGGGGCGATCCCTCCCAGCGAGGAGTCTTTAGGCCACCGCCATAGGGAGACGCGACGTTATGCAAATTTAGCTTGAATTCCGGAGTGTTGACACTAGCTGTGCGCTTCAACGTGGGACTAAATGGCACCGAGGGTGAAGGTTTCTTGCTGGGAGTCATGTAAGGAGGCGTGGTGGGTCTGTTCAGGTCGGAAGAAACAGTTTGTTCCACACCATTGATGGATGGAATTGGTGCGGCCAAAGAGGAGGCCGAAAACCTGGTGGGCACGGGTCTGGAGGGCACAGCAAGAGTCCCGGACATGTGCGAGTTAGTATAGCCATTTACCTCGATGTTTCTGCTCACTGGAGCATGTTTAGGAGTCGATGGCCGGTCCATTGTTGTTGTGGAAGTGGTTTTGGAATTTGGATGCGTATAAATTTTCGAGATTTAGCGAGAGAAGAGCAAAAAATAGCGGGATTTGGTTGGAATTTTAGGGAGAAGGTTTGAAAGGGATGCGTAACAGGTTGCGGAAAGACGGTGGGAAGGGCGTGGTTTTCTGGCAGAAATGTAGCAGGGGGTTTCAATACCGTGTATAGTTGGGTTACCAGAGCGTTGAGGGTTACAGGACGTGAGTCGCGGGTTGTTGAGAATTGAGGGTTGGAGGAGAATCAAGTACAAATATACCCACAAACTGGTTGCACAGAAAGCAACAAACTAACCCCGAGTATCCGCGAGAATCCGCGGCCATAATGGACCCTGGTAGCTAAGAGTAAAGAGGCAGGGTGAGTAAATTGGTAGAGGGTAGAGAAGGAACCCGCCGAGGGCATTTAAGCTTTTGTATTTCTGCTGAAACTCGATGACTTGTATGCACCTGCCATGGTTAGTAGTGTAGATGTAGCTCGGTAATCTGAGCACAAGTGGATATGCTGCATGGTTGAGCGAGGGATGGGATTGCTCGTAGCAATCTGCTACTGTTGTAGGAGCATCTGTCACTTGGTACAATGCGCTAATTGACATTCTCTAGCAAGTCCCATATTCTACGTGCCCAGAGGGGGTTGGTGTTATGATTGTGATCCAGTAACGAGAGCTTGTTTCATTTTTGCACGGTTAGCTTTTGTTATGAAACGATCAAACAGAGTAGGAATTGGCGAGGGGGAGGAATTGGCGAAAAGGGTGTGTGTGTTTGTTGGCTGTTTTTGTAGCCGGAGAGTCTTACGATTAATCCAAGTGATGTGTTGGTATTTTCAAGAAGAACAGTGGCATCATGGATCATGCTGGTCTTTCGATCCTTTCTTTTTATTTTTTTTTATCTTGCTTTTCCTTTATATCAACTTGCATCAATTTTGAGTGTAGCTTTGAGTACCTTTATTTTGCCTCTTGTACGTTTGTTGTTTCTTTATTTTCTTAGGTATTCAGTCGTTCGTAGTATTCAGAGTACTCATTAAGTACACAGTAAGTACACAGTAAGTACACAGTAAGTATACAGTAAGTATACAGTAAGTACACAGTATTCAGTATTCAAAGTACTCACTAAGTACAGTATTCAGAGTAGTATTCTACGTAGTATTCAGTATTATTCTAAGTATTTAGTCAGTAAAGATTCTGATCCCTCGCTATTGTCTTAGTATTTTCCTTTTCTTCCTAACTCCTCCCTATTGTCTTCTCATCCTTATCTGTACTCTAAGTCCGCTATTGTTTCAACATTCTGATCCTTTTCAATTCCTCGCTATTGTTAAATTATTCTCCTTTTTGCAGTATTCCCTCCATTTTCCCGATATTCTCATATTTTCGGTACTTCCATTCTTTTTCTCGCTATTTCAATTCCCCATTTCTCGCTATTTCCATTCCTCGCTATTTCCATCTTTTCTCGCTATTTCCATCTTTTCTCGCTATTTCCATCTATTTCCGTCCCCCATTTCTCTTTTTCTCGCTATTTCATTCATCTTTTCCTTCCTCCCTACGCGCCATTTGATCTCAAATCACAACAAACAACTTCACCTTGAACTAAGAACAATTGAAGAGCTTGACAAGCTAATCTGAGCATACCCACCCCAGAAACTCCCATTCCAGATCCAAAACATCGGAACTGTTTTTATCTGAATAAATCTGAATAAATCTGAATAAATCTGATTAAATCTGAGTCAATCAAAATCAATCCATCACCAATACCAATACACATACAACCCAGTATACATACAAACCACCCCACATCATGCGCAAAAATAAATCACTCTCGGTTTCGTCCGCTACAAGAACATCGCTTCTCCAGAGAAACCTACTAGAACCTTCCAACAAGCGCAGATCGCTTCTATCTACGCCTGCTAGTACCAATAAACGCCGCCAGCTGGGTATCGGCTCTTCCTTGACGTCTGCTTATGTCGCCACGCCCAGCAATTCCACCCAAAACTACTACAATGCACCCACCCCGTATGCTCTAGCACCTTCTTCGCAGGGCTCAAATACCCCTTCTTCGCAAACCGTACCCACAGACCCTAGACCCTTGAAAGACAAGAGCTACCAAACGCTCATCCAGCAGGAGATCTACGACTTTCTCCTTCTAAACAAATTTGAACTCGAAATGAACCACTCAATAACGCCCAAATCCCTCCGGCAGCCCACACAGAAGGAGTTCATTTTGATCTTCAAGTTCTTGTACATTAAAATCGACCCTTACTACGAATTCCAGCGCCTGGTGGAGCTCGAAGTTTTCTCTCTTTTGAAGTGCTTGGGTTATCCATACTTGGACAGCATAAATCGGTCCCAGATCAGCGCAGTTGGTGGCCAGAACTGGCCTTCTTTCCTAGGCGTGCTATACTGGCTTGTGAAACTAATAGAAGAAATACAGGGCAACACCCTTGAATTCGATCCTGACGACGAATTCGATAAGATCTTTATCAAGTACATCAGAGACCTGTACCAGGAGTTTATAAGCGAAAGAGACGACTACTCGCACTTTTACGATGAATTGAAGACTTCGTTTGACGGATTGAACCAGAAATTGATTGAGGAATGCGAGGTTTTGCAAGCGGAAAACGAAACGTTGAATGGACAGGTTGGAATACTCGATCAACAATTGAACGAATTGGCGTTGGCAGAGAAGAAAAGTGTCGCGTTGGAGGATGATTTGGTCAAATTCAAAGCTTACATTGAAACAATGGAAGGTAGAAAGGTCAAGTGGACCGAGATTTTGGAAAAAATAAAAAATGAGATAGCGGCACGAGAAAAAGAACTCAGTGATGTCAATAACGAATGCAAACAACTTGAAAACGGAATCGTTTCTCAAGGAACAACCCCACAGGAGATCAATTTGTTAAACACTGAAAGAGACAAATTAAGCAAAACCATCGACATTCAGTCTGGAAGATTAGAGGTTCTCCAGAAACAAATGAATGATAAAGAGATTGAATTGATGAAGAACTATCAAAGTCTAGAGAATTTCATCAGGGGGTATAACACAATGGTTAGCAAGTTCCCAGCTGGCTATCTGTTTGAGATAAAGGTGAAGATGGCCAAGCCTCTTCTGGCCCCATTCATTTCGTATTCCCCTGATGATATCATTGACAAAACATTGAAGTCTGAGAAAATCGAACTATTGAAATTCAGGACACATGTGAACGACCTTATACACCAACACCAAGACGATCAGATTAAGATCCAAGAAACATGCGACCAAGTCAAGGAGAATGTGGATGAGCAGACAGAGTTGAAGCATGCACTTCAGAGTAGACTTACGCATGAAAAGGTGAATTATGATGAGATGTATGATTCCATGATAAGCGACACTACAGCGTACTCCACTCAGATCGAGAAGCTACAAAACGAGTTGCGGTCTATAAAGATCAACACCAACCAAGGCTTCATTGTTTTAGAGAATAAATACCTGTCGATAATGATTCAGCGTGATGAGGTTGCACATGATTTGGAACGGAAGAGAGCAGAGTTGATGGAGAAATGCAAGAAGATTGCAGAGTTCATTATGAATTTCAAGTTAGCTATTCAATCGAACTTGTTGGATACAGATGACTTTGCTACGGCTGAGTTATAGGAGTAAGATGTATTTATAATAAATTAATTAGATGAGAAGCGTAGATGGATGAATGGGAATATCCCAAAAACTGAGAAACAAGAAATCCCAAAAACTGAAAAACAAGAAATCCCAAAAAAACTGAGAAACAAGAAATCTAAAAAACTGAGAAACTATGCTTAAGATTTTGGAAGAACAACAGCATAGTAAGTCGACTCATTAACTAATATAAATAGAGTAAGAACCCCCAGTAAATAAGAATCAAATATTTAACTCAAAGTCGCATCTTTTCAAAATAAATATCAAAATCAAATAAATTGGAATAATTTCAAATAAAATTGGAATAATTTCAAATAAATATCAAATAAAGATCAATAAGACACCAAATAAAATCGATCAAAAGATCAAACAAATATCATCAAATTTAACTACTAAGTAAATTTGTATTAAATTCGAACCACTTCCATGTCCGACTTTTCCATCTACTTAACTTCCCCATCCACCTCCTCCGAAAGGAAAGTGTCGCCCCAATGGACGCTTGGGCATCTCAAACAACGAATTGAGCAAATCACAGGTATCTCGCCCGTTTTCCAGCGAATCCTCTACTACCCGCTTCCCTCATCAGACGAGCACCGGGAAATCACCGCTAACGACTCCACCACCGTGCTGCTGCTCTCCTTGACCCCGTACTCCCGTCTTCACGTCACAGACACCAACCCGGACTCAGAGATCCCAGACTTATACGAGCAGCCTACTGAGGAGTATGAAATGTCGAAGGAGGAGTACGAGAAGCGAAACGGCACTGTATTATCGTGGAAGAAGGAAAAGCAGCTCGGCAGGTTCAACCCAAAGTTCTCCGAGGAGAAGGAACGTGCAGCTAAGTTGAGCAGCGAGTTGGCGGCCAAAATCCCACTAGGCTCTCGTTGCAGAGTGATCAACATCAGTTCTGAAAGACGAGGCGTGGTGAGATTCGTGGGCAAAATCAATCACTTGGATGGCGGGGAAATCGACTGGGTCGGTGTTGAGTTTGATGAGCCAGTTGGGAAGAACAATGGAAGTATTGAAGGGGTCAAGGTGTTTGAGTGCAGAGATAAACACGGTAGCTTTGTCAAGCCCAAGCAGGTGGAGGTTGGAGATTTCCCTGAGATCAATGAGTTCAGCGATGATGAGATGTAGAGACGATATGTAAAGACGATATGATATCCTGCGGAAATATAATCAATGTTTTTGAAATTTGCAGCCAATTCTACATCCACGGCTATGTTCGAATGGGTTTGCTTGGTTAGTTTAGGACAGTTATTCCAAGTCTAGAGTTTAAGAATCTACTATGCATAATAAATGAAATTACTATACAAGTGCTACTATTAAAATGTTCTTTTATGCCTCTGTTTTAAACCTCTCATGATCGTTTCATGAACTATATCAGAGTACTCTATATGATCTCTTTTGAATACGTACCTATCAAACCTTCACAGAGTTGCCGTAGTTAAAAGAATTCATAGAATGTTCTTTTCTTGATAAATGATACTTCACTTGATCGGCTATTTTAGATGTTACAAAACAAGCCTTTCATATATTAGGCATACTATCTGGAAAGCGAAAAGCGAAATTATAATGCTCTAAATGGAGTTAGATATTTAGATGATAATCAGATTATCAGATATTTAACTTAGATACTCAAATACGTAAATACATACTCAGATAATAAACACTTGAATAGATATTCACATGATTCCAACCAAATCAGATTTATACTTGAAATCAGATTTATACTTGAAATGTACAGCCAAAATATATACTGATATTTAAAATTTCCAGCAAAAATTCATACTGATTCTTAAAATTTCCAACAAAACTATTTACCCATAGTATATCACTAACGAACTTCACTTAGCCATAGCATACTAATCTCTACTCTTCCCCTTTTCTTCCTTCATAAACTGCGAATCCCCGAACTTTTCAGAAAATTACAAATCAAGAGGTACAACTAGAAAGAGGAACATGTCTGAACCTATAGAAACCGCTACTGAGTACGTGGGCTCTCCCGAGCCTATCTTTAACTTCATCTACAACTATGTCGAAAAGGACGACCTCAAGAAGTACATGCGTCTAGTGATCTTCGTGGCTTGCTACTTGATGTTCCGTACCTTTTACCAGAACTGGGCCAAGAACAAGCAGCTCCAGAGACAGGTTGCCCAGGACGAGAAGGAAGAGGCCGAGAAGCCCGAGAAGGAAAGATTGGAACGTGTGGAAATCGAAAGAAAGTTGAAGGAAGATGAGCAAGTGTTTGGCTGGGGTAAGAAGACCAGATCCGCCAACAAGAGAAGTATGGCCATCTTGGAGGATATTGCACAGGAAACGAGATTGAGAAACCAGTCCGTATACGATGCGCAGGAGGACTCGGATATCGAGGACTTGTTGGAGGATTAGTGCATGGGCTGCTCAAGTTGATCTGTTCATCAGTTGAATTGAATTAATCTTGAAAAACTCATCCATAATCGCTCATAGTTACGTTTAGTTCCATAATAGACTTTATTAATTTTACAGACTTGTAAATTGACATCTGTGTATTTGTGTGATTATAGCTGATACAAATCAGATTACCCAAATTACACATTACTTGTATGGTATCATATTCTTCTAGAAATCATTTTATTCTACATATCTCTAACTATCACTCTTGCCCTCTACCATGGAGTAGAAAATGCCCTTCTTCTTCATCAAGTTACTTGGACTGTCAAACTCCGCAACCGTTCCCTTATCTAACACCAAAATACGGTCACTGTCCATAATAGTATCCAATCTGTGAGCAATAGTCAAAATCGTCTTGTTCTTGAACTCGCTTCGAATAGTTTCCTGGATGATCTTATCCGTTTCCACATCTACAGACGCCGTGGCCTCATCCAACACCAATATCTTGCCATCTTCATTCAATAAAGCTCTAGCAAGACTCAATAATTGTCTCTGTCCCGACGACAAGTTGGCACCTCCTTCTTCTATCAAAGCATCAAGTCCAGTCTTGGGCCCACTATTAGCTTCACTATCAGATTCACTGACGGATTCACTATCAGAGTCGTCAGGATTGCTTTCTGGTTCGATATCTTTCATGGCCTCTACGTGTTCCTTCAAATGTGCCAATTCCAAAACTCTCCAGAGCTTGTCATCGTCGTGAACACCAAAAGGATCCAAGTTTTCTCGAACACTACCCTTGACCGCATGTGATTCCTGTGGAATGATAGTCAAGTTGCTTCTTAAATCAAAGAGCCCTATTTCGCTGGTATTCACTCCATCAATGCTGATATGGCCTCCACTGGCTTCGATTATCCGGAATAACGCCATTGTGAGTGAGGACTTACCAGCACCTGTACGACCAACAATCCCAATCTTCTCTCGAGATTGTATACTAATCTCGATATTCTTCAAAACAGGCGGCAAGTCGGCTCTGTACTTTGTGGAGTAATTCTTGAACTCAACCACTCCCTCATTGGGCCAGCTAGCCGCGGGTCTCTTTCCTTCAATAACCATGTCGCCTTCACTAACCAAATCACAATATTCCACAACTCTCTCCACTGAAACCGCCATGGTTTCCACCTCAGCCAATGAACGAACCACATCGTTAAGTGCATTGGTTATGTTCAATGCGTAGATCATAATAAACCCAAAGGTACCAGAATTAATCGGATTCTTTCCCTTCAACGACACGGTTGCAAACAAAGCACACGAAAACACTATAAAACACGAAATAAACTGTAATCTCATGGATAGCCATCTTTTGCAGCCAACAGAGGCGATTTTGGCTGTGACCAAATCGTTAACTAGCCCTTTGCTCTTGAAAGTAAACCGTTCTCCTTGATCATATGCCATAATAGTGTCCACGCCTGTGATTGATTCTTGCACAACGGCCAAAATAGGCGAAACCCCGGCCTTGGTCAACCGCTCTAGTTGACGAGCAGCAGGGATATATTGCAATCTGTACTGGTTATATAGCACAAGCAAGGCCCCAATGACTAAGATCATAAACGGGATACTCATAATGATGACAAAAAGCGCCGTGGAGAGGATAAGCGACTCCTCCAAAAACCACAAGATCTTCCATGCCAACTGTGAGTCAATAGTGTCTATATCATCTGTGAATCTGTTCAAAATACGCCCAATTGGCGTGGTTTCAAAAAATGACATAGGACTACTTATGACAGCCAGAGACATTTTGCTGTGGAAGTAAATCGAGCCCTTGATTATACAAAAGGTCCAGATGATGAAAGATGCAGCCAAAACAAGTAACCCGTTAGATATCCCAAGGAAAGCGTATATGGAGAGGAAAAAGGAGGGATTTTCTGTGTATCCGAGTTTGTTATTCTGCTCAGACCAGTACGTTAACACATACTTCTCTAAGATATCAAACACAGCCGTGGATAAGAAAAGAACAATGTAAACAAGAATGAATTTGTAATTGCAAGCTTTGCAATAATCAATAATGGTTTGTAATTTCACGCTTCCTGTTGCAACAATCTCCTGGGTAAGCAACGAATTATTGACAAGAGGATCGCCATTTTCATCAAAATCAAGTGAGTAATCATGGCCAAGGGGTGTCAAAACCGAGGCACTGCTGTCAGCGTATATACTTGTGTTCTCAGCATTCTTGGTGACAGTTTCCTTTTCTGTTGTTTCTGAATCAGAACTCACGTCTTCCTCCTTGGAATGATCTCTGATTAACTCGCCTAGATTTCCTCTCTTCATTTCCTCGTAATCCCCCTTTTCAGAAATTTCTCCATTCTTCATTAAATAAATCATACTTGCATCTTTCAAAACAGAAATTGAGTTGGTGGCTAAAATCTTGGTCTTTGAACCAATGATACCCAGACCAGAAAGCACCTTTTCCATGAGCTTTTTCCCTACATGGGTGTCCACGGCAGATAAAATGTCATCTAGCAAGTAGATATCGGCCCGGGAATATACTGCTCTAGCCAAGGATATCCGCGCCTTCTGACCTCCACTAAGAGCGATTCCCTTTTCTCCAACCAAAGTCTTATCCCCGTCTGCAAAAATCGAGAAATCTGCAAGTAACTCACATGCTTCGATAGTTTTCTGATAAAAATCAGCTTCATATTTGTGTCCAAAAAGAATGTTTTCCTTGACTGAGGAGTTCAAGATCCAAGGAGTTTGTGAGCAGTAAGCAATGTTTCCAAATATAGCAACCGAAGGATCCAAAGCTTCGGATCTCGCAGAGTCTGTGTATCTATTCTTCCTGACTGGCAATTCTCCTAGTATACTTCTCAACAAAGTGGTTTTACCTGAACCAACCTTCCCCACAATACATGTCAATTTCCCAACTGGGGCCGTGAAATTGATCTTGTTCAAGGCTAAAGGAACAGACTCAATGGATTCTTCTGTAGTATCTTTAGGCTCGGACCACAAGAAAGTTGAGTTTTTAATGATGACCGCATCTGATGAGTCTGGGTTAATCTTTTCTCTCTTGAAGACCCCACCATGTGTCCTATCTATCTCGTCTAGTAAAAGGAATTCACAGATTCTCTTCAAAGATGTCAAAGCTTCCATGAGAGTTGAAAGCATACTTGGGAACTCCAAAACTGGTTCTTTCAATAAATCAAACAATGACAATGCAGGGAAAACGATCGATGGGGTCAATGGAACGTCGTACCAGTAGACAAAACACGAATAAGCAGCACAGCTGATGAAAAATGGCACCAATGACCATACAAAGGTGTAGTATGAATTGTAAATTCCAACCTTCTTATAACTTTTCAACTCCTCGCCTCTCAATGCAGTTAATTTCTCAAGGACAGGTTTCTCCCAAGAATACAATTTAATAGACTTGATAGATACAAGAATTTCATTTACAAAACTCGTTCTGATATCCTTTTTATCCATCAATCTGTTGTAAATCGAGTACACTTCTATGGTGACCCAATGGATAAAGGGAAATAAAAGCAACACGGCTGATGTTCCACCCAAAGTGGCCACACCGAGTAATTTGAATAAGGCAAGTAAACTGAAAATGATTTTCAAAGGATCTCCAACAAGGTTTTCCATGTCTTCAAATAAGTATCTAATATTTTCCAAGTCAACAGTGACATGGTTAATGATATCACCTGTAGATTTGGTCTTCTTGGCATCAAGAGTCAATCTAAGCGATTTATTGTAAATGAGATAAGTTAAAGAAGACTCCAAGATGATCACCAATTGAAGCGAGTAGAAAGCGGCTTGGTTGAATAAGACCGTTTGGAGCGAAGTGACACTTAAAAACGCAAAACAGTAAAGAAACCCATTGATAAGCGGTTCGTTGTCATAGTTGGCAAAGAACTCAAGAAAGTTTTGTAAAATAAATGGCTGCAAGAGAGCCAAAGTCACATCAATGACTTGGAAAACAAGTACTATGAGAATATAACCCTTGTAAGAGTAGCAGATGGCTCTGAATAAAGATGGTCCTTGATACCATTTATCCGAAGGTCTTGACTTCTTCTTGGTCTGAAGTTTCCAGTTCTTGATCAATTCTGCGTATGTAGAATCAACATAGAGATTTTGGTCTACTTTAGGCAAATCAGTAACGCTAACCTCATTGGTCAAATATATCCTTCTCATCAACTTGTTAGTCCATGAAAATGTAATCCGGGCGAATAAGTTCAATTTCAAAGAATCATCCTCAAAGAGACATTCATAGTATAACGTTTCCAAGCTTAGAACCAGAATAGCACCAAAAAAGCCAATGTACTCGATCCACAAATTCCCAAGCCCCTTTTTAGGAGAAATCCAATCCTGAACGATAGTAACGGCCAAAATGAAAATACAGCAAGCCCAGTATATAGAAATCGAAGCCAAAGACACAGACGAGGCCAACATTTCATAAACCTGAAGCGGTATTATAAAAAATAGTATAATCAACCCATTGACCAACGATCCAGTTGTGTTGCTTTTAAAATGCAACAATATCAAACTTAGGGCAACAATTACACTTAGTATCAGCTTAACCACAACTAAACGAGAAGCTTTCTTAGTCTTTCTTTGACGTGTTAAGCCTAAACATTGCAACAATCCAAAAGTAAATATCACCAAGCCACTCACAAGCCATACAAAGTCCACAAACTCGGGATTTAGTGAGTTTTCTGGATCCAATAGCGGAGGCACAATCCTGCTTATCAGCCGTTTCATAATCTTGCTTAACTAAACAAAGAAAAGTGAAAAATTCAACCTTAAGTATTTCGGCCATAATTTGCCACTAGAACGGAGATTGCATAATGCTCCGCTGGTTAGACGGCTTTTTTTGCCACCAAGGTTGTTTTTGCTCAGAGGGGAAGTATTCAAACCATTGGAGAATTCATCAGTTGATCAAAAGTGTCAAATGAAATCAATAGAGGTGAAATGATGAAATAAATAGAATTTTTGGAAATTTTTCGGGCTTTTCATTTGCCTTTAATTTATATTTACCACAAATATTCCCACAAGAAATAAATAGCCAAGCCAAGTAATAGTCACGAGCAAATAGCAACGAGCAAAGCGAGTAGCTGTTGTTTTAGATACAAGTGCTTATCGATTGCAAAATTAATTTACGATATATACGATCAGAGGTATGAATAAAATGTAAACTGTATGAATTACTGTAACTTCATAAACCTTCGGTTTATTCAGTACAAGTTGGCATAGTCATTTTATTACTATAAACCTAGATAGAAGTCTGAGTGGAATTAATCTTCAAAAGGAGTGTTAATCAAACTGGATTGATTTTGAATCACACCGGATGAAGTTCCAGAAGCAGCCTTATTTCTTTCGTTGAGAGCCCGTTCTCTGAACCCTTCGTATTTTTTCCCCAATGTAGTTTCTTTAAATTCTCCGATATGAGACCCAAAGATGACATTTTTCAAAAGAGGAAAGTCAGACAATTCCTCATCTTCGATATCGATAACTCCCCATTTGGTTTCTCTTCTACCATTGACGCCGCTGATGACACTGAAAGGGACAGAGTTTTGCACATCGGCAATGTAGTTGAGCTCGTCATCAACGTTGCTTTGAGGGCTGCCTGGGCTCTCAATGGAATCACTTCCCATATCAACAAAGTCATAAACGGTTATATCATTATCCACAATTGATTGATTGATTAAAGATTTGTTCCTGTACAACTCTTCTTCGGTAAGAGTGTCAGCCTTGCATATGATGGGGAGAAGATTAACCTTGTCGCCAATGCTCTTCATGGTGACAATGTCCAACTCGTTAAGAGGTCTGCCAGTTGGCTGGATAAAATACAATGCAACGTGGATTCTGGTGTCATCGAACCTAGGCTTTCTGCTGATTTTCATCTCTTCGGTCAAAACAGATCTGAATTGATCTTCAATAAAGGTCACCAAGTTTGTGGCGTTGTTCAGGTTCTCCAAATTGAACCCAAAGTTGATGGTCCTACTAACTCTGAGCTTAATAGGAACCATTCCTGTTTCACTCACGTTGAAGTCTTCAGTCTTGATATACATTTCCGTTTTTCCATCCAAGTAATCAACCTGGCGGGTAGGGTCACTGGGCGGGAAAAAGTTCACATCACAGAGAGAGTTGATAAAGGACTTCTTGCCACATCCATTCTCTCCGATAAGAAGAACGTTGAGGGCAACACCACGCTTGGTTAACTTTCTCTTGCGCATCTGCTCAGCAGTTATGCTGGCGCTTTCGGGGAACTTGGAAGAAAAGGACATGATTGGTTTTTGAAGATTTAGTGATCAAAAATTTAAAATCGTTTTGGCTGCAAAAATGAGGCGGTGTATGCAGGAAAAGATACATAGCAATTTTAATGATATTAGGAGTGGTAGGAAGTTATCAAGGAGTGGGTTTTGTTTCATAATGATACTATGTTAATGGGTAATTTTGTAGTGAATGATGTATCATCATATTCTTTAAGTAGCAGGTAACTAAGTCACTCCCTAACTGCTTCTACATTCAAACGATATACATTCAAACTATATACATTCAAACTATATACATTCAAATGCATACATTCAAACGAATACATTCAAACACATATACATTCGCCTATACACTCTTCAAACATACTCACATACCATGCTTTATGCCCTTATATGTATCTTCTTGAATATACACTATCATCAATGCTCTCATCAACCCAAATACCAAAAACCCAAAAACTCAAAACATCTAACGGATTACAGTGATTCTGTACCCTCACGGTGTCTTCCCTCACAGTTTCCTTACACTTTCCTCCCTCACAGTTTCCTTACACTTTCTTCCTACAGTTTCTCCTCTTCTCCATCTCTTGCATCTTCATCTTTTGCTCACATGATCGCATCGCAAAAAAATGAAAAATTATTTAGAAGAGAACTCCAGCATTATCAACCCCATCACAAACCATGGCAGGAGACCCGTTTTTGCTGGACCCCAGCAGAAAGAGAAAACGTAGTTCCAAACCCACCTCCGTGACCAAAAAGACACGCAAACCTCAGGCCAAAAACCAAGAAAGTGACGACGAAGATGTTTCCGATGTCGAGTCTGAAACTCCAGTCAACCCTGAAGAACTCTCATCAGATGAGGAATTCGGCGAGGAAAATGCAGCAGATAAGAGAAGAAGATTGGCCAAGCAGTACTTGGAGAATTTAAAAGTGGAAGAAGATGACGGGGACTTTGATGCCCAGGAAATGGATGACGATATCATCTCCAGGCGTTTACAAATAGATGTGGCAGAAAACAAGGGTCAGGTGTATAAGTTCATTGGAGACAAATTAGAGCCACAGATTGGCGAGATCACCAAGACCAACAACAGAATCGGGTCCAGAAACTTGACCGGAGTGTCCATCAAATACCCTTTCTTGTATACTGTGTCAAAAGACTGTGAGCTTATCAAATGGGACATCTCCAAGAAGAAACCTCAAAGAATAAAACACACCAAGGGAGGCTTGAAGTTTTCGAATCTCAACGCAGACATCCAGTTCAACCACCACTGTGACACCATAAACTGTGTTGCAGCGCTGCCCGATGGGAAATACGTGATAACAGGAGGCAATGATGCGCGACTCATCATCTGGTCCACGGAGAACTTGGCGTGTCTCAAGGTGTTGGACACGCGTTCAGCCGTGAATTCGATTGTGTTTAGAAGAAACTCGGACCAACTATACGCTGCATGTGCCGATCTCAGAATAAGAACGTTTTCCATCAACCAGTTCACCCAGCTAGAAATCTTGTATGGGCACCAAGACAACATCACAGACATTTCCGCCTTGCTGAGAGAAACATGTGTCTCTGTGGGCTCTCGTGACAAAACGGTGATGTTCTGGAAGATTTCCGAAGAGTCTCGGTTGACCTTTAGAGGAGGGGATTCTCTGGAAAAGAAGAAAAAGAAGGAAGAGGCGGATTTCCACAACGAGGGCTCGATCGAAGTGTGTAGTATGACGGATGAAACCAAGTTTGTCACGGGTTCCGATAACGGGAACTTGGCCTTTTGGTCGCTTGCTAAGAAGAAGGCGGCCTTTACACAGCGATTATCACATGGTTTGCAGCCAGAGTTCAAGCCACAGATGGCCAGTGCCGAGGTGGACCCGGCCGAGGCGGCAAGACAGATCCCTAAACAACAACCTTTCTGGATCACAGCCGTGCATTCGGTGCCTTTTAGTGATGTGTTTTTCAGTGGATCTTTTGACGGGTCCATCAACGTGTGGAAAATCGAAGAGAACTTTAGAGCCTTTAAGTTAATCGGTAGCATTGGGAACGTCAACGGGGTGGTTGTTGCAATCGACAGTGTTGAAGTCCCAGAAGAGAAAAAATTATTGGTGTACGTTGTTACCAGTAAGGAGCATAAGTATGGTAGATGGATCAAGACCACAGGAAGAAATGCTTTGGTTGGATTTAGTTTTGATTTATAGAAAGTAGAGCGGTAGTTTTTAAAACATTATCTAATATCAGTTATGTAGGGTTTATTTTCTAAAAAGCAGCCTCTTCATCGCCATCTCCGCCTTCTTCATCTCCGTCATCGAAATACTTCTCTGCGTTATAATCGTCGTCGTCGTCTTCATCAAACTCTTCATCCTCGTCCTCTTCTTCCTCGGCCTCTTCCTTTTCTGGTTCCTCTTCATCAACCATGTTTTTCAACTTTTCAATCATCGAGGCGGCCTGGTCCTCTTCTGTATCCTCAATGTTATACTCCTTAAGTCCTCCCTTCAGCTTGAAAGTGGACAAGGCTAGCAACTTCTGTTTCTTCTTGTTAACTCCCATCACAGAGTACAACTCATCCGGGAAGAACTCCAACTGGTATGGATGTTCTTCTATGGTGCGGCCAATCTTCTTGACCTTTTTGTATCGATCCGAGTATCTTTCAATCCCATCGGGTGCAGTATTGGTGGTTCTGGGCGTGGCTTTGTCGCTCATGGCTGAGGCTATCAGTCCCGTATAGAACGGGCCATCTGCAACCAACTTCTGTAAAGAAATCGCCTGGCTGGCGTTGTCTGTTTCCACCTCATTGAGAGGCCCGTTTACCGGAAGCACCAACTCCGGTTTCTCGGTGACGTGGCCATTGGAAAGAATGTCTGCGTAGTCTAACCCGAAAGGGAGAAGCTGCCTGGCATTGTTCTTACCTCGGAAGGACATCTCGTTACTTGTGTATCTTAGTTGTTGAATTTGGAAATTGCAGTTGCCGTGATGAGGTCACGTGAGAGTAATAAGGCTATAGAGTTAAGATAAGCTATAGAGCTAAGATAGAGAGAAGGGTTGATACGAATGTATGTTTACATGGATATAGACATGAGTGCTATCACAATTTATAGTGATGCAAACAATTTGTACTTTTTTGAAATACTTTACTTTTCATGGAAATACCATATATGGAATTTCAAATAGCTACGAGCGAAGCAAGTAGATATTTTGCAACGAGCGAAGTGAGTAGTTATTTAGTTGTAGTTACTTAGCTACGAGCAAAGTGGGTAGCCATTTACTTGTAGCTATTTACAATCGGTTGTAGCTATTGGGTCGTAGCTAACTTCCAGTTTATGAAACCCCGATATCAAAAAGAAAACCTGAAAACACCCTATTATTAGGAACAAAATAGATGACCAGCATGAATACAAAGCTTAACTGATATACAAGCTTAACTGTTATACAAAGCTTAACTGCTATGTATATCTATTAATATACTAATACATACGTAACTGAAAACTAGCTCATAGCTTCGCTATGAGCTTCTCGAACTTTGCTTGTGCTTCTCGAACTTTGCTGTCTCGAACATCGCTATAAACTTCTCGAACTTCGCTCGTAGCTTCGCTATTACTCAGCTACTCAATTTTTGCACCCAATCATGAAACTGAAAATCATGGCTTTTCGTGGCTATCATGGCTTTCGTGGCTTTTCATGGCTTTCATGGCTTTCCATGAGCTGAGAAACTCCAGAGATATCTCAAAAGCTGCAATGGGCTAAATACAGAAAACAATCCCTTTGTGTGATTTACTATTGTTAGAAGATCCATGATGGATTTAGCTGTAATATAGAAATACAAACGATATATAGATATACGGGGTGGAGTTGTGACCAGGAAACATACCAGAACCTCTAGAACCCCCATAAACTACCCCAGACCCCTTAGCCAAATCATTTGCCATAACTCATCTCTCATCACATGATCACCGAATCAAGTAATATCAAAACACCGCAAAAGAACAACACAACGGTATGCTGCTTATAGAACCTCCTCCGGAGCTGGCGGATGGCACGCTAGTTGTGATCGTATGCCGAGCCAAGCACCTTCCCAACAGAAGAAAGCTCGACAAGCAGTCCCCGTACGTGACGCTTCGAATCGGAACCATGGCTCATCGGACTCTGGCCCATTTCAGAGCAGGCCAAACTCCCGAATGGACCCACGAGGTCCGGTTCCAGCTTGTTAGAGACCGTAAGCCGATCCTTAAGCTCGACGTGTTGGACGAAACCAAAAACGATCCGACTCCCATTGGAAGTGCCGAGGTTGATTGCTCTGTTATATTTGCTGATCCCGGGAACCAACAGGACGGCAAGTTCATCTACGATAGTTGGCACGAGCTCGCGCTTGCTGACCGCCGTGCTGGTAAGATCTACTTGGAAATGACGTTTTATCCAAGTGCTCCGATCTTGCCGCCTAAAATCACTCTCCACGACCAAACGGTGACTGAGGAGAACTATGAAGGTGACCGTTTTGAAGGCTATGGCTATACTCCCTCTCGTACCCCGTCCCCTGCAGAATACTTGAGTGTTAACGAGCGGTCTAGACATTCATCCAGACCTCCTTCGAGGTCTCCTTCTCCGGGACCTGCTGACCAGGTGTTTGTGAATTCCCATAACTCCGAAAAGTCCGAGAGGTCCGAGAGGTCCAGACACTCATACAAGCACGCCACGAGCTCGGCCACGACGTACGACGCCACGGACGTGTTTGTAGGCGCAGAAGAACCCAAAGGGGCCAAGAAGTATGCACAGAAGTTTTCCAAGTTTAAGAACAAGCTCCAGTCCAAAGAGCCCATAACCACGCTCTGGAATAACACCGAGAGATCCACCAGTCCCAAGAAGTTCAGCTTGATTCCGAAAAGGTCCATTTCTCCGATAAGCTCGTACGAGATGGACAACTTGGACCAGCTACAAAGGGACATTTCTGGCGAGGATTACCACGTAGATGATATCGAGTACGCCCCGGAACCGCCGGAACACGACAATTACCAGAAACAGAAAAGCGTCAGCTTCGAGGACGCATACACGCGCAAGGGCCATGCCTACGGAACCCCTCCTTCAACTAGCCATTTCCCGTACTCTGCCTCCACCAGTCCCTCTCATAACCACGCGCTTCCTCCTACGCCTCTAGACCTTCAGCACTCGCTTAGAGAAGCGAACTTGTACAAAGATCTCCCGACTCCGAATCTCGGCCACTCGCCCGAAATGAGAAAGTCAAAGTCTCCTTCTAGAAAACCCCCGGTTCCTATGAGTAACTTATCTAACCAGTTTGGCCAGAAACTCACCATGAAGTCGATCCCGTTTTCTGCAGATAGTATAGGAGTGGATGACGACGAAGACGGGCCCTTGAACTTTGGCGGGGGGAGTGTTTACGGAGGAAATACGGTTAGTATGACTGGATCCGCATATAAACCCTTGAACTCCCCGGCTCCAGTTGCTAAAAACGTGGCTAATAATCTTAATCCCGATGAAATCGATCCTCGGTACTACGCACCTACTCCAGCAGAACATAGCAGTCAGATGAAATTACACGGCCAAACGGCAGGGCGGTCGAAAATGGACCTCAGAACAAACGAAACGGGGTATCTAGGCAACGGCAAGTTTTCTCCAAGCGTGTTTCAACGTGCTGTCCAAACGGATTACGAGGAACCGCCCCAGACGGATGTATTCAACTACCAGAGTATCCACTTACCAGAGGCGAAACCAAGGGTGCCGCCTAAAGTGCCTGAGGGCCTAACTGAACAGGAGTATTACGTCTTGGAAAAGGAAAGTTATTTAAAGGATATCAACGGACGAAGAATGTGAGGTGAATATATAAAAGCTCATGTATATTAATGTAAAAAGCCTGAATAAAAGAGCTGTAGAAACGAACAAACTGAAGGTGAGTTTGTCAAGTTAAAAAGGAAGAAACCGAAGGTCCTGGCTGCAAAAAGATAAGCCAACCGGGATCAAATTAGAAGTCAAAGCGTTAACCTCACAAACCTTCGGTTTGTTCGGTTAAGTGAAGAAACTTGACAAGCCGAATTAACCGAACAAACCGAGTTTGTGAAGTTAAGTGAAGAAACGTATTTTTGATAGTTTAAGTTAAATATATAATATGTTGATAAAAATTCGAATGAAATTTGGAGATGATTCCTACAAAAGTGTATAGCTAGTCACTAGATAAATACATGTTTTATATATAAAAGATAATAGAATTTGGAGTTGATTCAAGCACAATCACCAGTATATCCCTGGTTATTCAAAATGTATAACTAGTTCATTAATCGGGATTCGATTGTATGGTGGAATGTTACTAGAAAGTACGTGTAGACATTGGGTTTGTATGAATGGGCTAGAAGAAACAGTAGAGGCTATCAAAACGATAGGGTATTTGTCAATGTCAATGTCAATATCAATGTCAAATCCTATCGGCTAACGGAAGTCGTACAATCTCAGTAACCAAGATGAAGAAGAAAGTATGTAATTAGACGGAAACACATTGAGTTAAAAAATAACATATAGAATATAGTCTTTCAACTTATTCATACCCCAATTGATTCTGAAAATAACTACTTCACTGGTAGTCACTGAATACTCAAAAATGCAACTATAATGGTTATGATGATTTCAAACTATAATCACTAAGTTCACTAATCACTAAGTATACTAATCACTAAGTATACTAATTACTAAGTATACTAACCACTAAGTATACTAACCACTAGGTATACTACCAAACCAGTTTTTGAGGGTCTCTACCAAACTTTATCCACGGAAAGAAATAAGCCACCTCTTATCTTGATCTTGATCTTGTAACCAGTTCTCTTGTATCACCAATAGGATTAGTCAGATGGTTTGTGATTCTATACCTTAAAAATATTTCACAAAATGTGCCAATTTTCAGCCAAATTTCAGAAACAAGCTGTACTTCAACCAACACTAGTACTTTAAAAGAGATTTCTAAAGAGTATTACCATACCACGGACTAGCCATATATCTCCGGCCGATTGCTTGGAGCCGGGACTCGGCTACCGTATTGCATATTTGTGTTAATATTGTGAAAATGGTCGTGATTTTCATGGGCTAAAAAAAATTTTAAATAAAGAACACATCTGAGTACACATGTCTACCAATCCCTCGTACTCAGACTTGCCCTCTACTCAGACCAGCGTTTCTGCTTCCGCTGTAACGCTTCCCTTCACGTACCCGGAGGACTACTGCTGCAAAAAATGCAACAATTCTGGCTTTAAGAAAAATGACATCTGTCGTCTTTGTTGGACCGACTTGTATTTGCTGAAGCACGCCTACAACCCGAACCCTGAACTCCCCTTCAAGTACCCCAAGAACCGCTTCTGCTCCAAATGCAGGAACACCGGGATCAAGTTCAAAAACGGGCTCTCGTGCCAGGATTGTTGGTGTAACCTCGGACCTAAAAACAAGAAACGGACCGACTCCAGCACAGCCGCTTCGAGCCATGAGGGCGCAGATTCTTTAGAGGTGCCTCCTCCAGAATTGTTCACCTTAGAACCTGTTAACATGATCCCAGGAGACCCGAGATTGGGCGGCATTGTCTGTGGTGTATGCAGAGGAGAGGGCATTTTCAGCATGTTGCTCTGGAAGGAAACATGTACTCAGTGCCAAGGGTTGGGCCGCATTGTGTAGGTATAGTGTTAGATACATGTATATATGGGGTGTTTTTTTTCTTGTTTTTTTGATATGTGTTTATGAATTCAATTCTTGTTTGTTAAGCTGTATCTTTAGATGTATTGTGTTTATAGTGAGCTTAAGGTGTTGATGCTTAGCAGGCCTTAACAGATCTTAACAGATTTTACTGTTAATTTTTTCTGTTCATTTTTTATTTTTATTTGGCTGCAAAATTTACGCATGGATTTCCTTTGTTGCGTTTTGCAACAATGAGGTGAAACATGGTTTCTACAGAAGTAGAGTTTAGGGTGCATGAATGGATAAAGAGACCGCTGCTTCTTCTATGTGCAGAGAGTTGTTTGTTTATGGTTTGCCACTTGCTGTTGCTGTTCTTACGGCTTTGCCTGTACACTGTGTTTATTCAGCGTGCTAGAGATCCTATACCCGTTAAAATGTCACGAATATGTGCAAAAATGTGTCCTCGTGTTTCCGAGCCTCCGAGATACGGACAACTATAATTAGCCTGATGCTATTCCACATCAGGCTAATTTGCCAATTATCCATGGAATCACAAAGATACATGTAACAAGAGGGATGGGTTTAGTATAAAGGTACTATAAGATTACTACACATATCTATCATGAGTATGTTCATGATTATTGTTCACATAATATTTTGCTTTTTTTTTTGCTTAATATTTTTTTTTTTCTTAATTTTGCTTCATTTTTTTTTATATTCACCTTAGATCAAGTTTCCTTCTTTTCTACTCTTTGTCGTCTTCCAGTCCTATTCTTAGCTCTTCGGATTTCCTTAAAGCCTTTTCCCGGGTAGCCTTTGGCTTGGATGAAGTATTCAAAACTCTCTTAGAGCACTTAACGGACTTACATGCTCTCTTGGCTTTCTAAGCTCTGGAGTATTTGGCTTTCTAACAATGGAACCTTCCTCGTTGATTCTATAATAAAAATACCAGAGTACTTACCTTTGGATCGAGCCAAATTTCTTAGCAACTGGCTGCAAATCTCTTGCTCTAAGATTAGCCATTTTTGATATGTGATAAGTAGTTCAATTTAAACAAGAAATAGTTTAGAGTTTTGGAATTTTATAGAGAATTTATTATAGAAGTTGGTACTTGCTATTTTATATACTTTAGGGATGTAGTGCTATTAATTGGTTATCCGATGAGAGAAAGACCCGAAGTGCAATATAAAATAAAAGACCAGAACTACAACTTATAAGACAAAGACCAGAACTACAACATATAATACAAAGGCCCGAACTACATGTCTCGCTCTAAACCTCATTTAAGTACTAAATATACCCTTTTTATAGTCAGTTCAATATATACTAATATCTACGCCTACAGGTCCAACTAGCATATCAAACTTATATCCATTTGGTAATACTAATGTAAAAAAGTGAAGAAAAAGACCCAACTGAAGATCTCTTCATATTCATACACTAACCTCTCCGTGAATATATAATGATTCAATATACGACAATATAAAAGAAAAGCTTTTAATAAGAAGATACTTCCTCTTGTTTTTGTGTTACACTATATTATACAAAAAATATTACAAAGTTAATTTCTTACTATTAACAATTATAAAGCATGCATTTTGGGGTTAATTTGTACATGAAGATAAAAAAGAAACCTTAAGCCAAGATTCTATTTATAAGGCAAAGTTGGATAAGGACTTCTTAGCGTTGTAATATTTCATGGTTTGTATAATGAAACTGGGCTTGGAGAAAAATCACTTCTTGTGTGAATTTGGCCTTGATGTAACAAGCAAATTAAACTTTAATATTCTCTTCATGTTACAGATTGAACATTTGCAAATAAAACATATCCAGAAAGTTAATATCAGCAGGGATAATCAGCCCATAGTATACAATGTAACTGTGGCTAGCAAGTAAAACTTGAGAATAAAAGGATTTCTCCTATTTTATGTAACTCAAGCGACATTGCAGTCCCAAAAATTTTAAAAAGTAATTGCATATATCCTATTCTTTTCAGTGTCCCGGTAATATTAGGTCTCTTCACATACTGCAAGGCACTCTGTTTAGTTCTGTATGTTTAGTTCTGTATGTTTAGTTTTGTCTGATTAGTTCTGTCTGATTAGTTTTGTCTGATTAGTTTTGTCTGAGTTTTTTAAAGTTTATCTTTTTTTTTCTGTGGCTGCAAAAAACTTGTGATTGCAATTTAAACAAATCCTTAAGTTATCTTAAGAATCTGTGATAGACTGAGGGACTGGAAACATTCCTCTACACTTATTTTCTTGATATTACGTTTAATCTATAAATGCCTTAATCATCCTCTGGAAAATGAACCGTAAGGAAAGTGGTGAGGGAAGCCAGGTCATCGGTATATTCCTCCACATGCGGAGTATATCTGGCCAAAAGGTTTGCAGAGGCTGGAGGACTTAACACTTCCAGCAAAACAGAGCCGCCTTCAAAAGGATTGATATTCACATCCAACTCGGTACTACCTAAAGACCAAGAAGAGGAAGATGCGTTTAAGGTTTCTGGTGTGTGTTTTTCCACCAAGTTGATGTGGTTCGTATACCTTGTGAGCTGGGATTCTTCATCCAACATTCCACTTTCCTTCAAGGCCTCTTGTTCCAAGTTTTCTTCCTCTTCTTCGAAAACTGGAGCCTTTTTCGGGTACAATTCGTAGATCCAAAAGAAAAAGAGACCTCCTAGTATGAAATGGAAAATCCACTCGAAAACGGCCGCCACAATGAATTCGTCCCCAAGATACGAAAACGCACAGCAGAGCCCGCTAGCCAAGGCCACGAATAACCAGGACATTTTCAAAATGAACAAAATCAGGTATTTGTTCCACTTTTCCCCATTGACATACATCCGGTAGTACTCTCCTACAATGAAGTAGTTGGAGAAGTTCAAGACAAGCGACACAAACAACAAGATGGCATACACGGGGATACATGCAGTCACTACATTACCAACATCATCGGCTATATCCACGGAATGGTGCGTATAATAGGATACCAACGCAGCCTCGATGATGAAAATAACTTGTGCCAAAACCCCCATCACTATAGCTCCGATCCCGAGCTGAGTTTGGAGCCGGGGCTGGATAAAGTCTAGGATCTTATCGAGTTTGCGCTTGTAGAATTCTAAGGCCATTGTAACACAGTAGAAGCACGAGTACGCTATAAGAAACATCATATAGTAAGCAGGGGAGTTGATAGCGCCGATTTTCTGTAGCGACACGGGTTTGGAGGGCAGCTCATATTCTGGATAAGTTCTAAATCCGTCGGAGCCCCAGAATCCTATGAGCCCAAGGAGAGCAGAATACCAAATGAAGGCGCCTGCAATAGGCACATAGTAGAACTTATTTGAGTGTTTAGTAAAGAAGGAATCCATGATGAAACTAAGTTGAAAAGAAATCAAGTGGAAGTTGGAATTTCATGGAAATATATAGTCATCTGTACCTTTTGAAATTCAGTCATGTTAAATTCAGTCATGTCAAAATTCCCGGTTTTCGCTAATGTCTTGTTCTGGATTCCACTCCCATTATGCATAAACGCAGTATGCAGCCGTCAAAAGAAAGCGGAGTTATCAAGCGAGGTGTGGATTACACGGGATACTAAACTGGGTTAGTGAGTTACGCTGAACTAGTAAAGAGAGAACTGGTAATCGGTATTGATTTCCCATTCTTTGAATTTCCCATTCTTTGAATCCATTTTGCAGCCATTTTCCCAATTTTTGCTTCTTTTTTTTCCCTTTTGTTTGCTTCTTTTTTTGCAACTTTTTTAGCTTTTTTTATTTTGCAGCTCTTTTAGGAACCATAGCTAAGGTTCCTTCTATTGTTCAAACAATGCCTCGCATCGGCAAATAGGGTTTACGATTAGTCACGAATCAATGGATGCATGATTCCTGCGTGTTCTCTATGCATTTTCGTTGCTTTTTGGTCATCGATACCTTTTAAGAAGATCCCTTTAGTCATCAATACCCTTTGGCGAGGCCTTCACGTTTCTTTTGAACAAGACAAGCTCTTAGGAAGAGGCTCGATGTACGCTGCATGTGCTTTGGGAAGATTTACCGAGTTTTTGAAATAGAAAAAGTAGGCATTTTCTGGGCCCCATTTGTATGAATGTTCTCTGAAAGAGATTGGTTTGGATAGTTCTGGGAATTTCACAGATTCTAGGTACTTGTCTTGGACAAAATTCTCTTGGTCCAACTTCTCTTGGTCCAACTTTACTTGGTCTTTTTTATCTTCAGCCAAATGAACCCCTTGGGACTTCAACAGTTGCGGATATAACTCGATAATCCAGAATAAGAACAACAAACCCAACCAGAGATGGAAAATCCACTCACAAACAGCTGCTGCAAAGGTCCTTTTGTTAAGGGTGAAAACCGTATATCCCAAGCCAGTGCTTATGGCCACGAGGATCCAGCCGATTTTGAGAATAAACGAAACCATAAACTTATTCCATTTCTCTCCATTCACGTAAATCTTGTAGTAAACCCCGAGAATGTAGTAATTGGAGAAGTTCAACGCTAAGGATACTACTACGAGAATCCCATACACCGTGATATAAATGGAATGCAAGGGCGAGGGCTTGTTGTATTTCCTGATATATACATAACTCAACACGGTCTCTATAACCAAAAAGAGATGGGCTAGAATGCCTATACCAATAGCAAGGAACGAAACACGTCTCTGGGTTCTTGGTTTGATGAATAGCAAGATCTTGCTGATTTTCCGTTGGTAGTATTCCAAGTACATACTAGTACAAAAGAGGATTCCGTATACCACAACAAGAGATATCCATAGAGCAGGGCATACAAAGCAGCCCAAGATTTGCAACTCTAAAGTTTCGTATTGTTTAGTTTCACTGTACTTGAAGTTCTTGGTCCAGGTTATTACTATTCCTGCTATCATGGAGTACCAGGCCAACATGCCCAACACGGGAACTAGGAACAATTTTCGAGAAAGGGGCATGCTAAGAATGTAAGGATATTTTACTTTGAGTATGGATTATATGGATTATATGGATATTATGGATATTATGAATTATATGGATACTATGAATACATATAATATGAACAATCTTATCCTTACTTCTTCTTTACTTGTATAAATCTTTTTCCGACATCCTTTAAACTATATATACTGCTCTACGAAATGCCGTTTCGACATTAATTCCATAAAAGTCCGTTGAAGAGAATCACCTTGTATGAGGCTCGAGGCGTGAAGTAGAATTAAGAGGTATGGAGTATTGTGGGACCTGCTTTGGCGCTGCTGTGTTTATTCTCCTGGAAAGTATATTTTGCAGCCAGCACCGGGAAATATTTTTTCGTTAATAAAAAAAGATAAAAAAAGATAAAAAGATATTAATGAGATAGTTGTATGTAAAGAAAGCTCATTTGAAAGCTCATTTGAAGTCTCTTGTTATGTGACTCTTGTTATATGGCTCTTGTTATGTGACTGCTCTTTCGGAAATCTGGTTTCTTGGTGATATATTTTAGAAATTGTGCATTTCATTTTCCATTTTTACACCTTGTACTTTTCCGCTGGAAGTTACTCTGGGTTTTAGAGGTTATACTGTTGCAAGGAAGGGGAGGAAATTGATGGTGGAGCAGCTTGTTTTAAATTTGAGGTAGAGTTGGAAATATACATGTAAATATCACAGATATCCATGAGATTTTGTTACGTTCTTGTATTGCTGGTTATATATCAAGTAACTCCAAGATGAGTTATAACACAGATACGTATTAAATACACTTATTAAATACACTTATTAAATACACTTATTAAATACACTTATTAAATACACTTATTAAATACACTTCTTATAAATCCTAATAGCAATAGTAGGACTCGGATAAATTCGCTTCTTGGGCTCCCAGCGGATCTACGATTCTTTCTAACACTTGAAACCTCCTAAGTCATTTAATTTTGCAGTCTTATTTGCAATCATTTATTTTACTGTCTTTTTTTTACTAATTTTATATTCTTAATTTTGCAGTCGTTTAATTTGACAGTCTTTTTACCTTTACAGTCTTTACTTTTACATCTTTATGTTAGACTTAAGTAGCGTATGCATAGTTACTAGTATAAACTGAAGCTAGGAAGGTTAACATGGGTACATTACCTAGATGAGTCACTAAGAAGAAACCCAGATAAATAAAATAGGTAGAATATTCTAATAGGTGTATGTAGAAATGACAGACAAATCTGGTTTTCCTTGGTTTAATTATAGCCGTCAACTTCTGAAGAATTGGTACAGCACTAAATTTAAAAGTTTTATCAAAAGGAACCAACCTAGACTATTAAATGTACTTTAAATGTACCTTAAAGAGAATCTTCAGTTATATCCCATAAATATCCCATGTCTTGTATATTTTAATATTTAGCACATCTACTTCTCATCTACTACATTTCAAATAACATTTATTAGCCTTGAAAACAAGGGATTATAGTTGATACAAAATTAATACTAGCAAGAAAAAGAAGGAATGGAACAATTAAGGTCGTGGAAATTAGGGGGTGGCAAAAAAGGGGGTTGGTATTTTTTTCTTTTTTTTTTTTTGCTGCAAAAAAAAACCCCCAATAGTATTAGCAAATATTATAACAAAAATTAAGGATAAGGATTGCCCATGAATAGTTTTGAAACCATTAGCAAGATATTATAACATAAAATTAGGATTTAGAGAACAATGGGGCGTTAAAAATCAAGCAAGGGAAATAATAGTACAAAGGACTTAGAACAAAGCAGCAACAGCAACCAACAAGCCCAAGGAGATTCCCGTGGCAGCTTCAAGGCCTGCGGCTCCGTTATCGGTGCTGTATGAGATGGAGTCCGAGGGCACAAAGGTCGAGTAGGACCCGTTGGTGTTGTTCTGGAATACCAAGGAGGAAGATTCCATAGTGGATGGGTAGATTGCTGAGGGAATATCCGAGCAAGTTTCAGAAGTGACAACTGGGGTAACAACGGCAGAAGTAACAACTGGAGTTTCAGAAGAAGTTACAACTGGAGTTTCAGAAACTGAAGTTTCAGAAGTTACAACTGAGGAAGTAACAACCGAGGAAGTAACAGCTGAAGTTTCAGCAGCGACTGAGGCAATAGAAGCAGCATAAGCGACCGAGGCAGCGGAAACGGAGCTCTCAGAAGCGACGGAAGCAGCAGAAGCGACGGAAGCAGCAGAAGCAACGGAAGCGACGGAAGCGGAGCTCTCAGAAGCGACGGAAGCGGCAGCGGCTTCAGAAGCGGCAACAGCCTTTAAGGCATAAGAAACAGAAACAGCAGAAGCAGCGCTAGCAGATGCAACACTTGCAACAGAAGCTTCACTAGCAACAGAAGCTTCACTGGCAACAGAAGCAACATTGGCTTCACTGGCAACACTAGCAGCACTAACGGAACTCACCGAGGCAAGAGACACACTGGTGGACTCCTGAGGAGTTAACAAGGTCTTGGTAATAGTAATCGTGGACCTGATGGTGGTTTTGTCATCGGCGGAGACGAAAGCGGCCAAGGCCAAAGCGAGTGGGACATATGATTTGAACAACATTAGAAGGAAAGGAAAGACTAGGGTGAGATACACTTGATAGAGAAAGGAAGAAAGAGTATTTAGGAAAATTTAAATATAAAAAAAATTCTTCATCCAAGCTGATTTGTATGGGAGTTGTTTAAGAAATTTCCTCGTTTTTGTGGCTGCATGTCACGAACCAATCCCGTTAAATAATTTCCACAACCGGGGCCAGAGAGTATTGTCGTCTCAGATTGGTTTTTTCTTTTTCGGCGATGATCTGACCCAAACTGGGTGGTCATGGCATTGTTCTGTTTTGTGGATACGGGCCGCACGCCTGATCTGGATGCAAGGTAAACACGGTGGCTGAAAAAATTGCACACTTGCACTAATACGGACGAGTTGGAGATTAGTGTGAGGTTTGTGAGATTAACTTTTTAGACCACGTTAAAGTGACCCCTCTTGTGGTTCTAGTGGATAACAAAACGGTCAGGTATGGTGATGCGGGGATTATCCAGTACTTCCCACTAATAATGAGTCCACTAATTGCGTGTCACTATCACTGCCACTGTCACAGCCACTACAGCCTCTGGTGCACCCCATACACGGCTCATCCTAATAAGCTTTAGTCCCTGCAACCAATATATCAACCTGGAGCTCTTAACAGTGCGCATAAAGAAAAGTTCCCACATGTTGAAAAACTACAAGGGTTCCCTCGTACAGTCGGACTCAAGTACCGAACACATAAGCATTGTTTGTTTGTTTGTTTTCTCTTATCATGTTTCGATCAGCCGTTACCACGACGATAGTGCCTGAAGAGTGGTAAGAGTACATTCATCCTGTCGTCTGGTGGTGTGTGCACCATGGCTCTGTGAAACTTTTTCTGAAACACTTACTGTTACTTGGATCTCCAAACTTTGTTTGCCACAGTTTTGTCCCTCGGTCCGAATTTGGTCATCCATATCTACACTTCTTACTCACATTTATATTAATTACTGAATAGAGATATTCATCTCGCCCCTATCCACCTCGTCATCATCATAGAACTCATTTTCCCCGACAACAACTTTGTCTCTTGCAAACTGCGACCCACCCTTCACTTCCATGGCCTCGTACCCATCTTCTTCTCTGTCTTCCCACATCTCGTCCAAGTCGCGAGGAACGTGGTTCATCTGGACCGAGGGCGCATGTTTCGTGTGGTCCAAGTTGGTTAGCACGCTGTGTAGCACCTTATCCAAGTACTCCTTTGAATTGGCGTTGTTCATGTTGGAAGAACGCACGTCCAACTCGTAAATCGGCGCATAGTACTCGTAGTAGCCATTGTATGGGATCTCCTTGGGTAATACGGTATTCGCACACAACCCCGTTTCAAACGTCCAAGTCCTGGCCACGTTTCTGATCGTATAACCCCCTCCTCCCAATACCATCATTGGAATATTAAACGACTTGACGTACTGCACACAGTTGGCGTGGCCCCGCATGGACAAGTTGAAGGGACCCAACCTGTCTCCAGAGAGAGAATCACCACCACATTGCAACACTATAGCTGAAGGCTGGTACCAATCCACAATGGCCTTTATAACCGGTTCGAATATCGACTTGTACGATACATCATCTATCCCATCCCGAAGAGGAATGTTCACAGAGTGGTACTTACCCTTCCCAAGCCCAATATCGTTGAGATTACCCGTGCCCGGGAAAAACTCTCCAAACTTATGGAACGAGCACGTCATCACTCGGTCATTCGTATAGAACGCTTCCTCCACTCCATCTCCATGATGAACGTCTGTGTCGATATACAACACTCTAGGATGGCATCTCAACAACTCGATAATCCCCAACACTATATCATTCGTGTAGCAGAACCCAGAAGCCTCGGACTTCTTCGCATGATGTAACCCGCCAGAATAGTTAATCGCTATATCAGCAACGCCCCTGTTAATCCTGGCGGCTGCTTCCATCGAGCCACCACACGATATCTTACAAAACTCATACAACCCATCAAACACAGGGCAATCATCCCCCACGTTGAAGATGGTTTGCTCTCGCTCAAACAACTCCAAGTTGTCTGGGGTCACTCTGCTGATGAAGTCGATGTACTCGTCCGTGTGGAACTGCGTCAACTCCTTCTTACTGGCGGGCGCTGCTCGGTATATTTCCATCTTCTTGTAGAGCTCATAGTTCATGATTAACGAATGCGTCATTCGTATCCGGTGTGGTTTCATACAATGGCCTGTTCCGTAGAAGTAGTTTCCAACATCCTGGTCGTAGAAGTAGGAAACACGCTTCTTATTGCTGGGATTCACTTTGAATTCGTCAAACGGGAGTTCCACGTACATTGCTTGTATTGTAGTTGTTAATGTTTCCTGTTTGTATAATGATCATGTGATGGGGTGAGTGAAGTGGTCATGTGATGAAACTGAACAAACCAAAGGTTTGTAAAGTTGAGTAAACCGAAGAAGCTAAACAAACAGAAGGTTTGTTTAACTGTTTTTAAGCTGAGCTTGTAAGCTGTCTTTTTAAATTGTGTTTATTACCTGTGATGTTTCTAGTGTTTTCTATATGTTGCAACTTTTTTTCTCACTTTTGCAGCAATTTAAAGAAAGGAAACCCCACAAACCTTTGGTTTGTGGGGTTGAGTTTGTAAGCTGAAGGCTTGTTACTTGAGGGTTTATTAGCTGAATTCTTCTAGTGAGCCTCTTGTGAGTTTATTAGTTGTGTGTTGCATCTTTTTTTCATTTCTACTTTTGCAGCAATTTAAAGATGAGCAAAGGGGTCTGAGAAACCAAAGGTTTATAAGATTGTAGACTTGCGTTTGTATGCTTGGCTTATTAGCTTTGTTAATGAGCTTTAGTGACCTGTGAGCTTTCTAGTAGGTATATTACTTGTAAGTTGCAACTTTTTTGCAGCAATTTTCACAACTGAGCAAACCGAGTTTACGAAGTTGTATTAGTTTATGAAGCTGTATATTGTCTATATATTAGTTGCAGTAGATTTGTAATGTTAAGTTTGCTAGTTTATTACTCTTTTCTCTTTTATTCATACCGGGTTCAAAAAACTTCATGTTTCATAAATCTTCACCTTGAAGAATTTCCCGCTTTTTCAAAAAATCAAGTTAATTTAGTATGAATAATAAAAAGACTAAAGTTGTAATTGCAACAGGAACGTATATTTTCTAGTTGTTTAAGTAAAATATATGAAATGTTGATAAAAAAGAGTAACTTTTTTTTTCACTTTTTGCAGCAATTTTCAGAAATATTACAAAATGGAAAATTTAACAAATACAAGGAAGTTCTCCATAATATCAACATTGACCATACCAAGTAACACCAAGTTTAAATACAAAAGATATACAGTCCTCTTACTTTTAATTCAAACCTGGAACCAGAAATATACTTACCATGGTAAATTCATTTTACGGCCATGAAAAGGACTTGAAATAAAAAATTATTCAAGCTTAAGAAAATAGCTTATGAAAGAAGAGCTACCTGTATTTTATAATAGTCATGGGTGCAAAAATAAAAGGAAAAATAATGACTCCTAGGCGGTTCGAACGCCTGCATCTTTACGATAGTAGAACTTGAGTCTACCGCCTTAACCACTCGGCCAAAGAGCCAATTTCTGAAAAATTTACAGATAAGAGGAAAGGAATTCGAACGGAAGTTATGTCTGAAGGAAGTGATCTACATGGTAGACCACCTCCCACAACTGTCCTAGCGACAAAGCCTCCAGAACGTTATGACGAACAGAATGATCTGTCCGCCACTAAAGTCCCCAACTTC